>ML798764.1:144094-154834 GCA_009831015.1 Picea engelmannii | reverse complement strand
GAATTTGAATGGTGTTTTGGGCTTGGATTTTTTTTGCTCAAACGTACAAGGAACAAAGAAAAAAATACATGACTTTACATTTTGTAGATCGAAGAATATTTTGAAATATAGGAAGCGACAATACATGCACAATATAGAACATGAACATGTACAACGAAATGAGTTAATTTTAGGAAGAAATAAAAATTCCAAATAACAACACCAAACATTGAATATTAGCATAGAACAACCCCAAATATTTATATTTAGCTAAAATGGGTCACAAAATACATTTGGGAATATTTCCCCCCAAAAAAGATGTCTTCGAATTTGCAAAAAAAAACTATAGGTCAATACATATTCTGTGAAATAAAAATGCGTTTGCCAGAATGAATTTGATTGCGACTACCGCCGACTACGAAGCAAAAATGTACAAGAATGAAGTTTGCAGAAAGAAGAAAGTCGACAATGGAAAACAACAAAACCTGGCAAGAAGAAAGAAAAAATTGTCAGAACTGGATTAAAGCTTTGTTAGAATAAGTGGATGAAGATAGAAGATTGTAATCAATATCAACTTACTATGCTGGTGTGCCATGGATTTTCATTTTTTCACTGATGTCCTTTTATGGATTTCCTCGTCTTTGACCTTCATTGGTAATCTGGTCGACAACTTTTTTGAACCATTCTTCGATGTAGCTCCTCATGGGCGCCACGTTCATTTCATGCCAGATTTTTATATTGAAGAGTTCACTTTCCAAGTCCCTTAGATCAATAGACAAGCTGTGCAATGCTTCTTGAATATTTTTGCTTCTAATCGCATAACCGACTAGCCAATTTTTCACGTCATCTTCACCATATTCAAGAATGCCATAGAAATTTTCAAATAACAGTCTTTTATAGATATGAACTTGATCATCAAATGTTTGTTTGGTTAAAAACAATGGGTTTAATATCAATTTCGAGTCCTGGACTTCATTGGTGCTTCCATATAGATCTCTCTCAGTTAGCTTCTTGAATAGTTTTTCTCTTTTAGATATGGTCTAGCTACATTCTTGAACAATACCAATCGGGTTCTTTACCTTTTCTTTCTAGCATGCGTTTAGCTGGTCTATTCGATCTAGGGAAGGGAGATCCTCTTGTCTTCTTCTGGATTCCGTCATACTGGTAACTTCAAAACCAAATGGTAAAACTGCATTGAGATAAAAAACTTGCTCTTTCTTGAGATCTGCTTGCAGATACTCATGAAAAACATGTGCCCTTGTTCCAAAAGAGACCATATTCTTTGACATCTCCCAAGCTTCTGTTATTAATTCCATTCTTTTTTTTATATTGTTTTCCACATAGTCTCGGACCGATGTGAGAAGTCTTACTGATCCTTTTAACTTTGGCACAAGTGTGGTGGACTCGACCATTGCCAAAGGAGTAGAAAAAAATCGAAGAAGCATTAGAGTTGCCTCCAATTATTTGATTCACGTCTTTAACACGAGGTTCTCCATTTCAAGGCCGCTAATAGAGTTGTCTACAACATCTCCAGTTGCTCGATGCATCTTGGATATGTGGGATGGGCACATGTTGCGTAGGTTGAACTCTGAACGAGATGTGCCTTTCTTATTCTTTACGTCTCTGTTTTCAATGATCATTTTTTTTTGATTCCCTGTAAAAAACAACGCTCTGAAATCCAAAAGACTCTTCTTCGTCCAAAGTATCTATGCTAAGTATTTCCATCCCGGTATTGTGAGTAGTAGTGCTGTCTAAGTAATTATCGTTAGGAAATAAGTTTTCAATGTCAATTTCTAGTTCCATATCTTTGAGGCAGAGATCGTAGATATCAATTTCTCCCCTCAGTCCCTCCTGTTCTTGGACTATTGTTTTCCATTTTTTTCCCACGAGAAGCTTGTGAAAACTTTCAATTTTTCTCGAGGGAGGGTTCCTATATCCTCCTCCGCCTGAAGAACTGTGTGTGACTTTGTTACTTGGATAAGCCGTTGGAGTACTGCCACGCGATGCTGTGGTCTTGGCTGTGGCAGTCAGGGATTCATCACTTTTTTCACCCGGGTCTTTTCGGTTTTGCTTGTGCGAATCATTGGTACTGGTTCAGAGTCCATTCAGGATAGTGTAAGTGAAAGAACTGTTGAAGTGGTTCCTGACCATGGAATCCCAGACTTTCCAAGGTGTAACATTCCCGACCCTCCAAGGATCATGCGACACTACCAACACAACTTCTACTTATCCTTTTAAGCTCTGAAGTAATGTTACTGTGGAATAACACTTATATAATATGCATTTAAATTAATATAAACGACCTAACATAGAGTACCACCTAATTATTGCTAACATACATAATTAAGGTAATTAACAACAATTCATATGCGCAACAAAATACATGATAATCCTATAAGCATCACAAGTATGCAAAACATAATATTAAGCACAAACTGATACTTATCTTTGAAACTGTAGTAATTTCACCAACTACGTGCAAACCTTCCACGAACCTCCCACCCTTAGACCGCGCTGCTCATCACTCTCAGCAGTAGGTCACCTCCGAGTTGGGACTAAGCTCCACCGGGTAGGGAATCCTAGGCTAGGCAAGGTCAACAGGAAGATACACAGTCACAAAAGAAGGATTCTCTTCCAGGAGCCACTTATGCCCACTACTCACAGACTCTCATTCCCCACATGCCTGTCCCACCCCAGGAGTATACACCTTCACTGTCACCCGGACAATCCTTCGACTGCTAAACCTCCCTTTCCTTGGGCTTCAGCAACAGACCGAACCGGAAGTCTCTGAGCTCTGTGGCAGCTACAAGACCCCTTCCAGGAGTACTCACTTCTTCTGCACACTCTCTAACCTGGAGAGAGTCACCCACATGATTGACAACCTTCTTCTTCAACCTCAACCACCTCTCTCACTTGGAGAGAGTGTTGTACACATAGGAAAGGCAACTTGTTTCTTCAGTTTCGTTCTAGCACAAGGAGAACAACATTAAGACTCAGCAGAGGATGGATGACAGTAGCCAATTACACTTAGCCAAGGGACTTCATGACCACAACAGTCCGTAGTTAAAACACACACGACATGGATGATTACGGTAGGCTCAGGGTTCACAGGACACATAGGAGACTCGGCTCAGTCCACGGTTTACCACTGGGTTTCACGGTTTCGGGTTTTAGAATTGCGTGAGGTATGCAACCCTCAGACGCAGAGCCACATGGTTCATACAACCCATGGAAGACTGGAGGACCAACCCCCGGACTCAGGTGGAAGATGGAGGAATGAATGATGAACCCCCAACATAACTTGCTTCTTTGGTTTTAACTACATGCGCCCAGGTCGACACCTGTCTCCCTGGGGTTGCATGTTTCCCATCTTGCACACGTTCCCCTTCCAGGAACTTCGGATAAAACATATACATTTTCACATCTTTGGAATAATATTTAATTATTATTCCCAAGGACTTAAGCCCTCAAGCTTATCCCCTCTTCCAACCTTTCAGCCCCCTCTCCCTTACCCAATATTTTTGAAGATTAGTCCCCCATCACTCATTCATCATGGTTGGTCCACACATATAGATATTTTTGTATTAATATTGTGCATAATTACATGTACAAAATCAGGCTCCTGGACTTTAACACTTAGGCTCTCCGGCCTAATAAACACATAATCCTATCAGATTATCAATACTTGGCTCACCAGGCTACAAAACATGATTTACAAAACATGATTACAATAGGGCTCGTCCTTTGGGATATTACAATCCCCTCCCCTTATTTTTGCATTGTCCTCAGTGCAAATTTCACACAACATCCGCAGGATTTTCAAAATCTTAAAAAATATGAGGGTATTCTGCCCGCATAGCATCCTCATGCTCCCATGTCGCATCCTCAGGACCGTACCAGGTCCACTGGACCTTTACAATCCCTATAGCTCGATTCCAGAGTTGTTTGCTTTTCCTATCCAATATGCGTAGATGATGCACTTGGAGGACACCTTCTTGTTCCACCTGAATCACATTCCAATCGATTACATGATTAACATTAGGTATATATTTCTTAAGCAATGAAACATGAAACACATTATGTACAGTCATGGATGCAGGTAATGCATGTATATATGCAACTAGCCCAATCCTTTCTAGGATTTCAAATGGCCCACAAAATCTGGCTGCCAACTTGGCACAGTTTCCCAACTTCAGGGAACTTCTATTGGCTTTTACTTTCAGAAAACATGATCACCCACTTTAAAATCTCTGTGGGTTTTGTTCTTATCAGCATAACTTTTCTGCTTGTCTTGGGTAACTTTCAAATTCTGCTTAATTTTTAGCATTTTCTCTTCCATTTCCTTGAGCAACTCTGGCCCAACTATTGCTCTGTCAGCTGGATTATCCCAGCTTACTGGAGTATGTCACTTTATTCCATGAAGTGCTTCAAATGGGCCCATCTTCAATGATTCTTGATACCCATTGTTGTAGGCAAATTCTACCAAGTGCAGGTAGTCTTCCCATTTCGATGGTTTGTCTATCAGATACATTCTCAGTATGTCTTATATCAATTGATTCACCCACTCTGTCTGCCCATCCAACTCAGGATGGTAGGCTGTACTGAAATTCAGATTCGTTCTGAATCCCTTGAATAACTGCTTCCATAAATTTGAAGTAAATTTCGGGTCTCTGTCAGATACAATTGTCTTGGGAATTTCGTGCAATCGTGCCACTTCCTTCATAAAAATATCAACAACATTTGCTGCCTTATGAGTAGTCTTTAGTGGAATACAATGGGCATCTTTCGTAAGCTTGTCCATTACCACCATAATTGAGTCATTTTGCTTGCCTGTTCTGGGTAATCCCATGATGAAATCCATTGTCACCACTTCCCACTTCCAATCAGGAATGGGTAAAGGTTGTAGCAACCCTGCTGGGTTCATGTGTTCAGATTTAACCTTCCGACACTCCATACATTTGGCGATGTATTCAAAAATATCTTTCTTCATACCTGGCCAAAAATAACAGCTCTTGACTGCTGCCACATTTTTCTGATATCCAGGGTGCCTTGCATAAGGAACATTTGCATTTCATGCAAAATTATATGTTTCAAGTCCTGGACATTAGGTACGTAAATTATGTTCTTGTACATAATTATTCCATTAGCCCCTAGCTTATAAATCTCCACTTTCTGTGGCATCTTACCTTCCTGTAGTTTTGCTACCAAATCTCTGTATTGCAAATCTGTATTTGCAGCCTCCAAAATCCTGCCCTTTATATCAATTTGGTACATGCTAATGGTTGTAGCATGTAAGCTGTGCACCTTTCTGCTGAGTGCATCAACCACCTTGTTTTCCTTCCCTTTGATATGCTTGATATCAAAGTCATATTCACACAGAAGATCTAGTCACCTACTCTACTTGGCGTTTAGGGTGGGCTGCTCAAACAAGTATTTCAGACTATTGTGGTCTATTCTCAATTCAAATATCCTCCCCATGAGGTAATGTCTCCATTTACTCAGAGCGTGAACGATTGCTGCCAACTCCAAATCATGAGTGACATAATTCTTTTCGTGCTCTTTCAGCTTCCTGAACTCATAACAGATTACAAATCCATTCTCACTGAGGACTCCTCCCAATCCTTCTTTGCATGCATTGGTGCATACCACAAAATATTCATTTGGGTCTGCGATCCTCAGGATTGGAGCACTGGTTAACAATTGCTTCAATTGTTGGAAGCTTCTCTCACAATCCTCTGTCGACAAAAACTTCTTCTCCTTCCTTTGCAAATAAGTGATAGGGTGAGATATCCTCGAGAACCCTGCGATAAACCTTTTGTAATAGCCCGCTATACCCATAAAGGATATAAATTCCACCACATTCCTTGGTGCTGACCATTCTCTGACGGCCTCAACCTTCTCAAGATCCACGACGATCCCTTGTTTTGAAATAATATGCCCCAAGTAATGGATGTGTTCCTGATAAAATGAGTATTTGCTCAATTTGGCATAAAATTGGTGCTCTCTTAGCACTTGCATCACCATCCTCAGGTGTTGTTCATGCTCTTCCTCTGACTTGGAATACACTAGAAGGTCATCCAGGAAGACTATGACAAACTTTTCTAGATAGTCCCTGAACACACCATTCATCAAGCACATAAAAACATCAGGTGCGTTCGACAGTCCAAACAACACCACTGTGAACTCGTAATGACCATACCTTGTTCTAAAGGCAGTCTTGCTGATGTCTTCATCCTTTATTCTCACCTGGTGATATCTAGATCTGAGATCTATCTTCGAAAATATCTTCCCATCCTTCAACTGATCGTAGAGGTCATTAATCCTCAATAGAGGGTACTTGTTCTTAACAATTACTTTGTTTAACCGTCTGAAATCAATACACAACCTCAACGTCTCATCCTTCTTCTTCACGAACAGGACCGGGGCACCCCAAGGTGACACGCTTGGGCGAATTTACCCCTTCCTTAGAATCTCTTCAAGATGCAACTAAATTTCTTTCAGCTCTGGTGTGCTCATTCTATAAGGAGCTTTCGACACTGGAGCTGCTCCAGGCATCAAATTTACAGAGAAATCAATATCTCTCTTCGAAGGTAGTCCGGGTACCTCCTAGAATACATAATCAAACTCTTTTAGTACCACATGGTCTCCAATATTTGAGACCTCATCCTTAGATGCTTCCTCCATATGGGCTGCAAGCAACTGACAACCTTTCTTGTAGTATTTCTTCAACTGTAATGCTGGAATTTCTCTGACAACAACAACTCTGGTAATTCCTTGGATTGTTTTTCGATTCCCCTTCTCATCTAGGCAAGTAAATTCCTTGTTACGACAGTCCAAGAGGGCATGGTGATGGTCCAACCAGTCCATCCCAATTAAACAGTCATAAGAGCCTAAAGGCATAATATTCAATTTATCTTTCGTGCTCAAGCCTTTCATGTCCACATGACATGACTTAACCAACTCAGTGACTTTCCTCTTGGTTCCTGTAGCCAATTGCACTAACCAAGACTTTTCATGTTTGCTTCTTGATAAATGCAAACCTTCCACCACTCTAGGATCTATATAACTATGGCTAGCCCGTGAATCAATTAAAACAATAAGTGGTCGGTTGTTAATCATACCTTCCACTTCAATCATGTGCAATTGAAATTCAACTTGCTTGTTGTCCAGGGCTGTGTAGATCCTTGGAATTTTACTGCCCATGTCCTCCACTGTTTCTTCTTGGTGAACATTGTGGACGACTCTCACTTTATCATTTCTGTGGGGGAAATATCTGTACCTATGGTTTCCTTTACAACCCCAACACTCCATAGGTGTCTGCCTTGGAAATTGACCACCCACTTCAACCTTTCTGGGCTCTCTAAAAGATGGCTATCCTAGAGGACCGTTTCTGGAAAAGGGAGGCTTGTTTCCCTTCTGCCTCTGTTCCTTATTGAACTTCTTCTTGTCTTCCCAAACCTTCTAGAAGGTAGGCTTTTCTCTCTGTTGTTCATATAAACATTTTTCTCTTCTTATTGTTTCTTCCATAGACTTAGGGTCATCATACTGAATCTTGTCACGAATAGAAGGTGGTAATCCACTTAGATACCTCTAAATCTTGACAATCTCCTCCTTGATGAACGAAACATACTTCAACAATTCCAAAAATCTTCGCTCATATTCATTAATGGTCATGCTGCTCAGTTTGAGTTCAAAGAACTCTTTCATCTTTCTGTCATCATATCTTTTAGTCAAATATTTCTTCTTGAAATACCTCTTGAATTCCTTCCAAGTGATATCTTTCTCTCTAATGTGCTGCACCTGCACAAGCTGATCCTACCACATGGATTCTTTTCCTTTCAACTGATACATCACAATTCTTCCTTCGACATGAGAGGAAGAATTATGCAATTGGAAGTACTTCCTCATGCCGAGCAGCCATGTCTCGACATCTTCTTCCTTCTGGTGTTCTCCATCAAACGTGGGAGGCTTAATCTTATTCATTTCTCCTTTTAGTTCATCCACTCCAGACCTCCTATGCTTTCTGGTAGGAGATGGGTTTGAACTACCACATGTTTCTTTACTGGAATGCTTTGGGGAGCAACGACGAAGTCCACTAACACTCCTCAATCTTCTTTTCCTCTGAGGGGTCCTACGACTCTCTATTTTGCTTGTGTCACTCTCCTTTTCAAATTTATTTTTGATCCTATCCAGGCTTCGCAACAACTTCAAGTTGAATTCACCCTATTTATCCTGAGTTTTCTTGAGCCTTCTGCTATCATCTCGATGAGCCTGGGCATCTTTATGCAATCTTTCAATGATTTTCATCATATGCCCTTCCCTATCCATCTCCTTTCCATGCCCATTGGAGTTCGATCCTTCGAATCCCAAGTTGACATCCATTCCTTTTCTTTCGTTCTCTGAACTGGAGGCAATTCACACCTCTTCAATTTCTTTTCAGTCGGCGACAACTCTAACCGGTTCTAGCCCTCATCAACTTCTGCAATCACAATGTGCAGACAACCAGAATTTGTCAGGCCATCTTTCCTTAACAAATTCCACACATTCAAAACCAACCCGATTCTAAGAAAACGTTTCGACTTCATGAATCTTTTGAGCTCTACTCGGATCTGTAACTTTCGGGCGATAGCCCCCCCTTTATTAGTCCCCAGCCCATGCGATCACGGGCTGTGACCAAACGCTAGACCACTATCTCTCAAGTTCTGGTTACCGAATTCGTGACATCGAGTGGATCAAAGGTCCACGTGTACATGAGATCCAACGGTTGGAACCCACTGTGGTCCTTCCATCATCTAATTTTTGGGATGTCGGGACTTCAGGGTTTCAGAGGTTCCCACACTTATTTCCTCCAAATATTCCGACATCCAAAATTCTGATTTACTTTATCCCCTTTGGGCCCACGTCACACAGTTGTTTCCAACAACCACGATGGCACGTGGCATGCTTAGGAGGGTCCACGTCACCTTCGACGAAGTCATTGGGTCCTACCACGTTCACTTTTCTTTTTGGGAGTTCGAGTTTCAGGAGTTTGTGCGTCCGCACATCTCGCTTTTTCTGATAGCCAAAATCGCGAAATCACGATTTGCTGCTTTGCTTAATCCTACGGCCAAGCTCTTTCCTTGCGATCTACGATGTAGATATTTTTGGGACTTCGGAGTTTCAGGCATCGGGAGTTCGTGCCTCAACACATCTCGCTTTTCTCGATAGTCGAATCCCCGAAAGGTTTCCAGGATAATTGTCCTACACCTTCTCCATATCTGACGGTCGTGAGGGATCTCCTTTCCTCCTGACTAGATCCAACGGCTCCAACACTTCGTGCGTTGCACTCTCTCTCTCTCTGTGGCCAAATGCCACACCGACTGTAGTTTTGTAACACGACCAAGCAACCCCTTGGCACTCAGAAATAATCTAAGGTTCAAAATTAGTCCCTCCAGACACAATTTCTACCTGAAACCTTGGGTCCAATGGCCCCTTATTTGGCCCATCTAGGCTCAGCGTTGAAAACCTTGGCTCTGATACCAAAATGTAACATCCCCGACCCTCCAAGGACCGGGCGACGCTACCAACACAACTTCTACTTATCCTTTTAAGCTCTGAATTAATGTTACTGCAGAATAACACTTATATAATATGCATTTAAATTAATATAAACGACTTAACACATAGTAGCACCTAATTATTGCTATCATACAAAATTAAGGTAATTAACAACAATTCATATGCGCAACATAATACATGATAATCCTATAAGCATCACAGGTATGCAAAACATAATATTAAGCACAAACTGATACTTATCTTTGAAACTGTAGTAATTTCACCAACTGCGTGAAAACCTTCCACGAACCTCCCAGCCTTAGACCGCGCTACTCATCACTCTCAGCAGTAGGTCACCCCTGAGATGGGACTAAGCTCCACCGGGTAGGGTAATCCTAGGCTAGGTAGGGTCAACAGGAAGACACACAGTCACAAAAGAAGGATTCTTTCCCAGGAGCCAATTATGCCCACTGCTCACAGACTCTCGTTCCCCGCATGCCTGTCCCACCCTAGGAGTATACACCTTCACTGTCACCCGGAAATTCCTTTGGTTGCTAAACCTCCCTTACCTTGGGATTCAGAAATAGACCGGACCGGAAGTCTCCGAGCTCTGTGGTAGCTACAGGACCCCTTCCAAGAGTACTCATTTCTTCTGCACTCTCTCTCACTTGGAGAGATTCGCACCGCCTCTCTCACCTAGAGAGAGTGCTGTATACACAGGCGAGACAACTTGTTTCTTTAGTTCTGTTCCAACACAAAGAGAACAATAGTAAGACTCAACATAGGACGAATGATAATAGCCAATTACACTTAGCCAAGAGAATGTGTGATCACAACAGTCCGTAGTTAAAACACACTCGCCATGGACGATTACGGTAGGCTCAGGGTTCACATTACACACAGGAGACTCAACTCAGTCCACGGTTTACCACTGGGTTTCACGGTTTCGGGTTTCAGAATTGCGTGAGGTATGCAACCCTTAGACGCAGAGCCACATGGTTCAGACAACCCACAGAAGACTGGAGGACCAACCCCCAGACTCAGGTGGCAGATGGAGTAATGAAGGACAAACCCCCAACACGACTTACTTCTCTGGTTTTAACTGCATGCGCCCAGGTTGAAACCTATCTCCCTGGGGCTGCATGTTTCCCATCTTTCACACGTTCCCCTTCCAGGAACTTAGGATAAAACATATACATTTTCACAGCTTTGGAATAATATTTA
>ML798764.1:82154-117969 GCA_009831015.1 Picea engelmannii | reverse complement strand
AGCGAAGGGACAAAGAAATGAACAGACAGTCCCACCGAACGCCAGATCTTCAGGGACCAAGGAAACGGAGAACAACTTCAGTATCCTGGCTAAAGAAGTGGACGAAGGGGAGCCAGTTCCAAGTAAAGAAGCGCAAGAGGGAGCAAAAGGAGATCAAAACTCCGAAGACAAAGGAAACCAGCCAGCAGAAGAAGAAGGGGCGCAAAATAACTCCCCCCAAAGGCTGGAAGGCAGTCAGAACATAGAGGAAGGGGAGATCTCCATAGGCAGTGACTCAGATAAGGAAAACGAAGGTTGGGCCACCCCAAAGAAAACAGGAAGAGGCAGGAAAACAAAAAAAGCTGAGAGGGACCAGGAAACCTACAAAGATGTCCTCAACAGGTCACAACCCACCATCAAGCAGCTGATTAGCATTCGTCAAACACGGAAGCAAGCCAAAGCCTCCCAAGGAGGCCATCCCTCCCCTCAAGGTTTATAATGATCATAACCTCCTGGAACTGTAGAGGAATGGGCAGCAAAAGGAAGGAAGAAGCGCTCAAGGATATTATCAAAGCTTTGAAAGCAAGCATCCTATTGCTCCAGGAGACCAAAATGAGCCAGCAAGACGCACTAAAAACCTTATTGAATGTATGGAAAGGAAGCCTCGGATTAGCTGGAAACGCCAGAGGCGCCTCAGGAGGACTCTGCACACTGTGTAACGCCTCCAAAATAGACCTGCTCAGCTCTGACACATGCATGCACTGGATTCACACCAAATTCCTTCATAAAGACTCGGGTTACCACGTAAGTGTCTTCAACATCTATGTTCCGCAGCATTTGGGGGAAAAAAAACATTGTTGGGAGTCCTTACAGGACTACCTCCAGCAAAATAATCTCAACAATATCATCCTTGGTGGGGACCTAAATGTAACATTAGCTCAGGAAGAAAAGAGAGGGGTTTCCATAGTGAGAGACCCGACTAGAGAATGGGTAGAGGACTTAGCCTCAGCCTGGGATCTTCTAGACATCAAACCGGCCAAGGGACTTTACACGTGGACCAATAAGAGGATCGGTCCTGGGCATATAGCAGCCAGACTGGACAGATTCCTAGTACAAATCTCCCTCCTGCTGCTAGGACTCGCAACAAAAGCAGAAATTCTACCCCACAGTGTTTCTGATCACAAGCCAATTCGACTAGAAATTAAAAAAGATCAAGTCAGAGGGCCCATCGCTTTCAGATTCAGCCCAATTTGGATACAAGACAAAGACTTCCTGGACCTAGTTACTAAAACTTGGGCCAACACTGTTCAAGGCTCAGCCTTTTATGTGTGGGAGGAAAAAAATAGAAGACTAAAAAGAGCCCTAAAGCTTTGGGCAAAGAACCAGCCAAGCCCAATAGCCGTGCGTCTAGCAGCCCAATCCCATCTCAAGGCCCACCAGCTGGAGATGAAACATCAGGAGGTCACACCAATAACCTTGCAACAGGAGGACAACCTTCAAAGGCAATGGCACAAAGCCTGTAGAGCGGAGGAAGACTGATGGAGGCAAAAATCAAGAAGCTTATGGCTGAAAGAGGGAGACCGGAACACAGGCTATTTTCACAAACAAGCGGAAGCAAGGAAACAATACAAGGCAGTGACAGAAGTTCAAGTCGAGAATAAAACAATTGCATATCCGGAGGGCATAAAACAAGTAGCCTACGAAGCTTTCGAGACGCTCTATACAGAACCAAAAGGAACAGAAATGGACCAGCAGAGGTACCCTCTCACTGTTATCCCAAGGCTAATAAATGAGGACACCAACAACAAGTTGACAAGGGAGGTAACGCAGCAAGAGATAAAGGAGGCCCTTGATCAGATGAACCGAGACAAGGCCCTGGGACCGGATGGGTTCACTGCCAGATTCTATCAGCAATGCTGGAATATAATAAAAAAGGATTTAACCAAAATGATCAAGAAATCGCAGCAGAGCAACAAGCTAGGAGGAAGCACCAATTCATCCTTCCTGGCACTCATCCCGGAAGAAAAAGGAGCACTTTCCTTCAATCGATTCAGATCAATCTCCCTATGCAACACAAGCTATAAAATCCTCGCCAAATTTATAGCCAATCGACTCCAGGCACTCCTCCCTCTCATCGTTCCTGAAAACCAAGGCGACTTTGTCAAAGGAAGGCATATTGCTGATAACATCATCCTGGTTCAAGAGGCTATCCACTCCATTGTCCGAAGGAAAGAAAAAGGTATGGTCATTAAACTGGACCTCGCTAATGCATTTGATAGAGTCAGACATGAATTTTTATTTGAAGTCATGAGGGAGTTTGGGTTTGACTCGAAATTTGTAAATTGGATAAAAGCCTGCATCGGATCACCATGGATAGCCCCGTTGGTGAATGGGAAGGTAAAAAACTTCTTCAAAGCCTCCAGGGGCTTAAGACAAGGGTGCCCCCTCTCGCCCCTGCTTTATGCAATTCAAGCATCAGTCCTAAGCTACCAGCTGTGAAACTCCCAAGTTCACAAAAATCTCCAGTGATTAAGAATAGTGCAAGGGGTGAAAGACATAAACCATGCACAATTCACGGATGATACGCTGCTGTTGGGAGGAGCAAGTCCGATAATAGAAAAAAAGTTCAAGGAAGAACTGGACGCTTATGCAGCAGCCTCCGGAAGTGAAATAAGCCAGGCCAAGAGTAACGTCTATGGATGGAATATCACACCAAATGAAATGCTGGGAATAACAAGAGTTCTAGGGATGGAAGGGCACACTAATTAGGAGGCCTTTAAATACCTGGGAATCCCTATTTTTAAAACTGCCCCTAGAACCTCCCACTGGAACCATCTTGTAGAAAAACTAAAGAATAAATTTTCCTCTTGGGGGGCAAATTGGTTAAATTTAGCAGGGAAGGCAGTTTTGATAAAGTCTGTGGTGTCTAGCATCCCTATCTACCAGAGCTCGCTGTTGTTAGCCCCTGCCACAGTCATCCAAAGAATCGAAGCTTTCCAACGATGCTTCTTGTGGGAAGGAGGTAGACAAGCAAGAAGGAAACTACACTTGATAAGCTGGGAAAAAACTTCAAAGCCCTTCCTGGAAGGGGGACTCAATTTTAAAAAAACAAGAGTTCAAAATTTGACCTTGGGGGCAAAGCTGCTTTGGAAGATGGTCACTGGAAAACCTTCTTGGAGCAAACTCGCGCTTTGGAGGAAATAATTTCGGGGACCACAGGACAAAAGCTTAGAGTTCCCTTGCAAAGAAACAAAAATCTCCCCTATCTTTGCACTCTGCAAAAAAGCGCTTCCTCACTTCAGCCCTCACCTAACCTGGGTGCCAAAAAATGGTAAGAAAATCAGAATCTGGACAGACTCAATAATGGGAGACCCACCTCTAGAGCACCGTCAAGACCTACTGTGCCTCAAAAACTGGATGGACAGTCAAAATATTGTAACGCTTTCCGACATCTCAATCCGGGGGGAAGACAGACTTCAATCCTGGCAAGGGTGGGGAGTGCCAAACAGACCAATTGCTCTAGACCGTCACTGGTGTTCCCTCAAGAGATGTCTTCAAGGGAAGCCCCCCCTAAAAAATAAAGGCAAAGATAAAAGAGGATGGGGAAGGAACGCACGGGCTTACACCACGGTAGAAGGCTACCAACTCTTCAACAACGTCCCCACTGCTATGCCTAATACGACACTATGGAAAGCAATCTGGCAACCCAACTCTCTCCCAAAAATCGACCTCTTCATTTGGACCCTGGTGCACAAGAGTATCCAAACAGGGGAGAACCTCAGAAGACGTGGCTGGGAAGGACCCTTCAGGTGTCCCCTTTGCCTTCATGTAGAAGAAACCACAGACCACCTTCTCTTAAATTGCGGCTTTTCAAAAGAAGTCTAGATGATGGAAACAGGCCCCCAATTTGGACTCAATTTTCCTCCTGATTTAATAAGCCTCCTTCTCCACTGGGACTCCTTTTATCCTTTCGTTGTTAAGGGGAGAAACCAAGATTTCTTGCTGTGGGGAATGCTTCCAAAGTTTATCCTGTGGAACCTTTGGCTAGAAAGGAACCACATAATTTTCAGAGAAAGCCAAAGGAGTGCAGCCATAGTCGTCACTAAAATTCAAGCTCTCTTGGGTGAATCATATCCTTACCTCTGCCCTACAATCAAGATTCATAAGCTGGAAGAAGCAAAGGAGCGTTGGCTAAGCTAGTTCAAGATACAAGGTCTCGATGCCCGAAAAGCAAGTGATCCAATCAAAGAAGGCTGGGAGATTAGGAAGAGCGAGAAGGATTTTGCTAGTTGGAAAAGCGAAATAAACACACCTATTCTCTTCTTTGATGGGGCCTCGAAGGGAAACCCAGGCCAGGCTGGGGGAGGGGGGATAATTGAAAATCTCACAGAGGCTACAGCAACGCGCTTCGCTATGGGCCTAAGAATAGAGTCCAACAACAGAGTTGAGGCCCTGGCTCTCTGGCAAGGTCTACATCAAGCAAACAAACTTAGAATCCAGGAATTGACAATAATCGGTGACTCCAGAATAATTATACAGGCCATAATCAACCACTCTAAGACCCAAAGCATTATTCTAAATAACCTTCTTGAAAAAATTCGCCTCCTTCTAAGGAATTTTAAATCTTATAAATTTTTTCATGTGCTAAGGGATATCAATGGGGAGGCTGACAAGGAAGCCAATAGAGGCGCGTTGCTGGAGGCGGTGGTACTGACAGTGAATGAAATGATAGATAGCGTGGAGCTCCCTTGAACCCAAACCCGTGCTCTCTCATATACTCAAATGCAAGCTTTGGCAACAGAATGGAAATCAGGCGTATCTGTAAGACCAGTACGTGATAGAGGTTTTGGTTGGTCGAAGGAGTTACCTCAGTACCATGAGGAAGGGTGCTTCAGATATGGGGGAGACAAGAGATCCGCGCTGCCCTTTCCCACAAATCCTGTAAATCTAAGTGCAATGATGAGTATGCGTGAAGAGGAAATAAAGGGCGACCTCTCCCCTCTCAATCCAGTTTCAAGACGAGTTCTGCAAGTCACCCAGGGACGAAGAGAGAGTGAAGCACCCATCAGAGAAGGGCAAGACGCACACATAAAGAGGTGCGACTGGAAATGGCTTCATCATCGACAGGCAAGTCGAGCATGGAGGAGCGGTTGAAAGAGATGGATAAAGCTCTAGAAAACCTGAAGCAACTGCTCCAGAATCAGCTGGACTTCTTGGAGAACCTGGACACGAAAGCTGGTCGAAGAATGGAGCAGCTCGAGGCAGACATCATCACTACAAAAATTGGATTTTCGGAGGAGTTGGACAAGCTGCATAAGGAGCTAAAAAATCCTCAGCAGGAATTCGAAGAAAGAATGGATCAGCTGGAAACCAAGATGGCTCAGCTGAACAGTGACTGGAACCAAGACCCAAAGAATTAATCCTTCTCTTTAAGTAGTCTGTCAGCAGGATCTGACTAGCAATTGGGCATTTTGTATAGTAGCCATTGCTGTAAATAACCCAATACCTTTAGAAGGCGTACAGGAACTAGTTCAGTTCACAAGTCTATAGCTATAGAAGTAGAATGGTTTCAGAAAGGCAGGCTCAAAGAAATTCGAGGCCATTTTGTAATCGAATCTGTGGCCAGTCCACCCCCTTAATATAATCTATAACCGTTTTCGTCAAAAAAAAACTTTGCATCTTACCAAACATTTTAGTGAAATGATAATCTATTATCAAACACAAGTCCTTTTATGATTTAAAAAAATGGACAATGTGCCAATTATCTTGTTGTACTCTAGGTATCCCTGCTAGCGTTTTTCACTTCCATAACAAAAAGGGAATAAGAAAATTTAAAAACCTACTTACAATATGTTTGTATAAGATTTTATCTATTAATGATATTGTCCTAAATAATAAAATAGAAAAAAAACGTTTCCCTAAAATGTGATAATTAAGCACATTCTAGTCATTATGTAAATATTGTATCTAATGAAACTTAGATATGTCAAAACAAGAGATGGCTTAAGGGAAAAAAAGTCTAGCCTTACCTCTATAGTTATAGAAAAATGCCCCTTCTACATGTTTCAGATCCATAGAACCTCATATGATACAAATACCAACATTAATAGGAATGTTTAGTACACTATAAAATGTAGTACTATAACATAAATATTGTACATAATGAATGAGGTGCCTAAAATTCTACATTTATACTTAAAATTAACTCAATAGATAAATGGATTTAGGTATGGACTACCAATAAAATGCCCAAAACATAAGCATATATTTAAATTCAATTGATAAAATACAATATAGACTATAGACTTGTTGTGAACCCAATTTTACTTAGTTGGATGCTAGCCTAAAGTCTAGACTTTCATATTCAGAGTCTTAAAAACATCCATAACTTACTTTTATTTTCTGTGTCTATTCTATTTCCCCTTTAGTATCAATGTAGTTTAATGCTCACTTTCGAACCACCTCTCATCTCCGTTGGAATCCCAAAGAAAGTTCCAGTAATAGGAAGAGTATGATGTTTCGAGACCAATTTTTTTCTACATCTTATATAAAATGTTTCATAATTGTAAACAATAATGTTTGAGAGGAAACATTAGATTCTATTCCAAAAAAAAATACACTTTTTTATCTGGATGTGAATACCCTTATTATCCAAATATGAGAATGATATCCTTTTTGGACTGACATTTCCAAAGGAACCAAAATACTATCCATCTTGGAACATAACATTCTTAAGGAACTAAAACACAATCCATCAAAATGAATACATCTTGGTTAGGTTTTGGCTTAATGTATTTGTTGAGAATGTGTTCTAAGAAGTGATGCATGAGATTTTTGCCTCCAAATTCAAGCACATTTGACGAGACCTAGGGGTCTTGAATTTAATTATTCAATTGTTTGAAATTCCTATGTTTTATGGAATTATAGAAGGATGTGTAGGGTAGATATTTGGTTGAGAATATAATGCTTTGTAATCAAGTGTCTCTTGTTAAATCAGATCTTGAGAGTTGTTGTAACAACCCGACCGTTACGACACAACAGACATACAACAGGTGAAAAAAAATTGCAATTTTTTTTTTTGTGTTGGAAACACATTACATTAAATAACAAGATCATCAACACATCATTCATATGTGGAAACAAAACAATATTAAAGAATTAATTATTGAATGACACCAAACCGACACATCATCAATAGTCATCAAAAGCACATTGATTCAATATGCAAGGGTGATTATTTAAAACAGTCGTTCATTACATTAAGCCTTCAATGCGTAAGAGTTTTCTATCTTAACCATCACCCTTACGCTAATTTCATTGCGTAAGGATATCATCATCCTTCGATCATACATCAACAATTCTAAGGCAACTTGCGAGAGTAACCACTCTAATCATCACATGACCACTAAAACTAAGACATGCAAGTCCTCCTCAATCCTAATCTAATCATTAACCGAGCATATCTAAAAATACACCCAAAATTAAACCATTCTTACCTCATAACCTTTGATTGCTATTTTTTTTTTGAACAACATATAATAGTATTGTTACTTAGGCTAAGTTAAGGTATCATTGGTCGATTTCCATCTATGTGAGTGCCTGATTAAACATTCTAAAGAACTCATGGATAACAATAATGGTCGTTACACTGAAGTTCAACTATGACTCAATTGCCAATTAATCAAAATAAGGAATTCACATAAAATCCTACATTCTACCGTGGATGAAAGGCCTCAACCATGGTATTATTACCATTTCACTATAATAGAAAATGAAAACGTATCAACATGCGTAGATTCACATCCTTCTAATCCATCTCCCAAGGCTGGAAATGGCCCCCTTTTTCTTTTTCTTCCAAAGAATTCTCCAACACTATTTAACAAGGATAAAATGAATAATATCCAATATTATAGTGTAGATATTCTAATTTAAATTCTCTTATATATTAAGGTAATATTGAGTGCTTGCGTAACCAAATGTGATATACATACAAAATAAATTAAATAAAGGGTGCCAGATCTACAGTTGAACCAAGAAAAAAACAACCAAGACATCAATGTAATTATGCTGCGCCACACGATGATCCATATCACAATCACTATAGATGTATATAAAATTGACTAACATCTACAGTAGCATGTAAAATGTAAAAGCGAATAAATTCGAACAAGGGATTATCGTCCATTTTTATCACTTAATCACATAACATACCATTCCCACCTCTTCCTTATGTAAAGCACTGTTCTAAGACACTCACAAACTGTTAAACAATTCGACGGATACTATCTAATTGTAATTTAAATTATTTCACAATACATATTTAGTATCAAGTCACCTATTTAATTCTGGAAAACGATAACACAATAGAGTGAATTATAAATCTGATACTAACAACTAGCTTAGAGAACAACTCGTGCCTTCACTCAGCTACAGGGCGAGACCCACGATAAAAAGGGAAGATCAGAGTCAAATATTGTGTTCCAGCAGTGAAAATCAGTCGGTGAATGACAAGTTAAACCTCAGTTAAGGTGGAGGTCACCCCTATCACAAAATATAGGAAAACGGAAACAGATTTCTGCCAGCCAAAAGTTCCCTATTCCGGGGAAAGGATTTACTGTCGCAGATTCAGTAAAAAGGGAATGTTGAGTAGGTAATTAAATTGGGAAAATAAATCAAATCACAAAGAATATGGAATCACCAGGGATAGGGAGACACAATGAAACCCAGAGCTACGTGCCACACATAACCATCAGAGGAACAACGATACTTTAGGATCAAAAGAGGGAAGGAGATCTGCCATGAAATAACAGAGATACAAAGGGACGTTTCTTCTTGTCCGAGCTATCGTCCTCATGACGGAATTCCCAAATCAACTCCACTTGAAAGAGGAAGGGAGGATAATCACTTCAATGGAGATTTCATAAGAAGGCAAGGATTAATGGATCCAAATCGCAGAGTGAAGGGGTAAGGTGTCAAGGTTGTTAACACACAAAACTTCATGGCAGCCAGTCATGGCATGAGGCTTGGCATGCACATTTTTTAATCGAAGGACCCGGTCTAACACATGTGGATATGCAGCATGTAACTGATGTCCCAAGAGGTAGGGTAACACAGAGCTGAAGGAACACTCGATAGTGATCATTCCGAATGGATCCCGAAACTTCTTACACAGGGATGTAGGAAAACAAGACTAGGACGAGACTAAACAAGTATCGATTCCATGGTAAAGGTTTCAATAATACAGGCAGGGCCAAGGAATTACACGACATAGTCCACAAACAATTCAACAAGCTTAGGTGTTGAATATAAAGAAAAAAAAAACAAAAAACATAAATGCAATATGGTACATGTTTTATGGTGAGGTTGGCGAAGTATTAAGCTATCTACCAAGGTTCAATTGAAGGGTCTGAGTTTAAGGGATGAGGCCAAGGTGCGAGAGATCTCGGTTAGGAGTGATCTGTACATGTAAACCGTGGGGAGGAGAGAAGCTACAACCAGCTAAAATGGCAAGGAAACAAGGGCCAAGGTGTAAATTTATAGGATTTTTAACACAAATTTACTCATTAGCTGCCACATAAAATCCCCCGAAACATATTCTTAATACATCAATGTAACCCAAATTTAATTCTATGTGGGATTACAAATTTATCTGAATCACGTTGCACAAATGCTGTCCAAATCTCAACTCAAAATTTGCCATTGAAAATATTCATGTACATAAACTAATTATCTTTTAATACAAATTATGCATGTGTGCTTTGGACATTATAGAGATGCATATACAATAAATTTATTAATGTTCAATACAAATATACACATGCGTACCGTAGCCCTATGCGAAGAACTAGAAGTGGTAGTCCCGCGCTTGTGCTCCGTCTAAGTCCTTCTTGCTAGCTGCTGAGACGTCACTGGTACCTCCCAACCAACGCTAGGGGTACTCTTCTTCCCCTTGAGCCCCCCAAGCCGCAAAGGGGCCACACAAAAAATACCATAGAATGCAAGCTCCCAACTCTCCTCGCAAGGTCAGGCTACCACTTGTTGTCTGAGTTGGGTGTCCCAACTCCCACAAGAAAAATTCAGTCAAGATAAAATCCGGTAGTGTAACCTTACGCATACGAGACATGATCCATACTCCTCCTCTGCCATCCTTTTTATAGAGTTTTCTTAGTGATTCATTTCCCAAACCCTAATTAGATTTTTTTTTTTAAATTTATTTAGGATAAACCTCCCCCGTACACATGTTACTCGATCCCTTAGTTGCACTAGAAAATAAATTTATTAATTAATTAAATTTGCCTATTTCCCTCACCCACCTAAAAGCGTTCCTAGAAACGCTCGTTGGTGTCCCTTTATTCCCTTATATTTCTTAAATGACTGATGCCTTTCTTAAAACCTAGTTGAGTTCACAATTAGAAGATTCCTAAGACTAGATTCCCTACTATGTTAGAAATTCCCCTTTTTCTTAAGTTTCCCCTTTTCTGCTTAGTTTAGATTTAGAAAGTTTAGATATAAACAACAATTTATACTTTTAATAATTTAATCCTCCATTAAAATTTTACTTTAATAATTAATGTTTGAATTTTCTTTACCCCCTTCTTGTTACATGTCCATTTAGTTTTTTTTTGTTCACATGTTCTACTTAGACCTAGGTTTTAAATTCACTAGTCTTGGCGACAGTTTTTAAGGGAAAAAATTTAGTTATTAAACTTTACTCATGCCATCATTCATTTTAAGGCCGACCAGGTCCTAAGGTGGCATAGTTTCCTGGGTACTATGTTTATTAACTTTCCTGAATTAAAATCGCGACGTGTCATTCAAGACGTACTTTGTGCTCCAAGGGTGCCACTCGCTTGCATTCCAGTTTTATTTGCATGACGTGCCCTTCAAGACGCACTACATGCTCCAAGGGTGCCACTTGCCTCTTGACTGAATTTGGTAGACGTCAAACCGCTGGAGTCAATACTCCGTCAGGTGTCCTTATGGGAGACTAAGGGCCTCTAAGGAATAAGGACCATGCCTTATTGCGTGCCCCTTAGAATCATCGTGGGTGACTGCCACAGTCTTCCCTCATGACATCGTGGGTATTCTCGAGCTAGGTAATCATTAACATACAGTTCGAGCCATGGCAGAAGTGCTAGTAGGATGTGGCAGGGATGCTGCCACACCTCTCCCTCAATGTCTTTGGTTTTCATGCGTGACCCCTTTAATCCAAATGTGATTCTTGTCGGCAAGCTATCGTCAACCTGAATCCATCAACGAAACATGTCAACGATATCAATCAACATCATAATATCTAGTCATATGTCACATATGTAATATAAAAAATGTCCAAACCATAACAGTCCACTCCTTGACTCAATCCAGAGTCCAAGGAGATCCCTTGATGCCATCGACATCCTCAAACATCCAGGGTCCTGCACACTCAGGAAAACCAGTCAATAGCACCCGTCGATATAAATATAACAAGATAACATATCACCAGATCCTGAACATCTCATAATCATAATCAAAACAATCAATTATATAATGAACTGGATCACTTGCACGCAAGTGTACTCAAAGAATAAATCCAATCAGGTGTGCTCAAGAGCGGGATGTTACATACACCCCCTCTTGTTTTAAACTTCGTCCCGAAGTTTCACAGTATATAAGTGCCGAAATAAAGTGTCTAACAATATGAATATGTCTAGCTATCAAATAAAAATGGAAACTGCTGACGCATATCATATGTGTCCTCCTAGGTCGCTGAGTGCAAACTATAGTTGTCCCACTAGACCTTGACCTGATCTACTGTTCGACACCGTAGTTGTCGAATGTGATGGTCCAAGATGCGTATTGGCTCTGCCGTGAGCGCACTCTCATTCAAAAACTGCAAGGAACTCATGTCAATCACATGTGTAGGATCACTAACATAATGTCTCAAAACAGATACGTGAAAAACATCGTGCATACGCCTCAAACAATCAAGCAATGCTAGTCGATAGGCCACAGACCCCTTCCTTTCCACAAACTTGAAATGTCCCACGAACCTAGGAGAGAGTTTAGCACCCTTTCCAAACTTGATTGAACTCTTATGTGGGTTCACCCGCAAGAAGACTCGATCGCCAACTTCATAACTATGGTCGACAAAATGCACATTGACATAACTCTTCCGTCGATCCTTCCCTTCCTTTATCCTTTGTCTTATTGTTCGCATTTGTTCTTCCATTTCTTGGATCGCTTCTGGTCCTACCAAGACCCTATCCTCAAGCCGACCCCAACTCAAAGGCGTCTGACACGGTCGCCTGTAGAGAAACTCAAATGATGTCATATTAATGGTGCTTTGATAACTGTTGTTATATGAAAATTCTATCAGTGGCAATAATTCTTCCCAACACATCTGTTGGTCCATCACGTACATGCACAACATATCCTCCAAGATTTGGTTTGTTCGTTTGGTTCATCTGTCTCTGGGTGATACGTAGTACTAAATTTAAGTTGGGTTCCCAAGGCCTCTTGGAAAATTCGTCCAAAATCATCTTGTAAATACCGATCCTCGATCAGATATAATCCTCTTAGGCATGCTATGCAGCCTCAAAATCTCACTGATGAAAACTCTAGCTATGTCAGGTGCCTGATACATCGTATGCACATGAATAAAATGAGCACTCTTCATCAGAGTGTCAACTACTACAAAAATCGAGTCGTGCCTTCTTGCCGTCAGTGGAAATCCAACAATGAAATCCATCAAAATGACCTTCCATTTCGATTCTGGAATAAAGTGTGGCTGTAGTAATCCCGTCAGATGTCTATGTTCAACCTTCACCTGCTGACATTATAGACATATTGCCACGTAGTTGACTATGTTTGCCTTCATTTCTTTCCAGAAGAATAAGGGTTTAAGGTCTGCCCTCATCTTCGTGACTCCTGGATGAGCCATGTACACTGCTCTACGAGACTAATTTAGGATCAGATTCCTCAACTCGTCATTGGGTGGTACGTAAATCTGATTATTGAATCTCAATAATCTATCGTTGCCCACAGTAAATCCCTCAAATTTTGGTACCATCATTGTGTTTTGTCTGATAAAATCCTTAACCTCTTTGTACCAATCATAGTCGCCATGCAAAGTTAGAATATTTTCACGTAGATTTGAAGCATCACCAAAACTATGCGTGGTCTTCGACTCAACGCATCAACCACTCTATTCAATGTTCCTTTTATGTAAGAAATCTCGATATCGTAGTCGCTAAGCAATTCCGACCAACGCCTTTGTCGTGCATTCAAGTCACTTTGCGTGAAAATGTGCTGTAAACCAGAGTTGCCCATTTTTTAGTTCGAATTTTCGTTCGATCAGGTAGTGTCTCCAAAATCCCAAGGCATATACAATGGCTAACAACTCCAAATAGTGTGTCGCATAGTTCTCCTCATGCCTTCTTGACTTTCTCGAGATGTAAGCGATCACTCGACCATCTTGCATCAAGACTCCACCTAAGCCTTCCTTGGATGCGTCAGTGCATACCAAGAAGTCCTCGTCCATGTCAGGGACCTTTAGTATTGATGCCGTTGTCAAAAACTCCTTGATCCTCTGAAATTCTTCCTCGCATTTCTCGGTCCAAACAAACTTCTTGTTCTTCTTTTGCAATTCCGTAATCGGATTTGCTATCTTCGAAAAACCCTTGAAAAACCACCGATAGTATCATGCTAAACCCATGAAGCTACGCACTTCTGGGACAGTCATCGATGTAGGCCATTCCATAATAGGCTCGACCTTTGCTGGATCCACAACGATACCCTCGTCGGAGATGACGTGCCCTAATTAATGAATCTTCGATTGATAAAATGAGCATTTATAAAGTTTCCCAAATAATTTTTTCTCTAGCAGACACTGTAGTACCAAGCACAAGTGTTCATCATGCTCCTCCATCGTCTAAGAATATATCAAAATATCGTCAATGAATACTTGGATGAACTTGTCCAAGTATTCATGGAACACCCTGTTCATCAAGCTCATAAATACCCCTTGGGCATTGTCAGTCCAAACGGTAAAAAAATAAACTCGTAATGTCCAAACCTCGTTTTAAAGGAGGTCTTAGGAATGTCATCCTCCTTGATACGTAATTGGTGATACCCTAATCTCAAGTCGATCTTTGAAAACACCATCACACCTTTTATTTGATCAAACAGATTGTCAATCCTTGGAAACATATATTGATTCTTGATAGTTGCCTTGTTCAATTGATGGTAGTCAATGTAGAGTCTCCACGACCCATCCTTCTTTCGTATGAAAATAATAGGCACACCCCACGGTGACACACTTGGATGTATAAGTCCTAGATCCAACAAATCCTTCAGTTGCATTTTCAACTCCTGCAACTCCGGGGTCGAAATTTGATAAGGTGTTCTTACTATCGGTTCTGTTCCCAGTTTTAGGTCGATGGTAAATTCAAATTCCTTCTCAGGTGGAAACCCTGGTAACTCCTTCGAGAAGACATCCATAAACTCTCGTACTACCAAAAGGTTTTCCAATCCTTCTGCCACGCCTTTTTAATTTAACACAAGGATCGCATATAGCTTGCATCCCTTGTGCATGCTCTTCCATAGCTGCAGGGAAGAGATGAACCTTAGGGAAACTCCTTGGTTCCTACCTACAATCATGCGTCTTTGTCCCTCATCATCGACCAAGCTCAACCGTTTCATCTTATAGTTGAGTATAGCCTCATGCGATTCGAACCAGTCCATACCGATCACGATGTCATAAGACCCTAAGATCATGACGTATAGGTTGGACCTAGTGACAAAATATCCCAGGTTAAGGCTACAACACGTAACCTTCCCTCCAACCTTCTGTTTGGCTCCCGAAGCCATTTCTACCAAGCTAAACTCGTCCTGTTCGACTGCCTTTACCTTAATTATTTTTAGTGCTGCACCATAAATAAAACTCTCTACAACACCTGGATCTATCAAAATACTAAGGGTCTGGTCAGCGATGGTACCTGGCGTCTCGATTGCAGTCGACTTGTGCTCTGCCTGGCGGTTATTCACCGCTGCATGTATTCAATGGTCCTTGTCCAATTCTCCCATGGTAGTGGGTCCAGCTGATAAAAATTCTCTGGCCATCTCAACTGGGCAGTCACACTGGTAATGTGGCTCTCCACATGTACAACACCCAGTGTTCAGTCCAATAGTCCTGGTACCTGAAGTAGAAGCTGACGGCCCACTGGCCTGGAACCCTGGTCCGTTTTGCTGAACATGCCTAAACTGTTGTTGCTGGAGTCGACGCTGGTGCTGGTGTTGTGGTCCTCTTTAAGGAGTCCACTGTTGAGGCACAAGTCGCCAAGGTGTAGTGAAGGTGGATCCTCTTGGAGTGCCTCAATACCCTGGTGCATGCCTAACTGGTGTCTGATGCTGCTGTGCACCATATGTTGCTGGTCTTGTCGATCTTGCCGAAGTCCTGCTCTGACCCCCACTGATGAGATCCTCCTCTGCTATGAGGGATTTTTGGACAACATCATGCAAGGTTTGAGGCATCAGAATCCTCACTTTTGCACGAATGATGACATTAAGTCCGAACACAAACTTGTTGACCTTAAGTTTATCGGTATTCATGTGTAGAGCATACCAAAGCAACTCCATAAAATGGGCCTCATACTCGGGCACCGTACGACCGCCCTGTCGCAAGGCGTTGAACTCGTTGAGATGATGCTCAATGAATTCCTCAAACATATACCTCTCGCAGAAGTGTTCCTCGAACAATTCCCATGACACATCTTCGACGACCATGTTAAATTGTGGTAGGATCATCTTCCACCATAGAAGAGTGCTCCCCTTTAGTTGAAAGACCGCCATGTAGACCTTCATGTTTGGAGCTATAATTGTGAAGTGCAAAGCACATCGCCATATTCTCCAACCATGCCTCGGTGGCTACGTCATCCATGGCACCAAAGAACTTGATAAACTTGACCTTCTCGAGTTCGCGGTGAATGCTACCAATACCAATCAGTGCGCGCGGTGTACCCTCAGGAGGTGCTAGTGCTCTGGCCTCATCTCTATCCAAACGGTTGATCAGTGGCTCATACATCCTCTGAAAGGACCTCATCAACCCAACCACATCACCCACAACTATCTGTTCCTGCCCGACAACCTGTTCGCTCCCTGGGGGTTATACCCCTTGGGCGTGGATGCTACTGGGGGTGTCATGCCTCCTTCCCTAACACACCATCGTCTACCCCCATGACGTCCTCTAACCATGATTACCTGTACAAATATAAATCAATTTTAATTAGCGACATTTTATAATCAAGTATTCAATCAATGGAAGCCATAGTGATCCCAAGTTGTGGGTTGAACTAGCTTTGATTCCATATGTAACAACTAGACCGTTACGACACAACCAACGTACAACAGGTAAAAAATATTTTGCAATTTTTTTTTTTACGTTGGAAACAAATTACATTAAATAACAAGATCATCAACACATCATTCATATGTGGAAACAAAACAATATTAAAGCATTAATTATTGAATGACACCAAGTCAACATATCATCAATGGTCATCAAAAGCACATTAATTCAAGACACAAGAGTGATTATCTAAAGTAGTCGTTCATTACATTAAGTCTTCAATGCGCAAGAGTTTTCTATCTTAACCATCACTCTTACGTTAATTTCATCGCATAAGAATATTATCATCCTTCGATCATACATAAAAAATTCTAAGGCAACTTGCGGGAGTAACCACTCTAATCATCCCATGAAACTAAGACGCACAATTCCTCCTCAATCCTAATCTAATCATTAACCGAGCATATTTAAAAATACGCCCAAACTTCAACCACTCTTACCTCATAACCTTTGATTGCTAAAACATTTTTGAACAACATATAATAATATTGTTACTTAGGCTAAGTTAAGGTATCATTGGTTGATTTCCATCAATGTGAGTGCCTGATTAAACATTCTAAAGGACTCATGGCTAACAATAATGGTCATTACACTGAAGTTCAACTATGACTCAATTGCCAATTAATCAAAATAAGGAATTCACATAAACTCCTACATTCTACCGTGGATGAAAGGCCTCAACCACGGTCTTATTACCATTTCACTATAATAGAAAATGAAAACGTATCAACATGGGTAGATTCACATCCTTCTAATCCATATCCCAAGGCTGACAACGCCCCCCTTTTTCTTCCAAATAATTCTCCAACACTATTTAACAAGGATAAAATGAATAATATCCAATATTCTAGTGTAGATATTCTAATTTAAATTCTCTTATATATTAAGGTAATATTGAGTGCTTGTGAAACCAAATGTGATATACATACAAAATAAATTAAATAAAGGGTGCCAGATCTATAGTTGAACCAAGAAACAAAAAAATCCAGACATCAATGTAATTACCTTGCGCCACACGATGATCCATATCACAATCACTATAGAAGTATAAAAAAATGACTAACATCTATAGTAGGATGTAAAATGTAAAAGTGAATAAATTCTAACAAGGGATTACCATCCATTTTTATCACTTAATCACATAACAGGACATGCCCACCTCTTCCTTACGTAAAGCAGTGTTCTAAGACACTCACAAACTGTTAAACAATTCGACGAATACTATCTAACTGTAATTTAAATTCTTCAGTAATACATCCTTAGTATCAAGTCACCCATTTAATAGTGAATTATAAATCGGATACTAGCAACTGGCATAGAGAAAAACGCGCGCCTTCACTCAACTACAGGGCGAGACCCATGATAAAAAGGGAAGATCAGAGTCGAACATTGCGTTCCAACAGTGTAAACTAGTCGGTGAATGACAAGTTAAACCTCAGTTAAGGTGGAGGTCACCCTTGTCACAAAATATAGGAAAACATAAACGGATTTCCGCCAGCCAAAAGTTCCCTATTATGGGGAAAGGATTTACTGTCATAAATTCAGTAAAAAGGGAACATTGAGTAGGTAATTAAATTGGGAAAATAAATCAAATTGCAGAGAATCTGGAATCACCAGGGATATGGAGACACAACGAAACCCATAGCTACACGCCACACAAAACCATCAGAGGAACAACACTACTTCAGGATCAGAAGAGGGAAGGAGATATGCCATGAAATAAATGAGATAAAGAGGGACATTTCTTCCCATCTGAGCTATATTCCTCAGGATGACACGTCTCACGTGTCTGATTCTTGAAGAATCCATGGAATTCCCAAATCAACTCCACTTGACAGAGAAAGGGAGGATAATCACTTCAATGGAGATATCGTAAGAAGGAAAGGATCAATGGATCCAAATCGCAGAGTGAAGGGGTAAGGTGTCAAGGTTGTTAACGCACAAAAAATCATGGCAGCCAATCATGGCATGAGGCTTGGCATGCACGTTTTTAAAATCGAAGGACCCGATCTAACGCATGTGGAGATGCAACACGCAAGCGCTGTCCCAAGAGGCAGGGTAACACATAGATGAAGGAACACTCGGTAGTGATCATTCCGAATGGATCCCAAATCTTCTTACCGGGGGATGTAGGCAAACAAGTCTGGAATGAGACTGAACAAATATCGATTCCCTGGTCAAGGTTCCAATAATACGAGTAGGTCCAAGGACTTACACGACATAGTCCACAATAAACTCAACAATCTTAGGTGCCGAATATAAAGCAGAAAAACAAAAAAACAAAAATGCAATATGGTATAGGTTTGATGGTGAGGTTGGCGGTGGATCAAGCTGTCTACCAGGGTTCAACTGAAGGGCCTGAGTTTATGATATGAGGCCAAGGTGCAAGATATCTCGGTCAGGAGTGAGTTTCCCATGTAAATTGTGGCGAGGAGAGAAGCTAAAACCAGCTAAAATGGCAAGGAAACAAGGGCCGATTTGTAAATTTCTAGGATTTTTAACACAGATCTACTCATTAGCTGCTACATAAAATCCCCCGAAACATATTCTTAATACATCAATGCAACCCAAATTTAATTCTATGCAGGATTAAAAATTTACCTGAATCACGTTGCACAAATGTTGTCCAAATCTCAACTCAACATTTTCCATTAAAAATATTCATGTACATAAACTAATTATATTTTAATACAAATTACTCATGCGTGCTTTTGACATTATAGAGATGCATATACAAGAAATTTAACTACTTTTCAATACAAATATACACATGCATACCGTATCCCTATGCGAAGAACTGGAAGTGGCTATCCCGTGCTTGCGCTCCGTCCAATTTCTGCTTGGGCTCCATCCAAGTCCTGCTTTCCAACCAATGAGACCTCACTGGTACCTCCCAACCAACGCTAGGGGTACTCTTCTTCCCTGTGAGCCCCCCGAACCGCAAAGGGGCCACACACACAATACCAGAGAATGTTAGCTCCCAACTCACCTTGCAAGGTCGAGCTACCACTCATTTTCCGAGTTGGGTGTCCCAACTCCCACTAGAAAAATCCAGTCAAGATAAAATCTGGCAGCGTAACCTTACGCATACTAGACATGATCCATACTCCTCCTCCGCCATATTTTTTATAGATTTTTCTTAGTGATTCATTTCCCAAACACTCATTAGATTCTTTTTATTAAATTTATTTAGGATAAACCTCCCCCGTACACATGTTACCTGATCCCTTAGTTGCACCAGAAAATCAATTTATTAATTAATTAAATTTGCCTATTTCCCTCACCCACCTAAAAGCATTACTAAAAACACTCCTCGGTGTCCCTTTATTCCCTTATATTTATTAAATAACTGACGCCTTTCTTAAAACCTAGTTGAGTTCACAATTAGAAGGTTCTTAATACTAGATTCCCTACTATGTTAGAAATTCCCCCTTTTCTTAAGTTTCCCCTTTTCTGCTTAGTTCAGATTTAACAAGTTTATATATAAACAACAATTTATCTTTTTAATAATTTAATCCTCCATTAAAATTTTACTTTAATAATTAATGTTTGAATTTTCTTTACCCCTTTCTTGTTACATGTCCATTTAGTTTTTTTGTTGTTGACATGTTCTACTTAGACCTAGGTTTTAAATTCACCAGGCTTGACGATAGTTTTTAAGGGAAAAAATTTAGTTATTAAACGTTACTCATGCCATCATTCATTTTAAGGCCGACCAAGTCCTAAGGAGGCATAGTTTTCTAGGTACTAGGTTTATTAACTTGCCCGAGTTAAAATCACTATGTTCCCTTCAAGACGCACTACGTGCTCCAAGGGTGCCACTCGCTTGCATTCCAATTTTATTTGAGCGACATGCCCTTCAAGATGAATTGCGTTCTCCAAGGGTTCCACCCACCTCTTGACTGAATTTGGTAGACGTAAAACCCCTGGAGTCAATACTCCATCAGGTGTCCTTATGGGAGACTAAGGGCCTCTAAGGAATAAGGACCCTGCCTTATTATGCGCCCCTTAGAATCATCGTGAGCGACTGTCACAGTCTACCCTCACGACATCATGGGTATTCTCGAACTATGTAATCGTTAACCTACAGTTCGAGCCATGACGATAATGCTAGTAGGATGTGGCAGGGCTGCTGCCACACCTCTCCCTCGATGTCTCTGGTTGTCGTGCGTGACCCCTTTACTCCAAATGTGAGTCTAGTCAGCAAGCTATCATCAACCTACATCCATCAATGAACCATGTTAGCCATAACAATCAACATCATAATATCTAGTCATATGTCACATATTTAGTATCAAAGACATCCAAACCATAACAATCCACTCCTTGACTCGATCCAGAGTCCAAGGAGATCCCTTGATACCATCGACATCCTCAAATTTCCAGGGTCTTGAACACTCAGGAAAATCATTCAATAACACATGTAGATATAAATATAACAAGATAACATATCACCAGATCCTCAACATCTCATAATCATAATCAAAATAGTTAATTATATAATGAACCGGATCACTTGCACGCAAGTGTCGTCAAAGAATAAGTCCAATCAGGTGTGCGCAAGAACGATATGTTACAGTTGTGAATATTTAGAGAGACATTAGAGGTAAGTTATAGATCTCATGAGTATTTTTTGGATCTAGAGGATCATAGGGATCGTGAATGAAGACTTGTTGGATCTGAACCAATTATGGTTTCAGAGTCTTTGTGTTAAATGTTGTAAGGCTAAGGGAATTGAGTAGTTGTCCATCCAATGGGAGAATCGGGTCAATATTGAGGAGAGGCAGATTACTAAGAATTGAGCTAGAGAGAGAGATAAGAAGCCTTCATTGTGAATCGAGAAGAATAATTGTTTTCTGTGTAAAACCGTGTACAATAATTCATTAATAGAATTATGTGTTATAGGTTCTCTGTTTTAATGTGAGTTTGGGTGTATTTGCATTGTATTAATGTCTCTGTGATTGAGAAATCGAAGTCCATATCAGACTCTCCAAAGTGGTGTTGCAGGTTGCAGGTCAGAGCGTGGTTAAATCCTTGTATAAGAGAAGGATAGATGGTTGTTTGATCATCGATCATCATAGAGATCGACGATCCTCATGAAGTGAAGACAATTTGGGTTGTGTGAAGATCAAATTGGTAGTTGAATAAGAGCTAAATGGGAGTAAAATCAAGGAGAATAGGGTTTTGATTCTCTTTGTGAATGATAAGGAACAACGGCCATTAGATTAAAATGAACAGTCAATCGTGACCATTGATTGAGTGTTAGACTTTCCATTTTGGTGTTGAGAATGGACGATCGAGATTAGATCTCAGATCTAGATCAATGGCTTAGAGAAATACTGAGTTCGGAGTCGAGATGAAACAACAACAAAAGAGGTTCGATTAATGACGTGGATTGATCGGCTAACAACAAAGATCAACAATGAAAATCACATCTTGGAGCATAGAGATTGAATTTTTTCAGGAGTCCACGTGGCAAAGTCATAACAACTGTCCGGAAGGAGCGAAGTGTTACTACGACCAACGATCGAAATTTATTCAGAATAACTCAGATCAAGGGATCAAAATCAGATGCATGGAAACATTCCATTGGTTCTCGAAGTAGATCCATCTGAGTCCAAAGGCTGAAGGAACTTCAATAGAGCAACATCGATAGACGACTGAGATCTATTGAGAGGAGAATAGGTCAATGGTCATGATAGTGACACGTGGTAGTTGACATAGACCAGGACATGGCATCAACGAATGAGGAATGAACACGTGGTGGTTGAATCCACGAGGAAGCATGTAACACGTGTCATCCACATGTGAGTTTCGTGGGAAAGACTTGACGCAATGGAAGAGAATATGAATGAGTTGGGGTTGTAGATATTACGACAAGTCAACGGTGGAGGATGATGCATTGGTGACCGTTGATCGTGATTGATCAACAATATAGGATGTTTTAGAAATCAGAGTCTGAAAGGAATTATGAAAGCATTAGATATGGTGTACTTCAGAGTGACACAACCTAATAGGAGTCCGAAAGGGGAGGTCCAAGAATAACATTTGATTGTTGGATGAGGTCACGATTAAATCAAAACCGTATGATCTAAAGGCGACAATTTCACAATGAAACAAGATATAAAATGTATGATTAGAGATAGATCGATGATGATGATTCAAAGATGGAATAGCCGAGGTGTGATCTGGATGATCCATCCAATGACAATCAACGATGGAGAATTTAAATGGGGAAAAGTTCCGATGGATTATGGGAAAGTAAGCACCATTTGGTTTAGAGTTTGGCCACAAAGCCTGGACACACAGGATAAACGTTGGAGGTACAATGCTTAAAATCATAAGATGAGTGTTTAACACTCAGTCACGAGGGAAAAGAGTGTCTGGTTTGGAGAGCTAGGATAATGGTGTGATAAGAGAGCACTCCAGAGCTCTATTAAATAAATAAATTGGGCCCGCATATTAACTTGGAAAGAATCTCGAGCTTAAGAATCCGCAATAGAGTATGATTGTTGGTGTAGAGGTCGGAATGACAAAGACATGAATTTACTATGAACTTCATGAGCACCAGGACAGGATTAAAATTGCTGGTTATTAAACCAAAAAGTGAGATTTGGGCATTTTAGCAGCTAGAACAACCTGAATTGATGACATAGTGGTTTAGTGGGGATCCTTGGACACCTCATTGCAGGTTTAAGAACAACCTAGTGAATGTATAACTGCCATGCTATGGGTATTGACCAGTAAGGTCATCAAGAATATTCATATGCTATTGAAATGAATTAGTAATAGGGTTGTAGGTTATAGTTCTCTATCCCTCAAGATGGATCAATTAACACTATCATATCCAATTTGTAACAAACTAGTTAGTATTCGATCACCTTAACATTCAATTCCATCCTATTGAAAAGACCCACCACAAGGCCCTTTAGGATTTTCCCCTAGATTTAGGAGCCAAGGTCTGTATTTTAGTATGTATTCCCACAATTTTCTATGACCACAACAATCCAAACATTTAATTTTGATAGAATGCAAAATCTTGAGCAATAATAATAGTCATGTACATTGTACGTAGCCCAAACATCAGCCAAGAAAAATGAATTATCCTAAATATATATTGTATAAAGAGCATGGATCATGGAAACCTACATCTTGTAAGGAAGATGGCTTGGAATCAACCCTAATATTAGCAAGTCTTTTCACATGTGAATTCAAATACTCTTTCCATGATTTTGTTCTAGCTAGTACCAATGTCTTCTGAATAATACAAACACAAAAAAAGGGCACCGTGGCATTACATAAGAAATAACATTGTAAGTAAAATTACAGGAAAATATTTGTAAGAGTTCTAACTTACATCATTAGATTTTGTGTCCCTTATATAGAGCTCTTATTTATAGAATTCAACATTGAAACCACATGATCTTCTACACCACCTTGGCATAAGTAAGTACTAGGTATTTATCTCTCTTAATTATTACACTATTTTCCAAATATTTTTCACATGGAAACATTGTAACAACCATTGGGATGTTCAAATCCCAAATGGAAAATAATTAATTCATATAAAGGGTGTTCATCCTCTCCATATCTACACGTGTCAAGAAAAAAATTCTCATAACATCCATCACTAGACAAAAATAAAATTTTAGAATAGAGAAAGGTTTCACCCAAAGTCCCCATTTTGTTAGACCCTAGAATATCTAGGGAACAAGGTTAGTCAACAATAGGGCTCGAAGGCATTACATCAATATACTCATTATGAGCTCAACATGTCACTTGCAGGAATTGAACTCAGGTAGGGAGGATAACAATCATTCCTCCCAACCACTCAAGCTAAACCCAATTGACAAACAATAATAATAATAATATGAATTCTTGTTGTTATCTTAATATATTTGGATATTGATTTTCATTCTTAGTAGTAGAAGGAGTCCATATTATGATCTTAATGAATGATTATATATGATATCTAGTATGGCATATTGGAGTGTATTTTCCTTTTCCTTCTCTATTCAATCTTCCTCATCTTGTATCCATTTCATTATTCTGCAACAAGTAATTCACGAAAAATAAAATTATCTTCTCTCAACTTGCAATTCAAAGAATAAAATCTAAATGACAATCATGTTAAGATATTAAATTATCTCTCAAATAGGTATAATTAGCAAGGTATATTAGTAAAGTGCTCCCAATAATAATAATAAAACTAGGTACCCTTAAAGATTTTTTGTATTGCTCCTCATTTATGTACAATGTTGTGTGTGGGATATTGCCATGAAGGAGAATGTGTGGTCTTGTTACGTGCAACAATATTTTGAACATAGATATACCCATTAACATATTTCTATAAGGATGTCAAGCAAATATAATCTACAATAGCATATTTTTTCCAGCTAATGGAAAAAATATTATACCACTATCATAAGGCCTATTTTAACTAAGATGAACATGCCTCCTGCAAAATCCCCCATACATGCAAATAAATCTACCTTATCACCTTTCCATTGAAATAAGCCACAAGGACATTGATGCGACTAAAAAATGTTGGAACTATTATTGATGATAACACCACAACATGTATGTAGTAGAAGAGTGGAGTTAGAAGTAGAAGACTGAGCATGACTCTTACATCATCACTTTGTTTGATCCTAGATTGTAATTCACAACTAACCTAGATGAATAACCCACAATATAAATATATGTACATATAAGTCTATCATATCTATGTAATGTTTGTATGAATTAAGTATGCAAATTGATGTCCCTTAGTGTTGGTGGCATATGCTTTGGCATTTAAGGATAGTGTTGTAAAGGCCCAACATGGACCTCTACCTTTGCTTAAAAGTTGTTGGATGTGTTACTGCTCAAAATCTACTCTAGGAGGAAAAATCTTAACTTCGTCGGGAGAGCCTAGTGGCACTACAAACAAGCTACCCAATATCACTTCGGTAGCCTTGCTCCACACTTCAAACTAAGTAAAAACTACCCTAGCCTAGGGGGAATCCCTAAGATTCAATCTAAGCTTAAATGGTTGAGTGTGGATTAGGAATTCTTAGCTTGAATTAATTATTTATGAGACCAAATTAATTTCACCTTTCACCCAATCACTTATATCTTGTGAGTCCCATAAATGTTAAGAGTTTGTTGCACTTCAAAACATAGAATAAACCATTGGGAGTGCAAGATAGCATTCATAACATCTTTCCTTTGAAGCAATGACAAGCAACCATGTATATGAACATAGTTGATTGAAATATGGGAAAAGTACAAGAATATGTTGTTGTCTTAGATGCTAAACTGGGTGTAGTATATTTGTTTCCCAATTCACAATGTGAATATCAAGAAGTGCTCTAGAATTTCAAAAGAAATACCACAACTAATTTTGAACAACAAATTTAGTTTGTGAATTCTGTAGAGGCATCAATTCCTGATTTATCAAATTCAGATTTATATGTTAAAGAGATGGATCATGCTTGTTCTAATGTCACTTGCGAGGTGCTATCTCTCAAAGAAGTTTCCAAAAAAGGACAGTGAATGCATCATTTTATATCAACATATGAACAAGAAAGGAATGTAGCACATGATAACAGTGAGATATTATCCATTGCATGCAACATACTAAGATTGCTTGTTATGTGAGTGAAAATTAAATAAAAAAGCCGAGAATGGTAACTTATGGCACTTGCAATGTAGTCATGAAATTACCATAGGTGTTTAACAAATGGAACCATTGATCAAATGAAATTATGCAAGTGAGAAAAATTTGAATCATTCAGTGGGTCATTTGATTAAACACACCATCGACATAACTTCTTGGAGAATCATTTTGAATGTGCTATGTTTTGTTGGTATGAAATTGTGCCATATATACCAGATTAACCATGACAATTAAATTCAAACACTTAAATACCAGTACTCAGGAGATGGAACATAAAAAATGTGAAATCCTTCTGGGTTTTGGGCCATTGGTTAGTTTGTAGAATACTTTAGATACATAAGATAACTCAAACAAAACTTCAAAGTTGTGCCATGTGTATGTATTCGGCCTGTGTAACAAATCTTATGCGTACACAAATGTAACACAAAAAATTATTAAGCATCCCATTAACCAAATTAGATTTGCATGTGTATTGAGTTCAGTCAGATTAGAATGCATGTATATTTATTGGTTACCTTAACATGAAACCATAGAGAAGTACTTGAATGGTTTACAATCCCTCTAAGTTATGAAAGAAAGAAATACCTACCAACAAATATAACTTTCTAGAACCACAAAGAACTGTTGTGTTTGCCAAGAGTTTAACATCCAAGTGCAACTGCCAGGCTTATCATTCCCTAGATGCAAATGATGGAGACATGAAAACAAGTCATAAGATAGCATGATATACCCTGGAAAGTTAACAAAACGTGACCCATGAGAAGATTATAACAGGTTGTTAAGAAATTTATCATCATTTAAATTCCTAGAATGGATTATGGCTAATGAGAGTTAAATCATTATACAAACAAAGTGAAATTACCTGTGTATTCAACCCATTATCTATCAGTTGTGAGAAAACAAGGCATAATTAAGATCATTTGTACAAGGCATTCCAGAGTATAAGCATTGATGATTCATTCCTTAGTAATGATCGTTAGTAATGAATAGATCAGATTCAAAATGCAATGTTGCCAAGTAAAGTGCTAGAACAATTGAATTCTAGGAGTATTAGTATCGAAATTTCAAACATTTTTTTATCAGTATATTTAAATCACTCACTGCATCCACTAATCCATCCATAAGATCAAATCATCTAAAATTCGAGTACATCATAAAAAAGGAAAAGTATTTTGAATGTTTCAAGGCTTCACAACGTTCATCAAGTTCATGCATAGATTCCTATCATTGTTAAGGATAAGCATTAGAACCATATGGAATTTAAACATTAGATTAAAACCCAATATACACATCGATTTGGAATAGGCTAAGTTAGGAGTGCTACCTTCGTTTAAACTTTAGGTGCAAAATATAATCAAGGGTTAGCTCAATAACGTGGAAATAGCAATCCAAAATATGAAAATTAAAACCCTATTAAACCCTAAGTTGCTTATAAAACAAAAAATTAGAAAGGGAAAACTTTAAATTGAGATAAAAATAAAGGAAAAAAGAAACCCTAATGCTACCATTGGGCATGGGGTCTAAACCAACTCTTCAAGTATATTTCCCTCGTGCAATGTGGAAGTCCCCACACATCTCTTAGAGAATGCATGGTGAACATCAAGCTAAGAGATTTTTGGACTATACAAAAGTCGTACTGAGGCTAAAATCACAATGGAATCAACCTAAGTATTGCAATCTTTGAAAAATTAAAGCATAAGTCTAGGGAAAGAAATTAAAACCCTATGCTATTCAATCTCAATACTAAGACCTAGCTTCAAAACATCACAAAAAAACAAGATAAATCAAATATCATAACTTACTTACATTATTTGTGTTGCAATAGCCCTTTATGCAATGTATTTTGCATGCCAAAAATCCTCAATAATGATCCTATGACAAAATACTCAAGCAATTGAGAAGTTTTCACACCAATATTGAGAAAAATAAGATTTTTCAGTCCATTTCCCACCATACCAAATGAGAGAGGCACCCTCCTTAAATAGGCGAGGAGCCTCTCAATACCATACAAAGAAAATCATGAGCTAAGATGAAACAATGATCTTATACCATGTGCTAGGATGAAACCACGAGCCTACAACCATGTCCGCAAGTCAAAACCATGGGGAATTCCTCAATTTGTTATAACAAAATCCTCAAAGGTAGGGCACCCTCCTTAGATTTTGCTAACAACCTTTCTTGTAGCATGTGTGAGGCCAAAAAATGGGTAAAAAACATGAGTGACCCACTAACTAACTCCATAGACCATGCAACAACCCCTCACACATGTGAATAAACAAAGGATCTTGAAGAGCACCCTTCTAAGAGTCTCTAGAAGCCACACATGTGAGGAGGAGACATAAAATGTTCATTGGAGGAAGATTCTATCATGTTCCAAGTGGATATATGCCCACGTGGCTCATACACTACTCCATATGCTAACAAGTGTACACAGTGTTGATGTGGACACCTTTGTGATGATGTGGCATCCTCTTCATCATCCACTGTATCGTCATGGATCCCAATGCAGTGACATGGATCTTAAAAAAAATGTCACAAACCCCAATGTAGGTAGGTATGGTTGAATATAGGTACATGGATCCCAATGCATGTACACAGATACCAAGGCAATGTCACAAATCTCGAGGCATAATGCAAGGATCCCAATGAGGGGCACCCACATATAATGATGCATCAATATTCAAAACAAGTCATTATGAAACACACATCAAGTAATATCTTCTAACAACAACTTAACATAGATTAATTTTATAAATTGCCTGAGTTTACCATGGTGGGATAACTTTACCCCTATTACATGTGTCAATTTCCTAGGAGAAAAGGTATTTCCTAGGTAACTTGGTTAGAGATAGGTAAATTTGATGAATAATTGATGGGAAAGGAAGGGAAACTTTATAGCTTGACTCTCAAAGTCATTTTTAATGATGTATAAAGTATTTTCTAGTGCAACTAGCATTTTTGAGCTAGGAATCTTTATTTTTTCTTCTTGTAAGCCTTTGAGAGGGAGCTTTGCTTAGAGTTACCACCTCAACACCTTTTTTATCACCCCTTTTTATATTTTATTTTATTCTTCTTAGTTGTTTTTATTTAGATATGCATTTTAAGCATAAGACCTTGGGGGTGATCCTTTTTAATGGGATGACATAGCTCTAACTTATTTATTTTTTCATTTTAAACATTATTTCTCTTCACCTCTAGCCTTTTTGGAGTTATTGACTTTGTCTTACATTTTTCTTCATTTAGACCTTGCTGGATGACATTTTATAAGTCAAACATGATAGTAGTGAAAGTGAAAGGATGGAAAGTGTTAGGTGTGGTTAGGATATGGATACACTACTCAACTAGATCACCAGTAGTACAATTAGTCCTAAGTCAAGACCACACTTGTCTAAGGACAACATGTCACCCCATGGTAAAACGAGACAAAATAATACAATTATTAGCATTAAGAAGTGTTATAAGATCTAACCAATGGTTATTACTTTCATAACGAATTAGAAACCATCACACCACTTCTAGATAAGAAAACCACACATGAAATCATAACACATCATCTGAAAAGATGAAGCATGAAGTACCATATGTGCAAGCAAATATCATCTAAGGTGTAAAGAATAAGAGTTGATATACCATGGTAGAGTCACTTGAAATAACTCATGGATGATGTAGGGCTGGAATAAATAGAAGATCATGCATGACTGGTAGATATGAGCAGAAGAAATCATCCACGCATCATCAACACACCCCTACGAGGATGGTCTAAAGTAGTTTCCCTTAAGGCAAAAACATGGTGGATTGACTTTTTGTTTTGATATATAATATGGAAGTAAGATGTATATTTTTACCTATTGTAACATAGCAAGAGGTACAAGAGCCTACCATATTCATGAACACAATGGCCATCATCTTTCTGTTTCATCCACATAGTAACCCTTGACAAAGAAAATGTTCTTCCCACTGCAATTCTCTCTTGTAACAACAAGCAAATATATTAACTTATGAATGATCTATAATCTAAAAAAAACTAAAAAAACTAAAAACTAAAACTAGTGCAAATCTCAAAGATATGGTCAATATAGTCCAAATTCTTTAAAAACAAATCAACTGCATTAAATATTTTGCACTTATATTTTTTGTTCATACCATGAGTGTAATCAATCACGAGACACAACCAATTTTCAGTGCCAATGGTAAGTACAGACCATGAAAAAATAACATGCTTAATCAATCGCGAGACACAACCAATTTTCAGTGCCAATGCTAAGTAAGGACCATGAAAAAATAACATGCTTATTGAAGGAGGATTCATTCCTTTTTGCAAGTTACCAATATGAGGAAATTCAACAACAATTTATATACGCTTGAATTAATTCTTTGAAGAGAATGAAATTCAATAGATTTAATAGAAACATAATGTTAGAGGCCAACCTAGTTACAACATAAATTAATATCATATAAGAGAACCCCAAATTTGGTGAAGATTTCTGACAATGCTAATTCCATGGTTCTCAAGCCTAGTAAATAAGATAAAGTAGTAGCAAGAATAACTAATTCTAGAGAAGTAGCTGCCAAAATTTAGAATAGTTTTAGTTTGTTTTGGCTCTGTAGAACAAACATGTGTAATTACTATCTAACAATAGTTATAATTTGATCTCCTATTTCCTATTTATACATTAGCTTGGATCCAACTTAAACCCCATAACTATTAAACACACAAAACTAATCAAAATATTCTAGGCCCTTAATAGATCGAACCCAATAATTGCATTCTTTTCACATTACACACATGAACATAGAGACAAATATCTTCCCCACCTCGTTCTCTTGGTGCAGTAAGATTCAAGTACCCAACATTGTATTATGAGAAAGATTTCACAAACCAACTAAAGCCTATTCAAGTAAGAAACTAGAAGACAAGATAGGATAAAGAGACATACATAGTACAATGAGCACAGATGCAAGGAATAATACTCTCATAAGAGTGCTCTTCTTTGTTCCCTACAAGGAAAAATTCTTGAGACATGACTTTTCTAAAATCTACTTATCCATATTAATTAATACCGTTTGGACAAAATTGACATATAACAACCTCATTCCTGTGATTCCAAATTGATTTCAAGATAGAAACCATGTCCATGTAGCGAATGAAATGTTAGATTCCTAGAATACCTTTGAATTGGTAGAGGGACATTATGATAGCTACCCTTACTGTGAATCCAACTAGGGTTGCTTGGGATATAAAGTTGATGACGAAGCCAAACCTATAAAAACACAAATATGGTCATGAATGAAAAGAAGGGAATTAGGTTATGTACACAAAAAGTAAGAAAATTAGTTGCAATATATCAATTATAGCAAACTATTCACTTGAGAACACCCAAAAAATCATAGAAAACTCTAAAAAATAATGTTGCAATTAAAGCTAATTGCAAATACAAGACACTGCTTCTATTGGAGAAACCTCCTCCTTAAGTATGACTACCAATAACATAGAAGCTATCGACATAGGACCAATTGCAAGGTCCCTTGAACTTCAATAGCATATAATAAATTAGAGGTGGAACAAACTACAATCGACAAAACCCAATAAGGAGATTACACAAAGGTAAAATCATTGAAAACAAAGAGCTTGACATCAAAATAAATAAAATATTTCATTCTACATGATTTCTAAGTTACTAAACTCACATAAACCATGTATAGGTGGTAGATTTGTAATTCTACATTAACTTATGCCCATATTTGTAATTGGAATGGTTATATAATTAATTTACTTCCAAATTAAAATAAATATGACATGTTAAATAAGCAATGGATACATTTTAAAAGAATGTGGGATATTGTAGATTACATAGGGAGTGGCACGGCTTGTAATGGTGAGACCAAAAATAACATCGGACTTGAACAAATTCAGATTCTAGTTAAGAGCCCATTCAATTACGGGGAAAAAATATTGGAACCCCAGCGACAACTTCCTTCCAAAGGGATGGCCTCTAAATTCCCTAAATGGGTCACTAGAAAACAAGGTTTTCTTTAACATTCTAGTTAGGAGCCCATTCAATTACGGGGAAGAAATATTGAGACCCCAACCACAACTTCCTTCCAAAAGGATGGCCTCTAAATTCCCTAAATGGGTCATTAGAAAACAAGGTTTTCTTTAACATTCATCGCCAAAAATAGAGAAAAGTTCATAGTAGATATTAGAGGAACATTATAATAGAATAAATGCAAGTTTTCTTAAAAAAAAAAAAAAAACATAAAATGATTATGATTTGCTTGCATGGAATTATGTTTATTTATGGATGTTTTGTTTATGCCAAGAAATGGCTTTAATTTTACAACAAGTTTAATAGTAACTTTAGTTTGGAACTCTACTATGTGGCACAACTTAAATGGATGGATAGTATAGGATAACCAATTCAAACGGAAGCCTACATGATGGTTTCACTTAATAACTCCCAACAACATGTAATGACAATCTAAGTAATAGAAAAATGAATAATGATTAATTAAAAAAAATGTCGAGGAATCCACAAAGGGTGAGCATCATGTACCGAGCCTATCCACAAAATGATTGTGCCAAAATTTGTGGAGGAGAGAACATTGTTTTTAATAGGAGCTTGGGTATGTTATCCACCAAACAAAGTTGCTCTTCTACAATGAAAAATTTATATCTAGGGTAAAAAGAAATTCCACTCTTCAAATCATGCTAAAGCTCTATGGAAATAAATCCTTGCATTGATGGTGGGAATTTTGAAATCATGAGTCTTGAGCTTGGGAATACTTTTTGCATCCTAATTACAAGGGTTTTGGTGTAGGTTGTTTTTATTATCAAACACCGAACTCAACACACATATAAATATATTTATATATCACAAGTAGTGAAATACTTTATGTCCTTGCCCTATCAGGTCGTAAAGGAGAGAGAAGTGATTTTACCATTGATGAGTAAACATTTTACAACAGAGAAAATGGAAAGGAACCCAAACCTGTAGTAGTGATTACACAAGCCTATGAAAATTGATTGTGAAATAATGATGGCACAAGCCTATGAAAATTGATTGTGCAACAATGATGGCACACATACCTAGAAATCAATTGAATTGTATTGTAGAGAATTCACCTTTTTCAAAATTTTTAATACATATATAATATAATCAAATAACTCAAATAACTAGGAAGGACTATGCATACCATAGTTTCAAGTGTTTTTTTTGCAGGTATAAGGGCTAGATGGAAGTCAGGTCTTGTGGGGTATATGAGTGAGGTAGACATAGGGAACATAAAGACATAGTGGCATGGAGAGGGAATATGGAACACACAAAGATCTATGAGGTAATCATTGGATCAAGGTTTCACAAAGGAAAGGGAACACATAGATGAGAGGAACAAATAGAGATATAGAGTTTCCATGAGGAAATACTACCTATCATAGAGGCCCCTTTTATTTCAAACATCATTGAGTTCAATATTTGGTTGGTGAATGGATCAAATATTATTCTAGCAAGTAGGTTAAATATCCATCTAAATACTAATAGTAATAAAAAGTGGGGTAATACAAAATAATCCAATTTATAGTTTCATTAGTAGAGGAAATGATTATGATCAACATGCAAATGTCATACTAATATTATCAAGCACCATTCTAGTTAGAAAACTTGACACGATGAACTAATGTTATTTTTTTATACTGTAGAAAATCATCTCGAACCAAGCTTAAATTACATCCAAATCTAGATCAACTACTATGGTCATATTGCTTTTGCTCAACATTTTAGGCACAAACCATAGATACGTGACTAGGTCATCGGTATTTGTATTTGTTGAATATATTAATAGAACCACATGTATTATAGGCCAAATTTTACTCAATCTCCTACCCTCAATTTTGTATACAAAGACCAGAGAAAGCCTCATTGTGATTCTTGGGATAATTTTTATACACAAAACTATGCATTGACACACCTAGTTCATTCATGAAAACAATGGCTTAACCAAACCCCATTTGCTCTTAAAAGATATTAATCCAAATATATTTCTAGATAAATCATCACCAAAAATTGTATAAAAGAATAGATTCAATATAATCAACATACAAGCTCATCTATTGATTAGATGTTAATCTCATAAAGGGATACTTATTTATTTTCCGCATAGCTATTTTGCAACATTACATACCCTTAAAATCCCTTAAAATCCATTAAAATCCCTCAAACTTTCCCAAGATCCCTCTCCTCATCCAAAATTAGAGAGAAAACTAAAAATTCTCTCTCTTATGTACTATTCCAACTCTCAATTTCCTCTCAGTTTGACCCCTTCTTAGAAAAGCCTTGAAATCTCTCAATGTGGCTCCATAATCAAACCTCCTTCCACATTGTTTCATATATATATATATAATATTACATATAACTATTTATCATACTATATCAATTGGGTTTAGCCCGAGTGGTTCTGAGTTGGAGTGTTATCCTCCACACTCAAGTTCTATTCCCACACGTGACATGTTGAGTTCACTATGAGAATATTGTTGTAATGGCTTTGTGCCCCATTATTGATGGCCTTTTTCCCTAAAGAATCTAGGGTTTACCTTGGGTACCATCCTTGAAATGAGGGGAAGTACTTGGAGGTTTTCCATAGGTGTTGTATTCTGAACTAAAAAAAATTAAAAAAACTATATATCATACTATAATTATATAACTAAGATATATTATAACTATAATATATAATTATATAATATATTGTAACTATGGTATATGAAAATTGGGTATAGCTTGGGTGGTTGGGAGGAATGATCATTATCCTTCTCGCTTAGGTTCTATTCTTGCTAGTGATGTGTTGATATAACCTCGAGCCTCGAGAATTTGGTTTAATTTGGATGTCTTCCTCAAAATGAGGGGAAGTGCCCGAGGGTTTCTTGAGATATATACATTCGAAAAATCCATCCATTTATTGTTCAGTTTAAGGCTGTGTTTTAAAACTTGGACCGAGTTGACTTGGACTTGGTCAACTTACTTAGCCAATAGCTTAGTTCAAAGGCCTGGTTTGATACTGAACCAACCAAGTCAAAGCATGACTTGATCGATTTGGTATCAAACCAAGCCTACTCAGTTGAGTTTGTACCTACTTGGTCGAGTCAATCCTGGACATAATCATTGACCAACAAACAAATTTTACTATAGAGACCAATGTGGCACAAATTTTTCTAGCAACTTGCATGCAAATTGTGAGGGGTTTGTGAATGTTTTCATGAACCATTAATGATTTTTTTATAATATCTTATTTACATGAGCTATGCCATATAAGCAATAGTCTATAAGAGGAAGTCTCGAATTTGACAATAGATTGGCATTCTAGAATATCTTCTCCAAGCCAGGATTATGGAAACACAAATGACGATGTTCATTGTACATAGATACACTCAAGACCATACAAGCAAAAAATGAGTCAAAGAAAGGGAATCAAAGAAGGTTACTTCCCAAATCCATGTCTCAATGTCAGTGTTGAGCTTAGACACAACTTAAAAGATAAGAAAAATCCTATATGATGGTACCATCTATAATTTATTGTTTTTTCTTTTCCAGGTTACAAATCTCGGGGAAAACCTTGAGTACTTCCCCTCATTTTGAGGATGGAACCTAGGGTAAACCCTAGAATCTTCAGGGCACAAAGCTGGTCAACAACAAGGTTCAAAACCATTACAACAATATACTCATTATGAGCTCAACATGTCACTTACGAGAATTAAACTTAGTATAAGGAGGGATTACAATTACCTACTAGTCAAATACTAC
>ML798764.1:37129-82033 GCA_009831015.1 Picea engelmannii | reverse complement strand
TTATATATATATATATATATATATATATATATATATATATATATATATATATATATATATATATATATATATATAAACAATATTTTTATTACTTCCTTTATTATGTATAGTGCCTTCTATGCACAAGAAAAATGCATTGTTTATTTTATGCTGAAATAAAGAATGCAATTTTTTCCTTGGAAAAAAATAACAATGATATATAATAATTAATATGTAATTTATCATTAGTAATATATATATTAAATAAACTAGATGAGAATCCTTCTATTCAATCAAGAAAAAAGTACAAAATGATACATAAACTTGTTGATAGTAAAAGACCTCCTAGAAAGAGAGCAGGGGAGCATTAGAGACTAACCTATGCTAAAAAAGAACCACAAGGAGTCCATGGGCATACTAAGATGAAACATTACAAGATAAGGAGAAAGGGTCGGGTCATTGTGTTGGCCGAAGAGGATCCTTTTTGCCTTTTTTCTTACGAACATCAATCCAACCAGAGGAACTTATAGGCTCAATAAACTTCGCCACCAAAGCCATATGGTCTGAGGAAATGCCAGAATATTGAGCTATGAAAGCTAAGGGTACTTCCTTGTCACTGTCTGAATTATCCGATTATTGAGGAAATTTTTGAGTCCCAGAGAGTGGGGTTGTGGCCATGATTATGTCATTCGATTCATCCTTTTCGAGGGCAGTGTGCAAAGGATGAACTGCACAATTCAGAGTCAAAATTTCTGAAGCTTCAAAATGTTGTGATGAAGCCAAAGGTTGGTGTTTTGGGCCTGCGGTTGGATGATGCACATTTTTTGGAGACTATGATGGTGCTATAGAAGGCGGAGGAGCTGGGGCGTCTTTTTGATGCTTCTTGTTGTCAGATGAAGAGTTCGAGTGACTTTTACGATTTTTAAGGTCTTTCCAACCATTAGCCCTTTTTCGTGCTCCAGAGGATGAGAATGGGGTTGGGGATAAAGGACAAGTTGCCTGAAGGTGCCCTGTTTTATAACATGAGTGACACTTGAAGGAAATTTTCTCATAATCGACCAACTATGTGTAAGGATCATCCTCAGTCCAATCTATAAGAATCCTATCCGGTAGCCCTTGACTGAGGTCGATTTTAACGCATATGTGAGCGAAGCTAACAAAGGATTTCGTTATCCGGTCTATGTCAATCTTGATAAATCTACCCAACAAATTGCCCATGGTAGGTAAAAAGGCTTGAGTATAAAAATGCAAAGGTAAATTGGGGAGTCTTACCCAGACCAGTGTAGTCATAGTATTCATAGTCATCAGGTTGAAATCAGGGAACCATCTCTGCATGGAAAGAACATATCTTCCCCAGAACCATGGACCTTTCTCTAGCATTTGTTGGCAGTCTGTTTTTGTGGAAAATTTAACAATGAAGAACCCTTTGGAGCAAAAGAACAACTCATGACCTGACAACCAGGTCTTATTTACCTATTCTCTTAGCGCAGAAGCTTAGGGCCATAGTCCGTTGAAATGACAAATGAGGGATTTTTCCTGGTAGATATATGCATAGCAATAGACATGGAGATCTTTGACCTCTGCTGTTGTAGGTTCTGTAGACTACTCCACAATGAAGGCATAGCAAAAAAGATCCTTTTCTTTGGAAGTTTCAGCCTTGGACACCAAAGGAGCGAAAATCCTTGTTTTGACGACGTGCTTATAAGAGCTTGGATGAGTGGAGGATGAAACTCCTCCATGCAGATGAGAAACAAGAGAAATGGTTGCATTCTTTAGATTCCCATAACCCCGCAACAGAGAGCCATCCACAAGCTACCGTCCTTCAAATATTAGTCGTTGAAAGCAAGGCGAAATACTTGTAGCCTGGTGGATCTGGGATTTGAGCTAAAAAAAAGAGTCTAAATCCTGAGCATGCAAGCAGAGAGAAGAACCGGTGATGGTATTTAAAAAAATGGGAAACCCTGCAATAATCTCGGAGCAAGCCGCTACGCGATGTTCAAAATAAAGCCTCGATCTTCGATGGAGTGTGCGGTTGGAAACGTCACTCTTAACTCGATTCCTGTAACAGAGCGAGGGATGAAGATCCCATGATCGAATCCCCGTGGCATAACGATCATATTTTGGCTTCGTATTCAATGGATAAAGAGTTGGAGTCGAGGTGACTTTTGCATCCATCTCTGCCTCCTGACCTAAAAACAAAAAAATATCATTAGTAATATATTATAGCCTATATGTATTAATGTAATAATATATATATTTTTTTCACAAGGGCTGATGGATTTTTATTTATTGAAGGGTGCGGCCTAGACCGTCAAGTACAAAAAGTAACAATCAAATATACACACAAAATTTTGGTTTATCCATCACAACATTCAACCACCTGCCTATCTCATAACTATCCAAAACCTAATATTACTGTAATTTTGAACAGAGTAAAGCCGGTAGTAAATACCGTTGATACATAAAGCAAAGAAAAACATAATTATTTTGTAGGAGCATTGTCATTTGGAACCTCATATTCATCTTCTGAAGGCATAGCCAGAGAATTCAGATCCTGGATTTCAGGCACATCCCTCCTGGGTGAGATTCCATTAATCAACATTGAGCCATAGTTCAATTGAGAAGACTGAAACTGAATTTCCTCCAATTGATTCCTCAAAACTGCCACTTCATCTTATAGCTGGCTCACCAACTCTCGATGTTGCACAAGGGTGTCCATAAGGAATGAAACAGTTGATTTAAGAATGTTTATTGAGATAATCAACCTCTGATGATAAAAAATCTCCTCGTTATCCATTGTCTCATCCCATTTCTCTCTGCATGCTCCACTTTCCATCTTTGCCAACTTACCATAAACTACAACTCCTCCGACGACCAGAGGCCACCAATTTTACCCATGTCCAAATACATGAACGCAATTGAGAATGCATCCCAAACAATGTACCCACCGAGCTTGGGAAAAAATACAGACAAATCCAATAAAGAAAATACCTAGACGACTGCAAAGGAGGAGGTTAAAAAGAGGTAATCCAACGTCACTAGAACAATCCCAATTATCACCTGACTATCCATCAATTCACATCCAAATTTAATAACATACTGCCAACTTTTCAAGATCAAAACAAAACATGAGGTGCTTACCCTGACTAAACCTTCCAAGCATGCATTCTTTAATTTCTCATGCGAGATCCTAAGCGAGCTGGTGAAATCCAAACTGTCCTCTGAACTGATATGTACTCTACCCCTTCTTCCTTCCACTATTCTCTATGATGAGAACCTTCCATTCATATGACAACCCCTTCAAGTGAGGAATGATTATCTTTTTCCCTCATACCATCTCCATTCGATGAATTATGAGCCCACGAGCCATACTTCGACTCAATCTCAACGTTGTCATCAACTGATGAAACCCATAGGAGGACAAGGTGAGACAACTCGAGCACCATATAATGATAATTTGATCCACGAGTATATTTGCATGAGTCCCCATTACCCATGATAACCTCGGGGGCCCCACCATGAATCCAAGAGATATTCATTAGGGAGGGGGGGATATAATTTCTTCTCCATTGATCCACAAGGAACTAGGGGCTAATCCAATAGCTTTGTTGGCCATTTGATCGGTTATGGTATTATTTTCTTGGAGAACATGGAAAAAATTTGCAGTGAGAGAGGATAAGTTGAGTTTGATATATCCAATGAGGACCTGAAAACCAACATCCTTTGGATTATAACCTATCACAAAGTATCTTATAATATTTTTTGACTCACCCACAATCTTTAGCTGGAGGATTTGTCATTGTTTGGCGATTTGGGTCCCTTGAAAGACCACATAAGCCTCAACCTTGTTTTTCGAGGAGAGCCAAAGGTTCCAATAGAATTCGACTTCCCAAGTTCCTCCAGGGCCATAGAGAACTCCCCCCCACACCTGCCTTTCATGGTACCAATATATAATATTATAATATTAATGCGGTATGTTTAAGCAAATTAATTATGTGCTTTTTCTATGCAAGTCACAAGAATTAAAGGGGGTATGGTAAATCATTAATGCATGGTCCCTTGTCCCACATCAAACAAGCTATGGGTATCAACATACATCGATTTGGTGATATTGAATTATAAGATGTAAGTATGATATTGATAGAAGATGGAATGTACAATGCTCAACCACTTGATCCAATATTAAGAAACACTAGTCAAATTTGGATTGAATATAAATATTGAGAAACAATATATTTTTTTGGTCATGGTTGGCATTAAGATGGGAAAAATATGGGTTATGTTATCACCATGACGATCATGCTTCAAATCCGAGTTTAAATTTAGCAAGTGACTAAATCAATGTAGATACATGGAGTTATTTGGAGGCTCAGGTCATATATGGCGGCAATATGGACAAATATAGCGGGAGCATGAAGGAGGGAGTCCTACGGACCATTGATCTTGGGGCAACCCGAATCAACGGTTGGGACCCATATCAGGCAACGAAGCAACACGAGACTTAACTGATCAAGGGCGGGCCTGGGAAAACCACCATGGTGTCAGTAATAGACGCGTGGCGCCCTCAGAGATACATCGGGGCAAAAGGCGGTCTTCCTAAAACCATTTTCGCAAAAGCCTCGATGTCACGTGTTCTAATACGTCAAATCAACGATTTGTGTAGGGGAAAGCGACGGCTGGTCAAATCATCGCACGACACTCATTCGAGTACTTCATGACCATGCAATGTCAGGGGAACACCGCTGGATAATGAACTCAAAGAATAATCATTTGAAATGGATTGGCCGAGCATGGTAAATCAACGTTACTGCAAGTAATCTTGTCAATGATTAATGATTGGAACTTGATAACTACCGATATTCAAGTATGGGTGGCGTTATTCTGCTCCCAGAAAACGTCGTCCCATGCATAAGTGGAATAATCTCGAGCTGGATCAATTTCTTGAGTTCTGTAGAATTAAGGGAGACAAAATCATGGCCTCTACAAGGTCAGAAGATATGGATAACGTCAATCGAACAGTGTCCAGTGCAACGAGGTTCTCGACTAATGTGTCAAGCTTACCAATAAGTGAGAAAGAAAGGTGGGTTGCTCATATGTTAGCAACCAAATTTCATACATATCCCACAACTGAATCAGAGTCGGGGGTTAGATTGAACCCTGTTATGAGGGACCTAGTCATCAATGAACACACAAATGAAATCTACAAGTAGTCAACGAAGAAGAAGCGGAGAAAATGACAGAGAACATAAATAAGAGTAGAGACGATGGAGAGCGTCGGAGAAAATCAACTCGCTTGGTTGAACACTCTGAACTAGGAAATTGCCAAGATGAAATGAATTCTCAGGTAGGATCAAGTACATTCCAACGAATTTTGGACAGATGGCGGCCCCAGACATGACAGACCTGTTCCTAACGGTCCCTTTAAAATAGGATAACTGTTATTATAAATCATTCCTTTTCGTAAATTATCTCTATTTTAGAATTATGGGGAAGTCTAAACATTTTGAATTCCACAAATAATTCCTCTATATATATTATCTCGAGGATGTAGAAAATATGGAAAAAAGAGGAGCCTGCCCTCTGTGCAGGAAGACTTTGGCAATTTTCTGGGGTTGAATTGAATACATATGCAGTAGCTTTGAGGTCTCTATGAAACGATTCTAATGGTGGTGATATGAGCTTTGTTTCCTTTCATCGTATGTATTTTCTGTGATCTGTTACTGCATTTACATTTTCTTCTGTTTAAATTGGAGAGTTAAAGGCCCATAATTCATCTTGTGATGCTCTTGGCTTAAGCAATTTAAACTGTGTATGTTTCTTCTTTAGCTAATTCAGAATTCATTCCTGTAATGCTCTGATGCAGTTATCTGTTTCTCTTTCCTCTTACCATTCTAATTAAATTCAAGTTATAACTCAGATTCATTGCCTCATTTAGCCTTTATCCTCTAGAGAGTTCTACTGGTTGATCATTGTTTTCGTTCACTTTCAGAATTTTGACTCCATAACCTTGATTGTTCCTCCCCTTCTTTTCCAACAACTTTATTAAAAACCCCCCAAAACCAACCAAATCTAGCCACCAATTTCCAATAAAATATCAAGTGACACGAGAGAGCCCTCTTTGAGTTGAGAAGGCTAGTGCCTCAACTCTAAAGTTAGTTGAAACAGTTACCTCTGTCATTTTTCTATTCAACCGGACAAAATTTACAGAGTGCTAACATTCTGGCGCCGTTACCGGGGACAAAATTGAAATTTTTTCCCTGGGAAGAACGACATGATTGAGTTCTAAGGTCTGAGAATAGTAGAAACTTAGGCACATATTGGCTGTATTCCAGCTATGGTGACTCCACACTTCAAAAAATCAGTTTGAAGGTGATTCCACTGGTAGAAGAATCCAAAAAATTTCAATTTCCACTGGCGACTCCACTCTCAATGAAGAATACAACTTCCAAAACATCAATGGCGACTCCACTCGTAATGCAGAATCTAGATCCCAAGACGTCATTGGTGACTTAAATCAAATTTCGAATACAGAATGCAGTTCAGAGGATTCACTGAAAGATGATGCCCCTTGGCTGAGGTATGAGAAGGAATTATGAAAGAAAACAAATGCTCAAAATGGGATTTTTTTCAGATCATTTTGCTATTTGTTATAAGCTGTCTCTGGTCCTTTCTTGAAAATGCTAGGCAAGTTCTTCTTTGCTTACTGCATGCAAATAATGACCATGACAATCCAGAATATATATATGCCCCTCTTAAAATTACACGAACGCCCCCTCAGTTTATCACTCATTTTGATAAAGAAATTTCATCTGGGATACGTGATAACCATAACCAAGTTGATGAGCCTCATGAAACCAGGGTTGATATTTCATCTCCTGCACTTGATCCAACACCCTCCAAGACTCAACATAGATATAAACCCTTAAGGTTACCCCACATCCTTAATAATTTACCTCCAAAACACTATGAGTACCTACCTATGTTTGATGGGGAACCTGATAGCATCTCATCTGAGAAACACATCCAAGGGTTTGAGCATTTTATAGATTTGTTTGAGATTGAACATGATGATGCTTGTATGAGGTCCTTCTCTCAATCTTTAAAAGGAGACACCAAAGACTGGTTTAAACATTTTCAACCAGAGGAAATTAGCTCATGGGAGGAATTAAAGGACATCTTTTTAAAGTCTTGGGGCAATAAGAAGTCTTTGGACCTACAGTTTAGAGAGTTCTATGCTTTGGAAAAGAAGGACACTGAAACTATTTCTGTATTCAACATAAGTTTTTCCAGTATCTATCAAAATTTACCCAAAGAAATTCGACCCCCTAAAGATGCTACTATGCTCCATTATGCAACTACTCTCCATCCAGATTCGTCTCTCCTTGTTATGGAAAGAAGATCCAAGTCCTTACAACAAATGTTCTGTGATGCTCAGGACATTCATGATAACATCCAAGCATGTTAACAGATTCAAAATAAAGGACCAAATGCCCAAGAATGTGAAAGGGAATATGAGAGGAAAGAGGTTGATTGGGGTCATGAGCATAGATTTGAAAATACCATAGGTCCTCTTCCAGTTTCCAATGCCATGGATTTTGAAAAAAATTATATTCTACCTATTGAAAGAGGGGGTGCTGATCCATCTCATGATGAGCAAAGGGATGATTGTTTTTTATATTGATTTATAGATGGTCAAGAGAATGAGACTACAAATCTGTTTGTTGAATAACAGGTCGATGCCCCTAATTTTCTCTTGTTAGATGACATCTCACAGACAATTGATTTTCCCGTATATGACAAATATGAGGAGGATTACGATGTTGAAGAATTTCTTTTTCAGTAGTATAGTGAGATAAGTCAACATACATATTACGGTTACAAAGGACATAGTATTGGATCAACCGAAGAAAATTCTCTACCCTTGTGCTTTGCTGCATTCAAATGTTTGAGAGAGAATTCTAAAATCATTGTTGAAGAAAGAGAATTTGTGCTGATGCAAAGTCACACCAAACCAACGAAACATATTGACAAGATATTGGAGCACTCTTCTCTGGCGCTCGATGATTTTATTCCTTTCTTTGTAGAAGACCTTGTCAATTCAGAGGTGCAGTCACTAATCGAAGACAAATATGAAAGTGAGAATGTCCAAGAGTCCAAAGAGATGGAGAAATGTACCTATGACGACACTGGAGAAAATGAAGAAGATTTTGAGTCAGGTAACAGAACCTTGCCATTGTGTTTTCCCTCATTCAAACTGTTGAAACAAAATAGCATTTCAAATCTGAAAGTATTCGAACATGAAGTTAAAAGTGAAGAAAGCAGTGGACTTACAAATAAAAATTCCCTCCCCTTATGTTTTTCTTCCTTTGAATGGTTAAAAGAGAATCATGAGACTTCAGAGAAAACAGGGAGTTCTGACTGTATTCACAGTAACACTGTATTACATGAAAAGGTTGTTATCATTGAAGAACACCAACTACACTCACATGCATTGAAGGATCATTACTTGAAAAATTCAGAGTGGGAACTTGCACTTAATCGTCGGATTAAAGAAGAAGCTGATCAAGAAATTTTTGTTGAAGGTCATTTCCCTTCTCCTAAAACTAATGTAGATGTTCAACAACATTCCCAACAAGGAAAAGTATTTCAAGGTTGCCTTTATTCCCTTGAAAATGACGTAGTGATCCTATTTCTGAACAACCTAAACATGGATGGAGATTTTGAAACTTCACCTATGGAGACTCCAAGAAGCGAGGGGAAACTTGTAGAGGAAGTTTACTTTTCTTTCATGACTCTTGAAAAGGAAACATTCTTCCATATGATTCATGATCCCAAGACACATTATATGGAAAAGGTTTATAATCATAATTCACCAATGATAGAGGGCTGCGACAAATCAATGTCTGCATCAAATGTGAGTCATTTTACATCATATGAGTTTCTCCAGCCATGGTTACCTTATGACGCAAGAAATATTTACTACCAAACTTCTCAAAAATTTTGGCAATTTTTCGATAGAAATCAACAAGTTGAATCACTTGAAAACACAAATGTAGTGGAAGGAGTGAAATGTGATGATTGTTTTATGCATATCTTAGAAGATCCATTTGTGATCCTATTGGGAGAAGTGAACAATTCATGCCCTTCAATTTTTTTTAGAATTGGACTTATAGATAAAATTTTGAATGAACCATCGGTAGAAGGGTTTTTGAACAAGCAAGTACAAAAGAAACGAACGATGGATAAAATGTTGTCGTGGCTACATTGGGATTATGATTTCACTTGATTGATGGTCCTTTTTCAATAGTTAGGGTAGGTAGGAGTGTGCGAATAAGCTTGTTGATCAAGCATATTTTTCCAGTAGTATGTATAGTTAGATCCTAACAACAATGTTTCAGCATCCAATGGAAAGCAGTTTGAAAAAGCTAGTTTTAAGATTTGACGATTTAGTCTTCGAGATGAAACAAGATTCCCACACACATTTGAAGGCAGCCCAATGAAGAAGGCACTGGGTCTACAATTATTTGCTACCTCACAGGGAGGATAACATCCCCATTTGGAGCCTATGTTATCACCATGATGATCATGCTTCAAATCTGAGTTTAAATTTAGCAGGTGACTAAATTAGTGTAGAGACATGGCATTATTTTGAGGCTCATGTCATATATGGCGGCGATATGGAAAAATATAGCAGGAGCGCGAAGGATGGAGTCCTACGGACCGTTGATATTGAGGCAGCTCAGATCAACGGTTAGGACCCATATCGGGCAACGAAGCAGCACGAGATTTAACTAATCGAGGGCGGGCCAGGGAAAACCACCATGGTGTTAGTCGTAGATGCGTGGCGCCCTCAGAGATACATCAGGGCGAAAGGCGATCTGCCTAAAACCATTTTTTCAAAAGCCCCGATGTCACGTGTTCTAATATGTCAAATCAACGATTCATGTAGGGGAAAGCGACGGCTGGTCAAATCACCACACACCACTCGTTCGGGTACCTCACGACCATGCAATGTTAGGGGAACGCCACTGAATAATGAACTCAAAGACTAATCATTTGAAATGGATTGGCCGAGCATGGTAAATTAATGTGCCTGCAAGTAATCTTGTCAGTGATTAATGATTGGAACTTGATAACTATCGATATTCAAGTATGGGTGGCGTTATTCTGATCCCAAAAAACGTCGTCCCATGCATACGTGGAGTAATCTTGAGCTGGATCGATTTCTTGAGTTCTGTAGAATTAAGGGAGACAAAATCGTGGCCTCTGCAAGGTCGAAAGATATGGATAACGTCAATCGAATAATGTCCAGTGCAACGGGGTTCTCAACTAATGTGTCAAGATTACCAATAAGCAAGAAAGAAAGGTGGATTGCGCAAATGTTAGAAACCAAATTTAATACAGAGCCCACAACTGAATCATATTCAGGGGTCAGATTGAACCCTGTTATGAGGGACCTAGTCATCAATGAACATGCGGATGAAATCTACAAGCAGGCAATGAAGAAGAAGCGGAGAAAATGACAGAGAACATAAATCAGAGCTGAGACGATGGAGAGCGTCAGAGAAAATCAACTCTCTTTGTTGAGCACTTTGAAACAGGAAATCTCCAAGCTGAAATGGATTCTTAGGTAGGATCAAGTACATTCCAACGAATTTTGGACAGATGGCAGCCCCAGACATGACAAACATGTTCCTAATGATCCCTTTAAAATAGGATAATTGTTATTATAAATCATTCCTTTTCGTAACTTATCTCTATTTTAGAATTATGGGGAAGTATAAATGGTTTGAATTCCACAAGTAATTCCTCTCTATATATTATCTCGAGGATGTAGAAAATATGGAAAAAAGAGGAGCCTGCCCTATGTGTAGGAAGACTTTGGCAATTTCTGGGGTTGAATTGAATACATGTGCAGTAGCTTTGAGGTCTCTATGAAAAGATTCTAATGGTGGTGATATGAGCTTTGTTTCCTTTCATTGTATGTATTTCCTGTGACCGATTACTTCATTTACATTTTCTTCTGTTTAAATTGGAGAGTTAAAGGCCCGTAATTCATCTTATGATGCTCTTGGCTTAAGCAATTTAAACTGTGTATGTTTCTTCTTAGCTAATTCAGAATTCATTCCTGTAATGCTCTTATGCAATTATCTGTTTCTCTTTCCTCTTACCATTCTAATTAAATTCAAGTTATAACTCAGATTCATTGCCTCATTTAACCTTTATCCTCTGGAGAGTTCTACTGGCTGATCATTGTTTTCGTTCACTTTCAGAATTTTGACTCCATAGCCCTGAGTGTTCCTCCCCTTCTTTGCCAACAAATTTATTAAAACCCCCCCGAAACCAACCAAATCTAGCCACCAATTTCCAAAGAAATATCAAGTGACATGAGAGAGCCCTCTCTGAGTTGAGAAGGCTAGTGCCTCAACTCTAAAGTTGCTTGAAACAATTACCTCTGTCGTTTGTCTATTCAACCGAACAAAATTTACAGAGTGCTAACAGGTTAGGAGTTGTAATTCATGATATAAATAATTATATTGTACATTTTATTGGTGTGGTGACATGAAGCATGGCTAATACTCCACAGTTACTGAAAAAATGAATTCCATATGAAAAATCCTTATTAACATGATAAAACACACTAAAATGACTATAATACTAGAGCTCAATTAAATATAAGTATAAATACTACTAATTTATATTCAGACAATCATTAACTAGTCATATATGTTTATTCCTAATATATATTAGTAGTTTATGTTAGTAATTTATAACTATGTCACATAAAACACATCAAAACAACTCAAACTTGGTAGTATTTAGCTTATAAAAAATGATGTCACTAATTCTTTTGGTCATGTAATATCAAATTAGCCAATTTATACTTGTGAGTAGATGGTCACATAAGGATATATTTTATTTACAATATTTCTATTTGTAGGTGATTTAATTTGAGCCCACACTAAAAATCCAAGTTGTGCACAAGAAAAACATGGATTATCATTATTTCCATCTAAATCCACTTAATAAGTTGCGGTTTACGAGTTATGTATAATTATGAAAGGGGGAAACATTATTTCCCTATATAATAAATGAGATAAATACAATGCATGGTAACCTATGCGATTTGAGAATTATGTTTGTGTTTTATTGTTATGAGGATGTTTAAAGACCATTAAAATCTACATTGACAATTTCAAACGATGGGAGAACCATGACCCTTTTATATACACTTATAGGATATGTGAAAAAAAACAAAGGGTATTGTTGACGGGTCCGAGTGTTCTATCAAGCAGATAAAGGGAGAATGCCCGATGATAGGTCACAATTATACCTACTCTCGTTTGGCGTAGCGTTTCCTACGAGTATATGGGCCTTGCTGCCGCTCATAATTAAAAGAAGAAAAGGGAAAAAACAACGATCTGTCCCCCAAAAGTTATAAATAATCCTAAGGATAATCTAATTGAAATGAAACTAATGTAATCCTAACTATTTCTAATCTATCCCGGGAGAAAATCTAAAAGAATGAGTAAAGTGAAAGGTAATACAATAAGAACCATAAATAGTTCATGTATTCTAATGATTAATGAAAACAAAAATGCTACAGATACACAAACAAATAGTTGTACAGTACATCCATAATATCATTTTTGTACCCACAAGGAAACATGTCACAACATGAGCAGACAAAACATAGTGTAGAAATAGTTCATACAACATAATCCTATCTACTTAGCTAGAAGATAAATGCGTATAGAATAGTCTCATATACATCTACCTAGATCCTTAGATTTCTAGAAAGCCTCTTGCTCTTTATTTCCACTGAAGTAATAGTACGATCTTTGTTTAGAAAGGGAAAAAGTCCTCCATAAGACCTACAAGTTCTCTTTTATAAGATAAGAGAGATACATTTCAGTTATAGTGACTCTTCCTTTCCCTTTTCCTTCTGTTTCTTATCTGATATTTTGAATTTCTCTTCCATTTTTGAAAATAGACATGTAATTATTACAAAGAGAAATTGAAAAGAATTATGAGTGATTATTTTCTTCCTCAGGCAGTTATCAAATGATATTCGTTAAAAAAAATCATTGACTCTATCCATCAATGCTATCTTTTGTTCGTCGAAAATTTCTAGGTGTTTATGGCATAAGTACACTGGATTATATCACTGTCTCTCCTAATCCTATGTATCAACTTTAAATCAAGATCTTCTGGTCTTGATTTTGACGCCAATAGCCTCATATATGGTTGTATGAAGTGTGCAATTTTTTTTTTGTCCCCGGAATCCATGGCATGTAGTTATTCGTGATTTATGAGGTTTTTTATTACGATTCTGGTCTAAAAGATTCTGCCACTACATTCCTCTCCTTGATACCTTTCCAATGATGTATCATGGGATTAAATCTGACACCTATAGCCAAATAAAGCATGTTTAAAAAATGGTGCTCAACAAATGACGATCATGCTTGTGGGTTAATCTGGGTCGTTGATCAGAAACATGGAGAGTTCGGTCTATGTGCGTGGAGGAATAGTTCATAGTCATTGATCTCATAAGTAGACAGGTCTGGGCTATCGATTTGAAGGAAACATTATCGACAGGTGGAGCTAGAGCATCCAAGTTCCTGGGAGGAGGAGCTCCGACGACGAAAAAGTTCTCATCGGTGGATAGGTTGATCTGGAATGTCGGGTCGAGCTAGGAATATATCACCAATGATTTTTCCCAAGACATATCATATTTGATGATCTCTTATGGCTAATAAGAATCAAATCAAAGATGACCGTTAGATCTAAAGGTCGAGTAGATATCATCCATTGATATAAGGAGGGTCATTGGAGATATGGTTGGAGAGGGAAGCTATTGATTTGGCCTAGCGGACAATTCTAGGCCATCGATATGTAGGCATCATCGTCAAGGAAACGAGTTGGAGCATACAAATTCTAGGGAGGAGGAACACCGACAATGAAAAGGTCATTGTTAGGGATGGAGTCGTGAGGGAGATCAGAAGAAGGTTTAGGAGGGGTATCGACGATGAAAAGGGGACCATGAGTTAATTACAACTGTTGATCTGTCGAACATGTAGATCGAGACCATTTTTTTGGGAAGGGTGGTTGAAATTCTTGAGAGAAGGGTCATATTGACTCTTGATAATGAAGATGATAGGTGTGAACACCTGATTGGATAAGCTATGTTGTCCTGTGATGACGTGTATGGCCACATCATTCCATGTGTCAGGTGGGTGATATGCCATGTGTTAGGATGATTTGGAGTTTTGAGACCATGGTTAGTGTTGAGTCCCAGGTGCCATGGGTCATGCCAGGTGGCACGTGGTGGAAGTGCCATGTTTCAGAGGTGCCAAATGGGGAAGCGGGAAAAGGTCAACTATCAGACAACTTTGCAGTACCAATAAGATCGGGGTCGTTGATCTTTGACTCTTGAGGGTTGTTGGATCAATGGGGATGTGTTGTCATTGGGGGATGTGGTGTGTGCATTCAAGTGATAGGGAAGAGGAAATTCGATGATGAAAAGGTCATGGTCTGGGGATTGGGTTAGGAGACTAAAAATTCTGAATGGAGAACTCTTGACAACAAAGAGGACATGTGGTGGGTGCCACATCAATACCACATCAAATGTCACAAGTGATAGGGTGCCACGTCAAAATGAGGTCGAAGAAAGGTGAAGGAAGACTTTGAAACTTCGAGAAGCCATAATTTTTGATCCAGAACTTAGATTTAAGTATGGCTACAATTGTTGGAAATCTCTCGATGAGTAGAATCCAACTAAAAGGTTTGGTTAAAGGAAATAATAGAAGAAAATAAGGGGAAAACTCAATAGGCCTTGGGCCTAGGTTTTCAAAGAGAGGGAAGGCTGAAAGAGGAAGAAGATCAAAGGATTTCCCCACATGCATATCAAGGTTGGAGCAATCATGTGAAGAGAGTGATCCAGCTAACCTAATCCTCGGTTTTGATCGGAAAAGCCACAGTGTAGTCATTATATTGTGGCTTTTCTAATGACTACACTGTGGCTTTTCCGATCAAAACCGAAAATCCCACCCACAACAATCTCACTCATCTAACCTAATCCTACAACCATAGAAAGAGATGAGATCTGTTATGCAATTGAAAAGATACTTGCCAATACATTAGAAACACTATATTTTCTGCCTTCAAGCAAACTTATAAATAAGTACTATTTTTTTTTCCAAAATGAAGAGAATGAAGGGGGGAAGTTTCTCCAAGGCAATCATCTATGATCCAGACAAAGAAAAAATATCATGATAGCTATATGCACCTAATTTCTAGTACACAGAACAAACTAGTGACCTTGTGATTCAAGTTAAAAGTTTGATATCAAAGAATATGATCAAAATAGGATGTAAAATTTGAATTAGTCATTAAAACAAAACATCAAAAACTGACTCATTCAATATAACCATCAATAGATCATCAAACCTTGCAGTCACATAGGATCATCAAGCATTTCATAATCAACAAAAGGTTCAAATATAGCTATCTAGTCCATTATACAAATGTCAATGAAACATCATAAGACAATAAGCATTATGAAGACATTTGAAAGCATAAGATCATAAGGATTAAGAAACCTCTATAAATACAATCATCGATAAAGATCAAACTGCCAACTTTCTCAAGGTAGATAAAGAAATACCATTAGGCTCAACCTGTAGAAGATTAGGAATTATAGCTCAAATTTTAGTAGGGGGGCCCTTTTCTTTTGTTTATAAAAACAAAAGTAAAGGGGGTTGTTGTGGACTCAACAAATGACGACACAATGGAATAACCAATTATCTCTTTCAATAGAATTCTAGGGCCTTTACTTCAAATATGAATTTTAAAGGTAATCTCGACAAAACTGCATACAATTTTCCAATAACCATGGGTACCACAATAATGCCAAAATTTCTAAAAGATATAATCCAATATTTCTAGTACTTGTAATCTAACACACCCTTTTCAAAGAGCCACACAATGCGGTAAATTATTTTAGTGGCTACAAACCTTAGTTTGGTTTTGGTTTGACCATGGGATTTCACTTTTAATAATAAGCAAACATCTGCATAAGTGTGTTCCTCATCTCTCCTTTCCTGACATTGCTTCGTTGCTAGCGAGCGTTCATAGACCCGACAAAATTGCCTAGGTACCATACACGCATAGCCCCGCTGCCAAAAGACATCCATAGCTCCGACGAGTTTACTTGTACTTCCCACACTATTAATAATGCTTCCAACTTCTTTTTAATTTCAAAATATGTTCACCCTTTTAGATTTGTATATAGATATGCATATGCACATATGGTGCAAAGGAAGTGGGGTGGCACGAGAGTTTCTTTGATTTTCTAAGTAGATGTTATGAATTTTAGTTTAACCTACATGTATCCCCAAAAACCATTATAGTATGGACCATTTTATTAATATGAAGTGAATGGAGCTCAAAGAAAAAAGATAGATAGATACTTTCCTATACTTATGGATTACCATGGTGCGCTTAGTAGGCACATGCGTTCCACCATAACTATTAGTCCACACCTACAATTAAGAGCTTCATGATGTTCATTCAGATAAAGTAGCCCACACATCTTATGACTTGTAAAATTTCTTCAGTATGTGACTAGAATTGGACCAACCCCTCACTCAAATTTCAAAAGTAATCCTCAAGGAAGACTGAAGATTCAAGTCATCTCAGGGAAATACCAACATTTGAATTCAAATATGGAAGGAAATTGTACAAGTAGAAATCAAGACTGTGATAAGAAGTCAATTAATAAAAAGTAAACTAAACCGAAATAAATCTAAAGCTAGAATGTCAGTCACCAAGAAAGAATGAAAATTGGCCGAAAGGTAAGAATAGAAATCCCAACAACAAGTACAAATCTAGGGGAATCAACATAGAAAGTGTTTTCAGTGAAGGCTTGGAAAGTGTGCCAAGGGAAATAACCAATCAAGAAATGTTAACCATTTAATATCAAGCACAATGGAAAGGTTCCCAGAGTTTCTAAGATGAAATGAAGAATAAACCAGATCACGAGAATTGATCATTTAGTGAAAAATATTTGCAACACAATTCTCAAATCCGATTCTCATACACATTTTTTATTTCATTTAATTCAACAAAACAATCGTCTGAAAATCTATCATAAATGGGTTAATATAGATGCTCAATCAAAACAAATTTTCAAAAACCAATTACATGAAACATTGTACAAACCCATGATCTCTTGAGAAATTCCTTTTCGTATTTGAAAGTAATTAATTTTTCAACAGAAAGTGCATTTCATATTTCTCACCAAAGTGCCATTTTTCCTCTGCCATAGAATATCATGATTAACCACAAAGATTCAAATAATTCAATTTCACGAGGCAAATAAGAGACAATATAGTTTTGGAGGTCATCAAAATAGTCATGAGAAGGACTCCAAATATAATCTAGATCAGAAATCATTTTGTGAATACATGAATGAGACAAAAGATATTTATGATCAATTGTTGAGTTGGTGACAATCTTGGTTGAAAAAAGTTGCAAGGGAATCTGAGCAACCAAGTTTTGATTAACACTTCCCTAAGTTTCCTTCATTAAAGAGAAAAATACTAAGATGTTGTTTGCAAAAGCCATTTCCAAACCTGCACAACAAAAGGGAATGGTATAATCAACTACTAGTAAGTTTGGGAAAAAATCTTCCTCTAAATAACTGACTTATTGAAATGAAAATAAACTAAGAGAAAAGCAAAGACAAAAATTTAAAAAATCTTGAGCAAAGCATGCCGAGATAATGTAAAATTAGACTATGTTGGCTGTCATAAAACTTATGCAAATTCCAATGTTGTCATCAAGTATTCATATGTTGTCCATTTAGTCAAATATCAAAGACCTCTTCTTGAGATATAATCACTATGTGCTTTTCCCACAAAATTCTCTTTAACATGAGAGCTTAGTGCCGTTGATAATTGTGAGATTTTAATCCTTGGACACTATAATGACTTCGTTCGTTACGACAACATGCGACACATAACCAGTGCAATATGCATTTTTTTTCTAAAGCAGGAAAGTAACAACGACAACAGTCAATCAACGCAACTAGACGGTGAACACAACACATGAAATTCAGGCAACATACAAACATAACGACCTAGCATCTAGCACATCAAGCAGCTGGAAGAAACATATGATAGTCAATCAGACAAAAAATAGAAATGACTACTCACCTGTCCTACCCTGCAAGGATAAGACCTCCAGGACACATAAGCAACACTGAAGCCTAGGTTCCCATCGATTTTTACCATTTAAGGTCTCAAGTCTCGTGACTGTTCTGAGGAACAAGGAGGTGTCTACATCCCACTTGACACACGCAAGATCACACCTACTAAGCTAAAAGACAACATCAATCAATCCAAACACAAAAACTTCGACGACCATTCACTAGAACCTTCCCGGTGAGAAAGAGACAATCACAATAAAAGTTACAAAAACAAGTACAACCATAAATACAACAACATCATCCACATCAGGAGGTGCATGATACTAAGTCGGGTTTCATATGCGCTTATTGATCAATGTGTGGAATGACCCAATCATAAGGTACCACATCGCCACAATGCAACAAAGGCGCTAGGGACCCATGCACAAACAAATACTTATAAACCTTCAACCCAACATAAAATCCAACATGCTTGAAATCCGATTGGCACTGACATATAATACACGACACCGTTAGACATTGGCACTCTAAACAATCAAGCAAAAATGGATGCAGAGTGATTATATGTGGCACATTTAAATTGACGCAACGACTAGATGTAATTCAGTAGTAATTTATCATAATAAGGACTAAATCACATCATAAGTAGCCAACCACCATCTAAAAGAAAATGCACCTAATCATTAAGCAACCTTATACCTTCCATTCATTTACAATCCCTTTACATCATTCTAAACAATAGAGAAAATTAGAATTAATATGGAAGGTTACAATTTCTCATATGAAAATTTTATTAACAACATCAATGAGTTCAAGGGTTCCTTAATTAGATCCTTGTCGTAAAAACAATTAAAAATATTAAGAGCCTTAATGCATTAATCACAATATACCATTAAATTGTTGCGATACAATTGGAACCATTATGAGTCGTAAATCACAACAACATAATTAAATTAATTAAAACTATTAAAAATGTTCATGCAATAATCACAATATACCATTAAACTATTGCGATACAATTGGAACTATTATGAGATGTAAACCGAAACAACATAATTAAATTAATTAAAACTATTAAAAATGTTAATGCAATCATAACAATCATATCGCTGTCAGAGGTTCAAATTTTGGCATTTAAACAACACGACTACGTCCCCCTCAAGGATTTGGAAAAAGGCGAATAATCGTTGAGTTTAATTCACTGCCAAATAACTGCTGCAACCCAGCCTAAATCAATTGAATCGCTGTCATCTCCAACCACTAAATTTTATATCTCCTTGTGATATTCAGAACCTCAGAATAATTAAATAATATCTTCGCCTTTTTATTAAATCGCTTTGTATTCAAAAGTAATGGCCTAAAGACCCTCAAGGATAATTAATAATATCTTTAGGCCATTACTCACCTCAAGGATAATTAATAATCATTGAATGGTATTATTATTAATGACGCATCACCCCCTACCTCAACAGTTTCTGCATGACCTCTCGGTCTAGGATCATTCTTAATCTCCCCTTTGAGTCTGATTGACTCTTTGATTCCCCGTAGGAAATCCTCAACACACAAGTGTCTATCCATAGGTCCTTCTTAGGAGTTACACCTGTGTGAACAAGCACAAAGTGACAACTCTTACCCACGTGACCATATGACGTGACCACACCCTTCATCCGAAAAGTATTTTCAGTTTTCGCGACTTCACGATCATTGATGCGAATCTCTCCGACTCGTTAATCCCCGAAACCCCGAAAGTCTAACGGGTCATTTGAATCCTTCCTTGACTTTACTTGATGTGACTTATGACTAAAACCTGGGTCCTAAATATTCGACACTTCGAAAGTTTGATTATCGACGATTCGAAATGCAACAACACCCTTCACTAGTAGCCGAAACCATGGCAATTCCTTGTCACAATCAACAGATATGAACTCCCCGTGATCTAATGGTATTGATTCTATCGGGACTTTGCGAATCAGGAGTTCACAACTCTCGACTCTGAGTCACAACATCCTCTACACCCTGACTTCCGAAATGGTGAATTCAAGCATGAGACCAATGACCCTCGTTGATCCAGATCCAACGCCCACTATCCCTCCTGAGCTTATGAGTGTTGAAAGACACTTAGCCTTAATATTCCCACTGATCTACAATATCCAACGGTCCATGAAACTTCGTGACTCTCCCTTTGAGAATTTCGACCGTCCGTTCAGACTTCTCAAAGACTTTTGCCTAATTACCTTGGCATTTTTCCTTCTTATCTTAAGTTCTGCGAGGTGACTTGGGACCTCATTCTTCCTTTGAACACTTCAAAGGTTCTAACCCTTCTGAATTTGGACTCTCACTGTAACTCCTAGAATCTAAGGAATCCCTGCACACACACCTTGCAGAATTCACGATAACCTATGGTTATTTCACTCTTCAACTCTGTGCACTCCTTTGCAACTTTAATTCTTCAACCTTTCTCCTCGGTTGGAAAAGTATTAGACTTCAACTCACTAGTGCACACCTTGCACGACTCTGTGCAATACCTGCACTCCAGTTGGTATGAGAACAACGGTATCCCTCCAGAGATTTTCTGAGATAAAACTCATAACTCTGTCAACGCACTCTATGCGGACCTCCACTGCACTCCTTGCAGGAATCCTTAGGACGAGAAACAATTAATACTCATACTTCTCCTCTCACAGACTTCATACATTCAACATGAAATCAAGAGCGTACACACAAATAGCATTGAAACAAATGCATAACAGAGAACATAAGCAAAACTGTAAACATACCATTAAAATAGATGTAAACAACAACCACCACCACACCATGAAATGGAATTAAGGCATTGTTATATTAATTCCAGTGCTCCTGTACATGGTTCAATAGCGACAACTATCGGCTTATACAATCCTACAATCTTTGTTCTTCTATATGCTCTTGCTCTCTACAACTCTACAACTTACAATGAGAATTACTGACTACAATACAATACATGCAAGGGAGCTTTCTAGAGTTTTCCCTCTTACAACTCTAGCTATCTAATCAGAATTAAAGCTACCTAATTTACATTCATTACAATTAAATGCCTCCATATTCGACAGATGAGAGAAATGCTCAAGATCTGTTTACAATCTCCAAAACATAAATGAAAATACATCCTTTTAGATATTTCATAAATTCTTTATCCTTTGAAATTCAAAATGTTCTCAAAACGTGCGCTGGTGAAATTCCATCCATCCTTCACCTTTGAGCTTGCTTTGTTGGATTGCTTATGATGCTCCTGCATCATATACTCCCTTGGCTGAAAAATTCATGAACTCATGTTCATGATCTCCTGCACCGTCTGTCCATGTCTTTGGATATCTGCTTCGCTTTCCCAACTGGCATCCTCAATCGAGTGTCCTTTCCACTTCACCAAGTATTCAAAATATGTTTTCTTGCGGGTCTTCTTTCCAACTCTCTGGTCAATTATCTTTTCCATCTATGCCTCTTAGCTATAGGCATCTATTTTACCCACTGGATTTCTTTCTGACCCTCCTCTGATTCTGCTTCATCAACTCTGTAAGGGTACAAATCTGCTATGTTGAATATGGGTGAGATTCCTACCCCATCGGGAAATTCAATCTCATAAGTGTTTTCCTCAAACTTTCTTATGATCTTACAAGGCCCAATTTTCTTCATTTTAAGCTTATTGTATGTTCCCCTTGAACCTTTCTTTTCTTAAGTGAGCTAAGGCCAAATCTCCCACTTCAAACTGAAGTTCCCTCCTGTGTTGATCTTCTTTGCGCTTATATTCTTGGTTGGAATTCTGCAATCGCTCTTTGATTTTGCTGTGGAGCTCGTGCATTTCTGCTGCAAAATATTCTGCACTAGCACTCCTAAACTTGCTCTGCTCTAAGTCCCTCAAATCATATACTCCTCTTGGTTGCATTCCATACATTATATAGAATGGGCTCTGTCCTATGCTCCTGTTGGGTGAATCGTTATACGGAAATTCTGCTTGTGGCAGAATCTGATCCCACTGACTATGATGTTCAGCTACCAAACTCTTCAATAAATCTCCCAAACTCCGATTTACCGCCTCAGTATGTCCATCCGTCTGAGGATGATATGATGAGCTAAAAGATAATTTCATCTCCAAGTTCTTCCATAGGGTCCTCCATAAATGACCAACAAATTTGGTATCTCAATCTGAAACAATACTCTTGGGTAAGCCATGAAGTCTAACAACTTCCTTGAAAAACAGATTTGCAATGTGAGTTGCATCACTGGTTTTCTGACATGGTATAAAATGTGCCATTTTACAAAATCTATCGAATACCACAAATATGGAGTCACAAAATCTTTGTGTCCTTGACAGTCCCAACACAAAATCCATGCTTATTGTGTCCCATGGCCTCTTTGGTACTGGTAATGTTTGATACAATCCTGTATTCTGTCTTTTCCCCTTTGCATGTTGGCAAATTCTGCATCTGTTTACGAATTTCTTGACATCTGTCCTCAACCCTGGCCAATAATATAAGCTGTTCAAATGTGCAAACGTTTTGTCATGTTTGAAATGTACAACCAATCCCCCACTATATTTTTCCTTTAGAAGATTCTCTCTCATGGAACCCTTCAGAATACACAACTGATTTCCCTTGAATAATAGTCCATCCTGAACCATATATTCGATCCACTAGCTTTTGTCTCTGAGAACTGGATTCTCACATGCTTCATAAGAATATTTAAAATCTGGATCATCTCTGTACATGTCCTTAAGGCTGTCAAAACCTAAGGTCTTCACACGAAACTCCTGCAGAATCAAACATTTCTTGCTCAATGCATCAACAACCTTGTTAGAAGTTCTAGAAATGTGCTTTATAACAAAAGTAAAGTTCTGCATTTATTCTACCCACTTCGTGTGTTTCTGGTTCAATTTCTCCCGTCAAGTTATGAATTGCAAAGCATGGTTATCACTATACAAGACAAACTCTTTGAGAATCAAGTAGTGGCTCTATTTCTTTAATGCCTGTATGATTGCATAAAATTCTTTATCATACGTGGAATATTTCACTTTGGCATCGTTCATCTTCTCACTGAAGTATGAAATCGGTCTATTGTCTTGACTCAAGACTTCTACAATCGCAAATCCACTTGCATCACATCTGACTTGGAACGTTTTACTGAAATCTGGAAAAACTAGAACTAGCTGTCCAGTTATCTTCTCTTTCACCAAATTGAAACTCTTCTCTGCTTCCTCTATCCAATGAAAAGATTTGCGTCTTTTCTTGACTGTGTCCATCATTGGCACACATATCCCACTGAAATTCCTGATGAACTTCCTGTAAAAACTATCCAATCCATGGAAGCGTCGAACTTCAAAGATATTCATTGGTGATGGCCAATATCTGACTACTTTTACTTTCTCTGGATCCATCTTCAACTCATTCGAAGAGATTACAAAACCCAAATAAATGAGCTCTTTCTTCATGAAAGACGACTTCTTCAAATTTACCAACAACTTCTCTTGCTGCAATCTCCTCATCACTAGAGTTAGGTGTCTCAAATGTTCTTCCTCATTCTTACTGAAGATCAATATATTATCAAGATACACAATTACAAACTTCCCAATGAAATCTTTTAAGACTCCGTTCATCAATCTCATAAAATTACTTGGCGCGTTTGTCAATCCAAATGACATGAAAAACCATTCATACAGTCCTTCATTCGTCTTGAATGTTGTCTTCCATTCATCACCTTCTCTCACTCGAATCTGATGATACCCACTCTTCAAATCAATTTTTGAAATTTTTTTTGCTCTGCTCAAGCAATCCATCAAGTCATCCATCTTGGGTAAAGGAAATCTATACCTGATGGTGATTTTGTTTATATCCCTCGAATCTATACACATTCTCCAACCCCCATCTTTCTTCGGGCTTAACACTATTGGTACAATTCTTGGACTAAAACTTTCTCTAACCAACCCCTTGTCCATGAAATCCTGGACTTGCTTCTTGACCTCTTCATTCTCCTACAATGTCAATCTATACGCTGCTTTGTTTGGTAAACTCGCTCCAGGTATAATATCAATATGATGGATTATACTCATGATGGGCGGCAACGAACAAGGTAATTCGTCCACTACTATATCAACAAACTCCTCCAAAAATTCTTGAATTTCCTTAGGTAGATAATCTTTTATGGTACTAGTTAAGATGACTCTAGGCTTCCTTACCACAACAAACTGCATGTCTTCTTCTTTCTTGACTTCCTCAAGAAGTTCCTTCCCACTCATGAGAAGTATAGTATTGCTCACCTCTGTTTTTACCTCCTTGTCCTTAATTGGCAGCAACATATGTGTCCTACCATTCTTCTCTAAGGTATATGTGTTCTTTCTCCCATCATGAACAACATTTCTATAATATTGCCATGGTCTCCCCAACAAAAGATGACATACATCCATGGGAATAACACCACACAAAATTTCATCCTTATATCCCCCTATCTTAAATTCAACTAAACATTGTTTAGTGACAGTTACCTGATGTCCCTTTTGTAACCACGAGACTTTGTATGGGCTCGGATGTGCCACTGTCTCCAATTCTAGATTTTCCACCATTTCTGTGGAGACTAAATTATTTGTACTTCCACTGTCCACTATTACCTTGCATACCCTATCATTGGTCTTGCAAGTAGTTCTGAACAAACTGTTTCTCTGGACTAGATTCTCTATCTCTTTCTCTGGCTTTAAGAGAATTTTTCGCATCATTAAAGATCTTCCGCCTTCTGCATCTTCTGCCTCAACATTTCACCTTTGTGCTTCCGAAATGTGAGCTTCGCCTCCTCCATCTCTTTTTCTGTTAGGAAATTAATAAGACTTATTTCTGATCTTTCCACAGACAAAACATTTTATCTCACCACCTTTGCCTCTTCCTCTTCCTCTGGCTCACGAAAAAGTTTTCCTGTTGGCATATTGTCTCCCCTGTGAACTTCCTCCTCTTTCTGGGTGAGTATGAGGTTTCTTTTCTTCCTCCTTAGGGTTTTGTACTCTATCCTGGGAAATTTATTTGTCTCTTCTATGACTTCTACCTCGCCCTCTTCGACCTTGCTTTCGGATTAATTTTCTTCAGCCTTCAAAGCCATTTGATAAGATCTTCCACATTCCTGATGATCATCATGCTTATTTCATCCTGAAGATCATATCTCAAGCCATTCAGGTATTTGGTGACCTTTTCATCATCACTCTCTTGATGAACTACTCTGATGTTTAACTTGTAAAAATACTTTGTGTACTCCTTCACTATCATCCTTTTCTGTCTCAAATTATGCATTCTTCGAAACAGGTTAATTTGGTAGTCTTTGGGTATAAACTTGGCTTTCATTTTTGTGACTATTCTATCCCAACTTTTTATTCTTTGCTTGCCCTTGCAACACCTATCTTCCTGCAGTTCATCCCACCATAGTGCTGCATGCCCTTTAAGTCTAGTGACATCATGTTTAACTTTCTTATCTTCCTCGACATCCTCATAGTCTAAGTATTTGTCCAAAGCTCTAAACCAATCTAACATCTCTTCAACGTCTAAGTTTCCTTCGTACATTGGAATATCCATTTTTTCCCTGGCTCCTATTCTTGCAATAGATATGAATATACGTACTTCTGCAGCATCTTCGGATGCGACTTCTTCTTCAGCTCTAGCCTCATTTTCACTTTCGACTTCAATGACATCTCCAACATCAATTGTTTGTCTCTGTGCTGTCTCCATAGCATCTAATCAAGCACAAAGTTCTCTCATTTCCCTTTCCACATATGGATCATGCATTGGTCTATCATGACGTCTTATGGGTGGCATTGTTTCAATCTGTTCCACGCAGAATTCAAATAAAAAATTGCCTTATGTTTCCCTTACTTATAGAATTTAAAGATTGTAAGCTCTGATACCACCCGACGTAGCACCCCCTACCTCAACAGGTTCTACATGACCTCCCGGTCTAGGATCGTTCTTAATCTCCCCTTTGTGTCTGATTGACTCTTTGATTCCCCATAGGAAATCCTCAACACACAAGTGTCTATCCACATGTACTTCTTAGGAGTTACACCTGTGCGAACAAGCACAAAGCGCCAACTCTTACCCACGTGACCAACTGACATGACCACACCCTTCACTGAAAAAGTATTTTCGGTTTTCATGACTTCGCGATCATTGATGTGAATCTATTTGACTCGTTAATCCCCGAAACCCCAAAAGGCTAACTGGTCCTTTGACTCCTTCCTTGACTTTACTTGATGTGACTTCTGAATAAAACCTAGGGCCTAAATATTTCTGCACTTCAGAAATTCACTTATCGACGATTTGAAATGAAACAACACCCTTCATCGATAGTTGAAACCATGGTAATTCCTTGTCACAATCAACGACTCTGAACTCCCCGTGATCTGATGGTCCTAAATTCGAAATAATTACACTCACCAACTGTCGGACCGGAGCACGACGAGGTATTAAAATCACAGATGATGCCTCCCAAACAGAGAACCATTATCATTATATCATTTTGAGATATATGCTAAAGTGAGTTTTTGTCCGCATGTATCTAGTCACTCTGTGCATCGTCAACATCATCACTTGTTATAATTGCAATTTATTGGAAACCAACCAAATTGAACTTTGAATCCATACACAATTGAGGAATCAGAAACCCACCACATAGATCAACATAAATGGTGTTTCCATAAAAATAAAAACCAGGGTCTTTAGGCCATTACTCACCTCAAGGATATGTGCAAACAATGATTCCATCAAGATTCAAAACCCTTACTTTCATTTGTTCCGTTTAAGATAGAATAATAAAGAACACAAACATTAAAAATAAATGAAAATTTGACAAGTTTCCAATGGGGGTCATGGTTTAGTGGTTAAGATAGTAGCATAACATGCCTCAGTGGAAATCGACCTATTTGAGCCAGTTGTAATGCTTCTCTTTGAGTAAAATATATTAAAGAAAAAGAACTGAGGAATAAGAGGAAAACAATACACAGATCAAGTAAGAATAAATACACAGATGAAGGGATTCGATGCCACGTAAGGAATACAGTACATAGACCCAGGTTAACTCACAAACAAAGGATCACGAAGACATAATACAGTTCCAGGTTTGGCATTGGGCAGATTGGTATTTACTCACATCCTTATTTTATTTCATTGTTTAGCATCCATCCACAGTCATTTGTTGACGATTTTGGAAGCATTCAAGCTATACAAGTATCCATAGAAGGAAAAATATAAAAATTAAAAATCAATAAAATATACCTGAATATCACTTGATTTATTTCATAATTGTTTTTAGATCCCTTGAATAAGAATCAATCTATATATAAAAACTTATTAACATATACACCAGAGTTCATCAGAAATTTAAGTTGGGCGTAGGAACAACATGGATCCTCTTGCATGAACGAATCGAGGCAATCAACGATAGAATTAAAACCACACGCAGTCAGAGGATTCAAATCCACCTCATGCTATCCACTGCTAATGGTCTGGTCCAAAATTTAAAGCAGTAAGTCCAAAATAAAAACAATACACAGTCCTAAAACTGAATCACATTAATAGATTATAAAAATTGCAAAGAGGTTCTTGAGGAAAAAGGGAGGGTTGCGTTAGGTTTTTGGCACGTTAAAGTTTGAGTGAAAAACAACAAAATAAAGGAAAACATTGGGCTTGAAAATTATGGTGTAACCCAATAGAACATGGTGAGCCAGAAAAACCAGATGTAGCTAAACACTCAAATACAAGGTGCAAGGTCTAGATATCCTAGTAATCCACAACACGCTATCTAGCTCACCATAACATATAATCATCGAATTCAACAACATATATCTAAACTAATATACCATTGAAATTTTAAATGCATACCATAGCCATAGGCGAATGATCTGAAGTCATTGTCCCGCATGCGTGCTCCGTCCAACTCCCGCTTGCCAACCGATGAGACCTCACCGGTACCTCCCAGCCAACGCTAGGTGTACTCTTCTCCCCCCTAAGCCACAAAGGGGCCACTCACACAATACTAGAGAATGCTAGCACCTAGCTCACCTAGCAAGGTCGAGCTACCACTCGTTACCCGAGCTGGGTAACCCAACTCCCACAAGACAAAATTCAGTCAAGATGAAATTCCGACAGCGTAACCTTACGCAAACCAGATGTGATCCATACTCCTCCTCCGCCATCCTTTTTATAGAGTTTTCAAGTGATTAGTTTCCCAAACCCTCATTAGATTCCTTTTTCATTTATTTAATTAGGAAAAACCTCCCCCATACACATGTCGCCCGATCCCCTAGCTGCACAAGAAAATCATTTTATTAATTAATTAAATTTGCCTATTTTCCTCACCCACCTAAAAACGTTCCTAAAAACACTCCTCGATGTCCCATTATTCCCTTACAATTCTTAAATGACTTACACCTTACCTAAATCCTAGTTGAGTTCATAAATAGAAATTTCCAAAGGCTAGATTCCTTACTAAGTTAGACATTCCCGTTTTTCTTTAAGTTTCCCTTTTTCTTCAAGTTTCCCTTTTTCTTCAGTTTTGCTTTTTCTTTTAGTTTCCCCCTTTTTATTTTTAACTAAAAATCAGAATTAACAAGTGTAAAAAAAACCAACCATTTACCATTTTAATAAATTTAATCCTCCATTAGAATTTTTAATTTAATAATTAAAGTTTGAATTTCTTACCCCCTTGTTGTTACATGTCTATTTAGTTTTTCTTTGTTCACAAGTTCTACTTAGACCTAGTTTTTGATTTCACTAGGCTGAGCGAAATTTTTTAAGGGAACTTTTAGTTATTAAACTTTACTCATACCATCATCTAATTTAAGGCCGACCATGTCCTAAGGAGGCATAGTTTTCTAGGAACTGGGTTTATTAACTTACCATAGCTAAAATCACGACATGCCATTCAAGACACACTACGTGTTCCAAGGGTGCCACTCACTTGCATTCATGTTTATTTGCACAACGTGCCCTTCAAGACACACTACGTTCTCCAAGGGTGCCACTCGTGTCTTGACTGAATTTGGTAGATGCCAAAACCCTGGAGTCAATACTCCATTAGGTGATCTTGTGGGAGACTAAGGGACTCTAAGGAATAAGGACCTTCCCTATTACACACCCCTTAGAATCATCGTGAGCGACTATCACAGTCTTCCCTCACAACATCATGGGTATTCTCGAACTAGGTAATCGTTAACCTACAGTTTGAGCCATGGCGAGAGTCCTAGTAGGATGTGGCAGGGATGATGCCACACCTCTCCCTCAATGTCTCTGGTTTTCGTGCACGACTCCTTTACTCCAAATGTGAGTTTGGTTGGCAAGATATTGTCAGTCTGCATCCATCAACGAAACATGTCAGCGATAACAATCAACATCATAATATCTAATCATATGTACATATGTCACATAAAAATCATCAAACCCTAACAGTCCACTCCCTGACTCGATCTAGAGTCCAAGGAGTTTCATCAATGCCTTGAAATTCTCTAACGTCCAAAGACTTTCACACTCAAGAGAACCCAGTCAATAGCACCCGTCGATGTAAATACAAAAAAAATAACTCATCATCAAATCCACAATATCTCATAATCATAATCAAAATGACCAATAGTATAATGACCCAGATCAGTTGCATGAAAGTGTCCTCAAAGAATAAGTTTTCTCAATGCGCACAAGAGCAGTATATTACATACACCCCCTCTTGTTTTAAACTTCGCCCTGAAGTTTCACAGTATGTAAGTATCGAAATAAAGTGTATCACCATATCATATGTCTAGCTATCAAACTAAAATGGAAACTGATGATGCATATCATATGCGTCCTCCTAGGTCACCGAGTGTGGACTATAGTTGTCCCACTGGACCTTGACCTGATCTACTGTTCGACGCCGTAGCTGTCGAATGCGATGGTCCAGGATGCGGATTGGCTTCGCTGTGAGTGCACGATCGTATGATACTTGCAAGGAACTCATGTCAATAACATGTGTAGGATCACTAACATAATGTCTCAAAACAAATACGTGAAAAACATCGTCCATACACCTCAAAGTATCATACAAGGCTATTCGATAGGCCACATGCCCCTTCTTTTCCACAATCTCAAAGGGTCCTACGAATCTAGGAGAGATTTTAGCACCCTTTCCAAACTTGATCGAACTCTTATATGGTTTCACCCACAAGAATAATCGATCGCCAACTTCATAACTACGGTCGACACGATGCGCATCGACATAACTCTTATGTCAATCCTGCGCTTCCTTGATCCTTTGTTTTATTGTTTGCATTTGATATTCCATTTCTTGGATTGCTTCTGGTCCCACCAGGACCCTATCCTCAAGCCAATCCCAACTCAAAGGCATCCGACATGGTTGTCAGTAAAGAAACTCAAAAGGTGCCATCTTAATGGTGTTTTGATAACTGTTGTTATATGCAAATTCTACCAGTGGCAAGAACTCTTCCCAATGCTTCTGTTGGTCCATCGCGCACATACACAACATATCCTCCAAGAGTTGGTTTGTTCTTTCAGTCTGCCCTCATCTTTGTGACTCCAGGATGAGCCATATACACTACTCTATGAGCCTCATTTAGGATAAAAATCCTCAACTCGTCGTTGGGCGGTATGTAAATTCAACTTTTAAATCTCAATAATACGTCATTGTCCATAGTGAATCCCTCAAATTTTGGTACCATCATTGTATTTTGTCCGATAAAATATTTGACCTTTTTGTATTAGTCATCGTCATGATGTAAAGTTAGAATATTTTCACGTAGATTCGTCTGAAGAGGCATCACCGAAAATATGCGTGGTCTCCGAATCAATGCATCAACCACTCTGTTCACTGTTCCTTTTATGTAAGTAATATCAAAATCGTACTCGCTAAGAAGTTACGACCAATTCCGTTGTCGCGCTTTCAATTCGCTTTGCGTAAATATGTGTTGTAGACCATAGTGGTCCTTTTTCAGTTCGAATTTTCGTTCAATAAGGTAGTGTCTCCAAACTCTCAAGGCATAAAAAATGGCTAACAACTCCAAATCATGCATGAATAGTTCTCCTCATGCCTTCTCAACTTTATCGAAATGTAAGCGATCACTCGACCGTCTTGCATCAAGATTCTGCCTAAGCCTTCCTTGGATGCGTCAGTGCATACCAAGAAATCCTCATCCATGTTAGGGACCTTTAGTATCAATGTTGTCATCAACAACTCCTTGAGCCTCTGAGATACCTCCGCGCATTTATCAATCCAAACAAACTTCTTTTTCTTCTTCTGCAATTTCGTAATCGGATTTTCTATCTTCGAAAATCCCTCGACGAATCGTTGATAGTATCCCGCTAAACCCATGAAGATACACACTTCTGGGATATTTGTCGGTGCAGGCCATTCCATAATAGCCTCGACCTTTGTTGGATCCACAACGATACCTTTGTCGGAGATGACATGCCCTAAGTATTGAATATTCGATTAATAAAAGGAGTATTTAGACAATTTTCCATACAAATTGTTCTCTCGTAGACACTGTAGTACCAAGCGAAAGTGCTCGTTATGCTCTTCCATCGTCTGAGAATATATCAAAATATCGCCAATGAATACTTGGATGAACTTGTCCAAGTATTTGTGGAACACACCGTTCATCAAACTCACAAATACCCCGAGGACATTCGTAAGTACAAACGGTAAACTCGTAATGTACAAACCTCGTCCTAAAGGCGGTCTTAGGGTTTTTGTCCTCCTTGATCTGTAACTGGTGATACCCTGATCTCAAATCGATCTTTGAAAACACCATCACGCCTTTCATATGATCAAACAAATCATTAATCCTTGGAAATGGATACTGATTCTTGATTGTTTCCTTGTTCAATTGACGATAATCAATGCAGAGTATCCATGACCCATTCTTCTTCTGTATGAAAATAACAGGTGCACCCCACGGTGACACACTTGGACATATAAGTCCTAGGTCCAAAAACTCCTCGAGTTGTATTTTCAACTCTTGTAACTCAGGGGCCGACATTCGATATGGAATTATCACTATCAGTTCATTTCCTGGTTTTAGGTCAATGGTAAATTCCAATTCCCTCTCAGGAGGCAATCCTGGAAACTCCTCTGGGAAGACATCCACAAACTCTCGTACTACCGAAAGGTTTTCTAGCCCTTCCGCCACACCTTTTTCATTTAACGGAAGGATCACATAAATCTTGCACACTTTGCGCATGCTCTTCCATAACTATAGGGAAGAGATGAAACTTAGTGAGAGTCCCTGGTTCTGACCTACAATCACATGTCTCTGTCCCTCGTCATCGACCAAGATCGACCGTTTAGTCTTATAGTTGAGTATCGCTTCATGCGATTCCAAACAGTCCATACCGATCACGACATCATAAGACTATAAGATCGTGACGTATAGGTTGGCCCTTGTGAAAAACTCTCCCAGGTTAAGGATACAACCCGTAACCTTCCCTCCAACCTTCTGCTTGGCTCCCAAAGCCATTTTTACAAAGCTAAACTCGTCCTTTTCAACTGCCTTTACCTTAATTCATTTTAGTGCTGCACCAGAAATAAAACTCTCTGTAGCACCTGGATCTATCAAAATACTAAGGGTCTGGTTAGTGATGGTACCAGACGTCTCAAGAATAGTTGATTGGTGCTCTGCCTAGTGGTTATTCACCACTGCATGAATCTGATGGGCCTTGCCCAAATATCCCATGGTAGTGGGTCCGACTGATCCAAATGATATGGTCCTCTCCACTGGGCAGTCATGCTGGTAATGTGGCTCTCCACATGTCCAACACCCTTTCTTCAGTCCAATACTCTTGGTACCCAAAGTAGAAGCTGACGACCCACTGGCCTAGAACCTTGGTCTGTTCTGCTGAACATGCCTAAACTACTGCTGCTGCAGTCGACGCTGGTGCTGGTGCTGTGTTCCTCTATAAGGAGTCCACTGCTGAGGCACCAATCATCGTGGTGTAGTGTATGTGGATCCTCTTTGAGTGCATCAAAATCCTGGTGAATGTCTAGCTGGTGTCTAATGCTGCAATGCACCAGATGACACTTGTTACACTGGTCTCACTAGAGTCCTGTTCTAAGCCCCCCTGATAAGATCCTCCTCTGCTATGAGCGCCTTATGGACAACATCATGCAAGGTTTGAGGCATCATAATCCTCACCTTTTCATGAATGTTGACATTCAGGCCGAACATGAACTTGTTGACCTTAATTTTCTTGGTATTCAGGTGTAGAGAATACTGAAGAATCTCCATGAAATGAGCCTCATACTCGGGCACCGTACGACTACCCTGTCGCAAGGCATTGTACTCATTGAGATGATTCTCAATGAATTCCTCATAAAAATACCTTTCCTGGAACCGTTCCTTGAACAGTTCCCATGACACGTCTTCGAATGCCATGTTCAATTGCGACAGGAATGTCTTCCACCATAGAAGAGTGCTCCCCTTCAGTTGAAATACCACCATGTAGACCTTCATGTTGGAGGTATAGTCATGAAGTGCAAAGCACATCGCCATATTATCCAACCATGCCTCGGTAGCTGCACCATCTAGGGAACCAAAGAACTTAGAAATTTGACCTTCTCGAGGTCGCAGTGAATGCTACCAGTACCGACCAGAGTGCACGATGGACCCTTAGGAGGTGCCATCTCCCTGGACTCATCTCTATCCAAATGTCTGATCAGTGCCTCAGACATCCTCTGAAAGGACCTCATCAGCCCAACCACATCACCCACAACTATTTTTTCCTTCCCGAAAACCTGTTCATCTCCCTGGGGGTTAGACCCCTCAGGTGTGGATTCTACTGGGGGTGTCACACCTCCTCCCCTAGCACCTCATCGTCATCCTCCACAACGTCCTTTGACCATGATTACCTACACAAATACAAATCAATTTAATTAGTGACATTATAATCAAATATCTAATCAACGAAATTCGTAGTGATCCCAAGTTGCAGGTCGAACTGGATCTGATACCATATGTAACGAACCCGTTCGTTACGATAACATGCGACACATAACCAATGCAATATGTATTTATTTTTTTCTAATGCAGGAAAGTAACAACGACAACAATCAATCAACACAACTAGACAACGAACACAATGCACACAATTCAAGCAACAAACAAACATAACGACCTAGCATCTAGCACATCAAGTAGTTGGAAGAAACATATGTCAGTCAATCAGATGAAAAATAGAAACAACTACCCACCCGTCCTACCCTGCAAGGTTAGAATCTCTAGGGTACATAAGAAATTCTCAAGCCCAGGTTCCCATCGATTTTGACCATTTAAGGTCTCAAGGCTGGCGCCTGTTCTGAGGAACAAGGAGGTGTCTACATCCCGCCCGACACACACAATATAATTCCTACTAAGATAAAAGAAAACATCAATCAATCCAAACAAACAAACTTCGACGACCAGTCACTAGAACCTTCCCGACGAGCGAGAGACAATCACAATAAAAGTTACAAAAAATAGTACAACCATAAATACAACAACATCATCCACATCGAGAGGTGCATGATCCTAAGTCAGGTTTCATATGTGCTTATTGATCAATGCGCGCAATGACCCAATCATAAGGTACCATGTCGCCACAATGTGACAAAGGTGCTAGGGACCCACACGGAAACAAATACTTCTAAACCTTTAACCCAACATAAAATCCAACGTGCCTGAAATCCAATTGGCACTAACATACAATATACGACATCGTTAGGCGATGGCACTCTAAACAATCAAGTAAAAATCGATGCTAAGTGATTATATGCGACACATTTAAATTGACACAACGACTAGATGTAATTCAATAGTATTTTATTGCAATAAGGACTAAATCACATCATAAGTAGCCAACCACCATCTAAAAGTAAAGGCACCTAATCATCAAGCAACGTTATACCTTCCATTCATTTACAACCCCTTTACATTATTCTAAAGAATATAGCAACTTATAATTAATATGACAGGTTACGATTTTTCATATGCGGATTTTATTAACAACATCAATGAGTTCAAGGTTTCCTTAATTAGATCCCTGTCGTAAAAAAAAATAAAAATGATAAGAGAATTAATGCAATAATCACAATATACCATTAAATTGTTGCGATACAATTGGAACTATTATGAGACGTAAATCACAACAACATAATTAAATTAATTAAAACTATTAAAAACATTAACGCAATAATCAAAATATACCATTAAACTGTTGCGATACAATTGGAACTAAATCTGTTGCAATACCATTATGAGACGTAAATCACAACAAAATAATGAAATTAATTAAAAATATTAAAAACGTTAACGCAATCATAACAATCATATCGCTGCCAGAGGTTCAAATTCTGGTATTTAAACAACACGACTACGTTCCCCCTCAAGGATCTGGAAAAAGGCGAATAATCATTGAGTTTAATTCGGTGTCAAATAACCGATGCAACCCAGGATCATTCAATTGAATCACTATCATCTCCAACCACTAAATTTTATATCTCCTTGTGATATTTAGAACCTCAGAATAATTAAATAATATCTCTACCTTTTTATTAAATTGCTTTGTATTCAAAAGTAAAGGCCTAAAGACCCTCAAGGATAATTAATAATATCTTTAGGCCATTACTCGCCTCAATGATAATTAATAATCATTGCATGGTATTATTATTAATCAATTGAAATTAAAAAAAAGCATTCCATTTATCATTTTCATTGTTTAAAAGTTGTAGCCACAAGTCTTTGATAAAGTGCTCGTGGATGAGAATTGTTCCATCAGCTCCGCACAAAACACCGATGCGAAGGGTTCAATCTGCAACCCAGAATGCAAATATGTCTGTAAATGTATCCATCATGGGTTCACGTTTAAAACTCAGATGAAGCTGATTTTATGTCTATTGGTGTTTATCAAGCGACAATTACTCAGGGCTGCTGTATAATTTAGTAGGAAGGATTAAATAGAAATTAAATAATATCTCTGCATTTTTATTAAATTTCTTTGTATTCATTCCCAAGGTATTAAAGGCTGGGCGCACTTGACCCCAGGGATCTCATAATTTGAAATAATTACACTCACCAGCTATCCGACCAAAGCGCGATGAGGTATTCAAATCACAGACACTGCCTCCCAAGTAGAGAACCATTATCATTATATTATTTTGAGATATATGTTAAAGTGAGTTTTTGTCCGCAGGTAGCTAGTCACTCTGTGCACCGTCAACATCATCACTGGTTATAATTGCAATTTATTGGAAACCAACCAAATTGAACTTTGAATCCGTACACAATTGAGGAATCAGAAACCCACCACATAGATCAACATAAATGGTGTTTCCATAAAAATAAAAACCAGGGTATTTAGGCCATTACTCGCCTCAAGGATATGTGCAAACAATGATGCCATCAAGATTCAAAACCCCTACTTTCATTTCTTCTGTTTAAGATAGAATAATGAACAACACAAAAATTAAAAATAAATGAAAATTTGACGAGTTGTTAATGGGGGTCATGGTTCGGTGGTAAAGACAGTAGCATAACAGGCCATAGTGGCAACCAACCTATTCAAGCTAGTTGTAATGCTTCACTTTGAGTAAAATATATTAAAGAAAAAGAACCAAGGAATAAGAGGAAAACGATACACAAACCCAGTAAGAAGTGATACACAGACGAATGGATTCACTGCCAGGTAAGGAATACAGTACAAAGACCCAGGTTAATTCGCAAACAAAGGATCATGAATACATAATACGCTTCCAGGTTTGGCATTGGGAAGATTGGGATTTACTCATGTCCTTATTCTATTTCGTTATTTAGCGTCCATCCACGGTCATTTGTTGACAGTTTTGGAAGCATTCAAGATATACAAGTATCCATAGCAGGGAAATTATATAATTTAAAAATCAATAAAATATGCCTGAATATCACTCGATTTATTTCATAAATTGTTTTTAGATTCCTCGAATAAGAATCAATCTATATATAAAAGCTTATTAACATATACACCAGAGTTCATCAGAAATTTAACTTGGGCGTAAGAACAACATGGATCCTCTTGCGTGAACAAATCCAGGTAATCAACGACAAAATTAAAACCACACGCAGTTGGAGGATTCAAATCCCACTCATACTGTCCATTGCTAAGGTTCTGGTCCAAAATTTAAAGTGGGAAGTCCAAAATAAAAGCAATACACAGTCCTGAAACTGAATCACATTAATAGATTATAAAAATTGTAGAGAGGTGATTGAGGCAAAAGGGAGGGATGTGTTAGGTTTCTGGCGCGTTAAATTCTGAGTGCAAAACAACAAAATAAAGGAAAATGTTAGACTTCAAAATTATGGCGTAACCCAATAGAACATGGCGAGCCAGAAAAGCCAGATGCAGTTAAATGCTCAAACACAAGGCCCAAGGTCTAGATATTCTAGTAATCCACAACACGCTATATAGCTCACTATAACATATAATCATCGAATCCAACAACATAGATATAATGACAAGTCTAACTAATATACCACTGAAATTTTAAATGCGTACCGTAGCTGTAGGTAGATGATCCGAAGTCATTGTCTTGTGCGTGCTCCTTCCAACTCCTGCTTGCCAACCGATGAGACCTCACCGATACCTCCCAACCAACGCTAGGGGTACTCTTCTTCCCATGAGCCCCCCGAGCCACAAAGGGGTCACACACACAATACCAGAGAATGATAGCACCCAACTCACCTCGCAAGGTCAAGCTACCACTCGTTACCCGAGCTAGGTAACCCAACTCCCACAAGAGAAAATTTAGTCAAGATGAAATTCTGACAGTGTAACCTTACGCAAACCAGATGTGATCTAGACTCCTCCCCCACCATCCTTTTTATAGAGTTTTCAAGTGATTATTTTATCAAACCCTCATTAGATTCCTTTTTGATTTATTTAATTAGGAAAAACCTCCCCCGTTCACAGGTCGCCCGATCCCCTAGTTTCTCCAGAAAATCAATTTATTAATTAATTAAATTTTCCTATTTTCCTCACCCACCTAAGAGAGTTCCTAAAAACACTCCTCGTTGTCCCATTAATCCCTTACAATTCTTAAATGCCTTACACCTTACCTAAATCCTAGTTGATTTCACAAATATAAATTTTCAAAGGCTAGATTCCTTACTAAGTTAGACATTCCCCTTTTTCTTTAAGTTTCCCTTTTTCTATAAGTTTCCCCCTTTTTCCGTTTAACTAAAAATTAGAATTAGCAAGTGTAGAAAAAAACAACCATTTACCCTTTTAATAAATTTAATCCTCCATTATAATTTTTACTTTAATAATTAAAGTTTGAATGTCTTACCCCCCTTCTTGTTACATGTCTATTTAGTTTTTCTTTGTTCACAGGTTCTACTTAGACCTAGGTTTTGATTTCACTAGGTTGGGCGAAATTTTTTAAGGGAAATTTTAGTTATTAAACTTTACTCATACCATCATCTAATTTAAGTCCGACCAGGTCCTAAGGAGGCATAGTTTTCTAGGCACTAGGTTTATTAACTTACCATAGTTAAAATCCCGACGTGCCCTTCAAGACAGACTATGTGCTCCAAGGGTGCCACTCGCTTGCATTCCTCTTTATTTGCGTGATGTTCCCTTCAAGACGCACTACATGCTCCAAGGGTGCCAGTCGCCTCTTGACTGAATTTGGTAGACGTCAAACCCCTAGAGTCAATACTTTGTCAGGTGATCTTGTGGGAGACTAAGGGCCTCTAAGGAATAAGGACCCTGCCTTATTGCACACCCCTTAGAATCATCGTGAGCGACTGTCACAGTCTTCCCTCATGAAATCGTGGGTCTTCTCGAACTAGGTAATAGTTAACCTATAGTTCAAGCCATGACGAGAGTGCTAGTAGGCTATGGTAGGGATGTTTCCACACCTCTCCCTCAATGTCTTTGGTTGTCATGCGTGACCCATTTACTCCAAATGTGAGTCTGGTTGGCAAGCTATTGTTAGCTTGCATCCATCAATGAAACATGTCAGCGATAACAATCAAAATCATAATATTTAATCATATGTACATATGTCACATCAACAACATCAAACCCTAACAGTCCACTCCCTTACTCGATCCAGAGTCCAAGGAGTTTCATCGATGCCTCGACATCCTCTAACGTCCAGATCCCTGCACACTCAGGAGAACCTAGTCAATAGAACATGTCGATGTAAATACAAAAAAAATAACACATCATCAAATCCACAATATCTCATAATCATAATAAAAAATACCAATAGTATAATGACCCGGATCACTTGCACACAAGTGTCCTCAAAGAATAAGTCTGCTTAGTGCATGCAAGATAGGGATGTTACAGACATAACGTCTTGTTCCTGAAACTAGACTCAATCAATTTAAACAAATACAACCCTAAAATTTTGATTCCATCCCAGTTCTGAAGATACCTGGCCATCAACAAAATTTGTCATGGTTACAAGATCAATACAAAATCTGATTTAAAATCATCATCCTTGGAAGCCAGGGTATTTATTTCCTTTGATTATTAGTGGTAATAGTGTGAAAGATTAGCATGGTCATGTTCAACCTTGTGAGAGGTAAGAGGAAATCATTATAATAAGGGATCAACTAATATACTCTGGAAGAGTGCAAATGGTATCAGGTCACAAACTAGATGGGCTGACTTCCCCAACAAAAATGAAATATATAATTAGAAATTGAAATTGAATGAAGTGATCAAGATTGTATTTCGAATAGATGATAAGATTGGCATGATGGGAAAGTCCATGGAATTGATAGCCTCAATCTCTCAAGAGTGTTACAAGTAGAGAAACCATAAATTCCACTTCCTTGATCTTACACATGTCATAGAATAAGATGAAAGTGAAATGAAAAATAAGAGTGTATAGCTTGTCTCTCCACTGGATAGGTTTTCTGTTCAAAGATTGCGACATATAATCCAGAAAACAAAACTAGCAAGCTCATGAGTAAGAGGGATCAAATAAGAGATATTCCAACAATATCAAACATGATTATCTTCCCAAGTTATGAATCATGAGTTTTAGTTCTCGGAAAGCTAAAGAGTGTGGGGCCAGATAGATTGATGAGTTAAATCCCATGAGAAATTCAACTCTTAGAACTAGTTACCATGGCTAAGATGAAAAAAATGTTGATAATTTTAAATTGGTATCTTAGAGGTTGCATTGACATTTTTGTTAAGATACTTACAACTCCCAAGCATTTTAGTGGATTCAAAATGACATAAGTATGTAGTTCTCAGCCATGATAAAAATCAAATTACTCAAGAATGTAACTAGAATGAGTGACTTAAAAATCAACAAATTCAAAGGATAGGGAGATTCTTTCCAAGAAAGAACTCCCATTGAACTAACAATGCTAAGTTTGAGTCTTTAGTTTACCAATGAGTTGGGGAATATAAAGATTGGTTACCAAGTTATTTTTTGAAAAAAGATATTAGCAAAAGACTTAAATAACCATGCTCTCCAAAATGTCAAAACATGTTTTTGAACAATGTGAAAAACAATATCTCTTGCTTCTATGTATAAGAGAAAACTTTGGTGAAGGATGCAACAAGATAAAAGATGAAACTCCTCCTTGAAAAACTAACTGAAAAGATCATAAGAAATGTGCAACCAATTCCCATAAATTAAAACTAAAGGCGATGGCATAAAATAACTCAAAAGACATAGAAAAACAACTAAGCTCACTTATGCAAACAATTTTATACAAGAAATGATGTCATCTGAAAGTAACTAAAGGGAATAGTCAATGTGCAAACAATTATTTGAACAACTCCAAATCCAAAATAATCATCCAAAGAAATTGAAGGAATTGGAGTGGCTTCAATCTCAAGTGGGTAGAATTAGTCACTGGAAATTTGCATTTACTGTGTGTGGGACAACAAGCCTAAAACTTATAAGAATCCAAATCAAGCAAACTTTTCTAGATTAGGATTAGGTGAATATGAATATGGGACAACTCTGAGTGCCCATTTTCATTACAAGAGGGAATGAATAATATCCTTTATTTTAAAATATTCCACTTGTAATATGAAAATACGCTTAAAAATATTTGGCACGGTGAACATGTATAAACTCAGTGATATGAAAGTTATCCCAACACATAGGAAGAATTTGAGAATTCGATGGAACACATTTTTCCCACATCTAGATTAAATTGAAAAATCCAATCAAGGGAAAAATAGTGTGCAAGTATTCTATTTATTTCAAGATTTGCTAAGGATTGATGTATTGTTCAACGAATAGTAAATAAAAAAAAAGGAGAACATAAACTGATCAAATTAGGAAGAAAATCTAATACTAGGTGCAAAGAAAAGACACTTAGCCTATTCTAACCTACTCCTATCCTATGCTACAAATGGATGAAAAATGATTTATGTAAATTCATAATGCAATTGTAGCCATCCTTGTAATCCCAACCCTGCAAATGTATGTTCAGGACAAAAGATCAGTAACAACACTTGGAATAAAAAAAAATTAAAAGTAGGAAGGATTAAAACATCAAAAACTCTATTCAACATACTAAAAATGTCATTGTGACAATTCATGGGGAATTGATCTGAGTAATATCTCTCTGTTGGAAGATTGGTTGTTGTCATTGATGTCAACCCTAGTCATGGGTTTTGGACTGCAATATTGATGAAGGTATTTGGACATGAAGGATAATGCACATGTAGATACAACACCCATAGATGGATAATATACATCATGTTGTTTCCGGTCGTATGTGGCACATCACGTGGATCCACATGGTTGAGGAGAAATGAATTTTTGAAGATGACATAGTGAATTGAAGAAGGAAGTACATGTAGGCCCTGAAGATAATTAAAGAAAAGAATTACAAAATAATAAAGTGTCAGGTCAGACCTAATGTTAAAATGAAGTGACATAAATGGTATAAATACATATCATTACACATTCATTTGAAACACAAGTCGAATTTAAGAAGAAATCAGAAGTAAAGAAGGACGGATTTCAAGGGAGGATGAAGTCTTTTGGTGATGTGTTCTAAGGTATGTTATTTTCAGGTCATCTTACCATTTTCTCTATAACTTTTTTCCTAGAATTATTCATATGGTGAAATTGATATGGTATTGAGAAGACATATCAAGGTACCTATGGTAAAATTTTGAGCTCTTGATTCACTAAAATTATGGAGATACACTCTGTGGAAGATAGGGTTTTTGACCAGTCCTGAAGCTAGTCAATAAACAAGTGTTCCGGGTAAAATAGTCATAAATTATTCATAGAGAATCCAAATGAAGTGCGACAAATTGAATTGGAAATAGTAACGACTGTGGTTTCTTGTGTGCGAGTTTCAGAATTGGATGTTAAACATTGAGCGTGGGGCATTCTGTACAAGTTCGGTCTCCTGAATAAACCAGAATTGAACAAGGTTTACCATTCTCTCTATAACTTCTTTTTGGGGAGGATTCAAGGAGTGAAACTTGGAGAAGTTTCAAAGAATAAATTGAGTAATATTATCTACAGGATCAGAGTATTCCAGGAATTGAAGAATTGCAGAAATTGAAGAAGTCTCAGGAAGCATTATCAGGTTCTATATGATGGTTGGTTGATGGTGATGATTTAATCTGAATTTTTATTATCTCTCATATATTCTTGGGTGGTAGGAAGGGGCGAGGATGGAGAGTTAAAATATCTCTTTATATTGGAGGATTTTATCTTCCTCTTGGAGGTTTATCCCTCCCTTTACATTTGGAAGTTGTAGCTACCATTGGAAGTCATTACTTCCCTTGAACACTAACTATTGATTATTTCTCATATATTGTGCATGGTGTATTGGTGTAACTCTTATAATATTGTTCATTGCTCATTGGATATAATTGAATGCTTTAAGTGTAAGTTTAAAAAGGTTTTAAATTGTAATTGGTACTGATTCACCCCCCTCTCAGTATCAACAATTGGTATCAGAGCAGGTTACCTTCAATACAGTTTAACCATTGGAAGGAAGATCCTATGAAGAAATGTAAGACAACATTCCAAATGGGATTCCACCATTTGATGGAAGCAATTTTGAATAATGGAGTAATATAATGGAAACTTACTTGAAATCTCTTGGGGCAGATGTTTGGTTCTCAGTTGCTTCAAGATACAATGCTTTGAAGAAACCAAAGACTGCAGCTCAGAAGGAAGCAAAAAGGAACAACAAATTGGCAATAGATACCATCCTGGATGGATTGACAGATTCAGTAAAATCCAAGGTGGGATCATGTGCATCAGAAAAATATTTTTGGGACAAGCTACAAGAACTTTATGCAAGGGAAGAAGCAGAATAAGAAGAAGAAGTTGAAGCAAATTACAACATCTCAGATTTCTAAGAAGAAAATAGAGGTCAATTATTTTGCTTTAATTGTGAAGGAGTAGGACATGTTGAATTTGAATGTCCTCATCCAAGGATTGAAAGAGATGAAACTAAATAAGACAAGTCCAATGAAGAAGAAGAAAATGATGAAGCATAAATGATTCAACAAGAAGATGAGAATCTTAAAAAATTGAAGCATGTTGAGATTGAAAATAACAAGCTCAAAGACACACGTAGAAAACTAAGAAGTGAATTGGGTAGTTATGAAAAGATAGTTGTAATCTTGAAGAAACAATTAGAATACTTTGAGAAAATAAGAGAAGAAACCATTTCCTTGAAAACTCTACTCGAAGAAGCAAGAAGAATAGGAGAAGTAAGGAAGGTCCAAATGATGAAGAAAGAAGAAGATTGTGAGAAACTTGAACAAGAAGTTGTCTCATTGAAGAAGATCTTAAGAAACTCTCAAGTGCCAAAAGACTTAACACATCTTGTATGGATGGGTGAAAATTCATACAAAGAATATGCAAATACCAACAAGAAGGTTGAAGAAAGAGATACACAGACAGTTGATGAAAAGTGGACCAGGATACCAGAAAGAAGGAATGATTACAAAAGAAATGAATATCCAAGAAGAACTCCTAACTTCAAGAATCAAAGAAGCTTCAATCAATATGAATGAAACTACAGAAGAAGGCCATATGCTCCAAGGTATCAAAAATTTCTTTCTTAGTCATTGTTATATTTGCAAAAAATTTGGACATAAGGCAATTAATTGTAGAATCAATGAAATGAACAAATATGCAAGAAACATGAATGATGTAAATAGAATATATGGAAATAATCGTGGATTTGTCAACAAAAGTTATGATTCATTTTCCCCATTGATGGACAAAAATATTGTATGCTACAAATGTAATTATCTTGGACATAAAGCACGAGATTGCAGATATATGAATGAAGATGTCTCTATGCCAACCACAGTATGGAGAAGGAAATAGATTCCAAACAATGAAGATTGTCGAATAGCATTAACTGTTGAAGAATGTAAAGAAGAAGATGAATGGTACATACACAGTGTATGTTCTTCACACATGACCGAGGATCGAGACAAATTCATCAGCTTGAAGAGAAAGGGTGGAAATGTTGCATTTGGAGATCACTCATCTGCCAAAATACTTGGAGAAGGTGTAGTAGAACTTGGAAGAAAAAATGTAAAAGCAAAGAATTTCCTATTGGTTGAAGACTTGAAGCATAATCTACTCAGTGTTAGTAAAATGTGTGATCAAGGATACATTCTTACGTTTGACTCCCGAAAATTTAAAATAAGAGAAAATAACTCAGGAAGATCGGTTGCAACTGCAAC
>ML798764.1:0-24010 GCA_009831015.1 Picea engelmannii | reverse complement strand
TGATCCATATCTTGAGTTTGTTAGGACTTTTAGCCTATATATTGCTCATTGCAAGAGTATTGAGTGTTGTGATGTAAACTCTTGCAATGTCTCCTATGTAATTTCTTTTCCTATTAATAAAATTGTGTGTCTGAGGACACTTCGGCCATTATTGGGTCGGGAGACTAAATAACCTGAACAAAGAACTCCCAACAATGAAAAGGACATGTGGTGGGTGCCACATCGACATCCACGTCGTATGTCATAAGTGACAGGGTTCCACGTGGCAATGAGGTCTAAGAAATATAAAGGAAGACTTGAAAACTTCGGGAAGCCATAAATTTTGATCTAAAACTTAGATTTAAGTATGGTTATAGTCATTGGAAATCTATCGATGAGCATGATCCAACTAAATGGTTTGGTTAGAGGAAAGAATAGAAGAAAATAAGGAGAAAACTCAATAGGCATTGGGCCTAGGTTTTCAAAGAGAGGGAAGGCCAAAAGAGGAATACGATCAAAGGATTTCCCCACATGAATTTCAAGGCTGGAGCAATCATGTGAAGAGAGTTATCCAACTAAACTTCTCCTGCAACCATAGAAATTGACAAAATCATTTATGTAGTTGAAAGTATACACACCAATACATCAAAAAAATTATATTCCCTTAATTCAAGAAAACTTATGAATAAGTGTTTATTTTGTTTTCAAAATGAAGAGAATTAAGGGGAGAGGTTTCTCCAAGGTAATCATCTATGATATGGATAAAGAAAAAATATCATGATAGTTGTATGCACCTAATTTCCAACACATACAAAAGACTAGTGATCTTGTGATTCAAGTTAAAAGTTTGAAACCAAAGAATATGATCAAAAGAGGATGTAGACTTTGAATTAGTCATTAAAAAAAAACATCAACAACCTACTCATTCAATATAACCATAAACAAATCATCAAGCCTTGCAGTCACATAGTATCATCAAACATTTTCGAATAAAAAAAAGGCTCGATTATAACTATCGAGTCCATTATACAAATGTCAATGAAACATTATAAGACAAGAATCATTATGAATACAATTGAAGGCATAAGATCACAAGGGTTAAGAAACCTCTATAAATACAATCATCGATAAAGATCAAACCCCCAACTTTATCAAGGTAGGTAAATAAATACCATTAGGCTCAAGTATTAGAGGATTAGGCATTATAGTTCAAATTTTAGTTGGGGGATCCTTTCCTTTTGCTTGTAAAAAAAAAGTAAAGGAGGGTTTTTGTGGCCTCAACATGCATCTAATCCCGAGAGAGTTGTATGAGGGATTGTGTCCTTAATTACTCGTCATCCTCTATTTTTATCCTCATTGACATTGAAAGGAAGCAATAAAGGGATGTAACATCTAAGCTTAAGGGACAGAATGTTAAAGGGATGTAACATCTAAATTTAAGATACAAGACATCTAAATTTAAGGATTGTAGTGATAAATGGATGTAGCATATAAACTTAAGGGATGTATCATCTAAAGCGTTCTTCCCAATAGTGATCTATTTCCGAAGCCCCCTCGGTCCAACTTCGTATGATACGATCAAAGTTTCTCACAACCCTAATTTATCCACCATTTCCATCTTACGCAACCTTCTTTACACTTAAAATTATCAATAGGAATTAATTTTAAGATAGAGATGTTGATTCAATACATTGACCTTAAACCACAAGAAGATCTAGTTTGTAATGTTTTGTAAATACAAGTTTAAAATACCTACATATATTTGATCCTATACTACTTACTATTAGGAGATACATCAAAAGTGACATTTTCTAGTCTTTAGATATGTCAAATTTTGAAGCTACCAAATCCATAGTTACCCAAGATATCATATACTTTGACCATAGCACATATTTGGTTAATTACATTACTTTTATATAAATTGAATGCATACACATAATTCCCTAGGATTAAAAAAAAAACTCACTAAAATCATCCCAAAATTTTGAATGGAGAGATGTCATAATGTACTTTTATAGGAAACAAAGGTTAAAATTTGAACAAGTTTCCCCTATATAATACAAGTTAGGAATCCATGTATAAAAAAAACACTATTATATAAAAAAAACATTATTAGTTTCTGAGAGCGGAGTACTGATACTTTTACTAGTATTCTTTCATTGTGAACACTTGAGAATTAGTTCTTGTTCATATTTAACATGCCTTGTTTGCTTCTAGGGAAATTAGTGAACACAAAAAATATATTGACCATCATTGGCCATAAACTTGAGCTATAAAAATCATGTCAACATACCTAGAAGCCACACCCATGACTTAAACTCCCACTCATGTCAACGTATATTTATGTATCCTTCTGATTGTCATCCAATCACACATGTTTCATCACCACACACTCATCAAGATGTATCACCTCCTAAGAATATTTTCCTCATTATGTCTAACATTAAACAATCCCCTTCCAATCATTTCCATCACTCATCCTCCCCTCATCCTTCCATGGGTGCACAATCTACGCTACCTTATCAACCAAGGTAAGGGATAAGCAATTCCAATGCATTTTAGTTTGTGTTTGTTAGATGTAGTTGAGATGGCACACTAACACAACGTTAAATACATTGAGATGCACACAATTTCCATATTTTTCTTATCCCTCACAAATCATCTCACTCATAATTAGTATCCCAATCTAAATCCATGTCACTTAATGTAAACCCTTCCACTATGAATTCCTAATAACGAAATACAATTCACACAAACTTAGATAAAAAAAGAGTGGTTCAATGTTTATTGGTTACTGGTTTAGTATATGCATGCATCTTTGAGTTAGAAGGTTTGTCTTTGCTCTCTGCATGTGTTGATGTTATGCATGTATATTTTGAATGTCCATGTCAGATTATGTAATAATTTTATTCCATGGATTTGGTGTATTTAATTTAGTAATGTGTTGATGTAATAGTTCTACAAGTCATATGGGTTCCAATTGATATTCCTTAGATTATGACGCTAGATGTAGAAAAAGAGAGGAATGTGAGAGAAGAAAATGTAAAAAAAAATTGCAATTGATGAAGGCAATAGAAATAATAAGACCTTGGTGACTCATAATTATATACTTTATGGTTGTTATATAGTATTTAACAAAATTTATTTATTAGACATCATCCTTGGGATTATTTGCATAGAATAAGTCATTAAGCATGACCCATGTCCCATGAAAATTAGTTAGAATGACAACATTTATCATGATAATAAATATTCCACTTAGAGTTCATTGCATCGAGTAATGCTCAAAAGGGTGAAGAAGTGGGATTGAAACTGGAGGAGTGAATCACATGGCATGAATCATCACCCAAGAAGCTCGTGCCTAGTAACCAAGACTTCCTAGGAGGTCACCCATCTCAAGATTACTCTAGTTCAAGCGTGCTTAGCTGTGGATTTTTTCCCTACAATCAAGGGCACTCATCATACTAACCCATTTGCAAAACCTTAGCGAGTATTGTGCTCTATGAACTATTCATTTAGAGATCCCTTCACTCTTGATTTAATCAACTTGGGGGCTTCTTTAGTCCAACATATGAGAAATCATCTTCATGATTTTCAACATAGAATAAGTCATTAATCATGACCCATGTCTTATGAGAATTTATTTTATGAAGAGTTGCATCTATAATTATGATCATTACTTGTCAATTGGGTCTAGCATGGGTGGTTGGGAGGAGGAGTATTATATTCTCCACCCAAGTTCAATACCTGCAATTGACATGCTCATCTATTAATGAGTATATTATTGCGATGACTTTGAGCCCTATTTTTGACTCAAATTTGTGTCTTGAAGAATCTAGGGTTTACCCTGGATACCATCCTCAAAATGAGAGGAGGTGGTCGAGGGTTTTCCCTAGGATATGTTACCTAGAAAATAAATAAATTATATTTGTTACTTATTCTAGTATGTTTTATGTTGCAGAAAGGATTGACAAAAAAACCAACAATATTTCTAAAGATATATGATTACTTGCATTTAGTGCAACAAGGATAAAATTTTAGGGGTCTAAGTTGCAATAGATATGAGCATGTTAGCTATGGCATGATTTATCCTACATTTTTTAGAGCAATTTAAAGAGTAATTGAATCCAACATACTACATTTTTTATTTCACTTTTTCATTTTATGGTGTGCATTAATATGTTTGAGAATAGAGAGTGGAGATGAAGATGAACATAGATGAAGATTTGTCTCAACAAAAGATAGAGAAAATGCATTCAATTATGATGATATATAAGTTATTGATAAAGGAGAGGTTTTAAAATTTGGTAGTGGTACAATTGTACATAATGAAAATTTTGAAATAGTCTTAAGGGAGTGATCAAAAGGATACCATAAACATTGAGTAGAAATAAGTAGTGATAGTAAGCACGAAACATTACAACATATACATACAAGATTCCCAAATTTACAATTTAGTGATAAATGGGCCCTTCATAGATTCTTCAAAACCATCAATAGGATGAGATACCATATCAAGTGAAATATGCTTAAATTAGTATTCTATGTACTCACTCAAGTTTCTAGTCCTTCACCTATTATATTTCATTATGTATCATCTGTGGATTTTATAAGTGACTTCTTTTCTATAGTTTTGAACAAATTTAGTAAGAACATTGCAAAGCTCACTAAGGAAGGAAAATATTATGAAAAAATACCATTTGATATTGACAAATTTTTATTTTAAAAAATCCTAAAGGATTTCATAGAGGCTAAGAGGACCAGCAAAGAGAAAAAGATCTGAGGAGCCAACCTTGAGACACCACACACAAAAGCCACAAAGGTAATGGATACTATATGCTTGTAGTTATTGATTTTGATATGTTTTTGACTTGTTATCTTTATTTGATGTAATATTGTAGTACCATTGACCTACTTTTATAATAATTTGTTGAACATTAATAAACTTAACTAATCTTATGTTTTTTATTTACATGCATGAATGGATACAAACAAATTAATATCTACACATTCTCAAGGTCAAGCCAAGAAGTCCATGATTAAAGGGATCTTTTTAAGTTTATTAATACAATCTCATTTATTATGCTAATATACTAGCTTAATATATATGATTATTAAATATAATATTCTCTCATTTCATATAGTTAAACAACTATAGTTGTAAGCCCACTGATGAAGAATTAAAGTATGCCCTAAGAAATGGCTATGGAAGAATGATGGAAGATATGCATCCCATGCCCAACATAATTAATTGTTAATAATTATATGTTTATTTTTTAACTTATATATAGTTGGAATTATTCATTCACTGATTGAAATATATTATATTCTTTCATACCGATGATGAGCGTGAGTCGTAGGAATTGGAGAGTATTGACAATTGTTTAACTTATATGTTTTTTGTTACATATTTAAATGCTAGTGATTTCTATTTTATTGAATTAATGAACTCTTTTATTATGTTTTTACAAAGTGAGGATGAGGAGGGTTGAAAATATGAAGAATGCACTAATAATAGTTCAACCAAGTTTTGATGTCAAATTCATTCCATTTGTTTATATGTATACACATTTTTTCATGCAATGTTGTATACAAAGTTGACATTTCCCTAGTGTGGCAATATACCACTTGTTTATAAGCATAAAAACATCATTATTTTATGATTTAATTTAAATTCTCATTATCATGCTTATATATACATGGTATTTTTTCTTTTATGGTGTGAAATTGATTGATATTTAAGGTGGTAAAATTTTATAATTGCATTTATTGATACATGTTTGTTTTTTGTAGTCATGGTGTGAAATTGGCTGAATGTTAGTGGGATAGTGCATTTATATATGCATGATTTTTCTCTCATGATTAATATGTTATAAAATAGAGTTATAATAGTGATTAGTATTAAATATTATAAAAGTAGTAATTGCAAAATAATAATAATAATTAAAATAATAATTGAATTAATAAAATAATAAGCAAATTAATAAAAATAATTAAATAATTAAATCAATAATAGTAATAAATACATTAACATTAATAATAAAATAAATATAAATAATAAAATAATTAATAATAATAAAATAATTAATAATAATAAAATAATTAATAATAATAAAATTAATAATAATAACAAAACTAATAATAATAATTATGTCGTAATTTTGATGCTAAAATGACATAACCATGATGCTAATATGTTGCAAGTTTGATGCAATTTGGTTGAACACCACATTTGTGAGACAATATGATGCAAATTTTGGCACATTTGAGATGTTAATTTCACACAAAATGACTCTAATACAATGCAATACCGATGCTAAATAGATAATAATGACACATAACTGACATTGAAATTATTCATGAATGAAGTAATATGATGCTTGGAGACACAATGAAGATGTAGAAGTTCTATATTTTGACACTGATAAACTAAACTATGTTTCCAGTACAACACAAATATGACTCATAACGATGTTGTTGTAACTCATAACAACTCTAAAGGGATGTAAAAAACACATTTTTGATGCAAATCAATGCAAATATGACTATGCGAAGTTATTTTTCAAAATATATCGATAAAAATATGCCTCAACTTTGACATAAACAACTTCATGTGTCGTAATTTTCATCAGTAAGATGACACCTCAAGGAGAACACATAAAAAATATGATTAAGAGAGGGACACTAAGACACAAAATAGACACAAATAGTAAGACCCTTGTGTGCATCGTGTTTTCCATCATAGAAACTTATTTTTTTTCCCAAAAAAATTATACTGCGTTGCATTGCCACAACCTTGCATTATAGTAGTGCATATAAATGAAATCATAATTATTGCTACAACCTTGCATTATAGTAGTGCATATAAATGAAATCATAATTAAACACCTTTAAGGTAAATTAGTTAAAGATAATGCTCATCATATTTACAGTTGAATAGACTATCCATTATTGAAAAATGTCAAGGACATTATAGGTATTGATTTGGTGAAGGAGAATATACGAAAGGATGCACATACATCAAGTCACTTGCATCATCGAAGGAGGGTGGAATTGTAAAATATTCTTTGTATGATAGACATACCTTATCCTCTTCCTTAATGGAACTAGGTATTTCTACAAAAATGACTAGAAACATCAATTTTGAAAGTTGTTTCATGTTCTAGATCTTCTATTTTTAGGGAAAAAAAGAGGGAAGAACCTTTGGAACATAGGAATATGGTGTATATTAGAGAATTATCAATGGAGAACCTAGATCTTGCATAGTACCTGTTATCGCACAATCTATACTTGCTGAAAGCCCAAGGCAAGTGGATGCAAGATTGGCGTAACTGGGGGTGACTTATCACTGTCACATTAATAGGAAACCCCTTTATGTTTAGGAGTATGTCAAAGTACCCTAGGGGAGACGTTCCCATTGGCCTAAAGGGTTGAGAAGACTAAGAAAAAGATGCAAAAAATTCCCCCCTCTCATTGGTCACCTTTGAGTTTAAGTCTTGGAAGATGAAGCCTAATAGAGTTGGTGACTTGCAAAGAAGGCACAACCAAGAATTCAAATGATAATGTTGCTTCAATGAAGACTGAATAAATCAGATATCCCAACAAGTGAAATAATAAATGATGTTATGCTTGAACAATTTATGGCAAGTACAAAAATAATAGCAGTAGGTGATTACAAGTATGCCTCAAAGTAGTTAATGAAGTAATATAGGGATATCGACTGCAATAAGTCCAACAAAGCTTTGACATGATGAAAAATTTATGAAGTTGATAATAGTTTGTCAAGTGCTAGAAAGAAAAGTAAATTCAATGCATAACCAATATCTCAAAGTATAATGAACAGTCTAAGCCCAAGTGGTTATAGGTTAGGGTTAGAATTGTAAATGACAAAATTCCACAAGGATTTTGGTCATGCAACAGGGAAAGGTTAGTGAATCACAAAGTCAAGTCCCAAAGGAGTTGATCCTTGCAAAAAAATAGGTTAGTAGAAGAGGTCGTTTGAATAATTTTAAGAGGTTGTTTGAAGGTTTTATCCCGTAGGGTTTTGAGACATAGGGTTTTGACTAGTGCCTTGTGTTGGGTGAAAGGGAGTCTAAGGACGACGTTTAGATTTATAAGGGGTATATGTCAAAGGATCTAAGGTCAAGGTCAAGAGAAAACATTATGGAGAAGTAACACTTTAGTCCTCCAATAACTTTATTTTGAGCAAGAAGCCTCTACAGGTGTAGTGCAAGCTAGGCCCTTGGGGTTCTTGCGTCCTTGAGTTAAATATGCCGAGGGTAAGATATTAGAAGTAGGAAGGAGTAATGACCTTAGTCCCCCTATCCTCAGACCTAGTGGATGAGAAGTGCTAGAGGGTAGCCTTTCTAGGCCCTAGCGTATCCCTCTTCCTTGGTTTTAGAAGTGTGACGTTACCTTAGGAAGCTAGGGCTAGGTTCCTAGGAGATTCTAGGTCAACACCTTTAGAAATATAGGATTAGGTTTCTAGAGGTAAGACGATGAAAGCAAGTTTGACAAGAAAAGAATGCAGAAGTAAATAACTTATTTCTCCACACTTAGGGTTTTAGCATGCAATTTCATAATCTTCCATATACAAGCAAGAAAAATAGATTAACAACCATACAAAATGACTAATAATTTTTTTTTACTTACTTATACCAAGAATAATCATGCATCAAAACACAATCTTCCAAGAGAAATCCTTTGATAAGTTCACCAAGCCAAATAGTTTAAGAAAAAGCTAGTGCACACCTCCTTAAAAAGCCAAGTAACCTCAAAATAACACAAGTTTTCAGCCAATAACCCTTAAAGAGGGTCGAATTTTAGACTACATCACTTGTGTGATGAGTGATGATGAAAAAATGAGAGTGTATTCTCTCTATTTATACAATATCAATGCCATTTAATTAAAATTAGGTCATTAAAAGGTCGACCTGGCCAAATGACATTAAAAATCTAGTTTTTTACATAAATGAGGGTAATTAAACCCTAAAATTAGCTCCAAGTGTGACGTCATTCCCTTCTAGGATGACATTGAGCTCCTAGGGTGGAGCGTTGGGCCCCATGTGTAGAACGTTTGGATTCCAAAGGCCTTGGATGATGCCGCACATGCCAACGAACACAAAACTACCCTCATAAATGCAAACCCTAGCTTTGGATGACATCCAGGGTCATAATGATGACGTCATGGGCTCTCAAGGGTCAACGTCGAGGTGAAAGAGAAATATCACCCTAGGTCTAGTTCTGCCAGAGTGTTTCAAGGGAAACATCCTTATTTCTTCCTAGTGCAAGTCTCTGATGTCTCTCTGCCCATGGTTGGGGTCACAACATCCATCTGTGGGATTTCATCCCCATGGAGGTCCAAGATAATCATTCCCCCATATGTACCTGTCCACTGGAAAAGTACTGCAGAAACAACAAGTACTCCCTCCAGGGATTAATAAGTAACAAGGATCATAGCAATGGCAATCACATGTAATCAGGAAATTACCCAAATATGTGCATCAAAACCCCCTTTACTGAGATAAATTCTCAAAGACGTTATGCAGTTTAACAAGTCAAGTTTGGAGAAGGTATCAAGGTGTCCTATTGGGATAATCCTCATTAAGTTTGGGGTGTTTCCCATATGAGAACCAATCTAGGTCATGTAAGTGTGTGCGAGGTAGCATGGGTTGTAGTGATACCAGGTAAATGTAGATCTTACTTGTGGGTGTCTTTGCAGAGGGAGAGATGCATCTGATCATGGATTCCATTGTTTCCTATCCCATTCAATGCCTTTTATTCTCAGTTTTATTTCATTTTTATCTTTTTCTTTTATGCTTCAAGGGAAGAGTTGAGGAACACTATTCTCTCTTAGTGACCAGAGGTGAAAACGTTACCCATAATAATTTCACAGAGATGAGAAGGTTGGCTCATGATGAGACCCCCGTTCTCTTAGCAATGCCACCAAAAGCCACTACCCTGGTTTGGTGACCATATAGATGGTAATGTCATACCGCTACATGCCCATGGTAATAATAGGCTGGCTCGTGATGAGACCTACCATCCACCAACTAATACCTTGAGTATTTATTTATCTTATGGGTTCCCTTTTCTTACTGAGAAGCCTTTTACTGCTTTCTTAGGAATCCCTGGGTGAATCTTCTCAAAGGTTTCATTTTTGTCTTTTAACTCTTTCCATCTACTTCTACCCTCTAGGCCTTTAGCCTCTTCTTCCCACAAGGAAAGGTACAATCCTTCCTAGTGTGGCAAACCTAATACCCTAAGAAAGGTAGGGAAAATGATAGGAGTAAGGATGAAAAGTGGTAAGTATGGAGGGAATGGACGATGAAATTTCATAGACCCACCCAGTGGCAACCCATCCTAAAGGGAGATCAAATTACTAGGGCATCATGACACCCTTCCAGGCATGAACGAATTAAAGAGCATAATTTCCAAGAAAACGTTATGAAATGAAGGATAAATCAATGCAACATATTCAAGTTCTTCAATAATCAGAGTGACATATTCCATGATACCCATACTCATTACCTCATGGAGAAAGACTTACTGCTACTTCAGGACCAGGCTGGTGGGATGGATACTGCTGTTGTTGATAGATCGGCTACACTGGAGAAAAGAGGGGCCCTCTGGGGCCATGCTCAAGTGATCTAGCTCTCTACACTCCATGTCTAGGACCTTCAGCCTTGAGACATGATCTCCTTAGTTATCCCTAGGATAGGGTATAACATCTGACTCCAAATCGGGGACATGTGCTCACCGTAGAGCGCATGAGAACCTCAACATATTAGGTGTGACATGAGCCTGCTATATCTGAACAAAATGCATCAGTAATATTCAGGGTGGTGATATAATCCCTCGCTCATATGTGATATAAAAATACAATCATAAGCATGCATATATACATAATGGAGAAAAAATGAAACTACAACTATGCTAACATGATATGCATATGGCATATACAATGGATGCAAATTCCTACCTACCTCTACTTACCTGTTAGTTGAATGTTAGGTGTAGTCAAATAACTAATGAAACCATCCTAGCAATAACTCATAATACTTGCCTCTTTGCTTCATCATGAACCAAAACAATGACAAGTCAATCACAAAAATAACATGAGTTAGAACATGTATCACATCATTAGAAATAGTAAATTCTATCTCATGGAGGCGGGAGGGAGGGGTAAAATTATGCCAAGTAACACTTCTAGGAAAGTGCTCAATCCATCTAATAAAGGGCTCATGAAAAATCAAAGAGTCTGAAGGTTGGCTACCTTGGACAACTTCACATCCTAAGGTTTGGGAAGGGGCTAGTAAGAACCTAGAGGGTGATTGGAAATTTCTTAAGGGAAGGTTGAAATACTGAGATAATAAACTTATTCTTAAGGTATTCAACCTACCCTTGAATTCTAAAAGTAGGCCTTGCTCCAGAGAAAATTCAAGACAAGGGACATGTTTCCCAACTACACCCTTAGTGACATAGAGAGGCAAAGTAATCGAAGGGGGCTGGAGAACCTTGTCACAAGTACCTTGCTTTGGGAAAGCAATTCCCTCACTTATATAAAGATATGAGCACAACGGTGGTTGATAATCTTCTTCATAGAATAAATCCAAGTGCTCAAACTAATACTCATCAAAATCTTCAAGGTATGAACAAAAATCATCAAAAGAAAATAGAACTAGGTCACCCTTGGAGATGTCTGTAACTATATCATATCCTTGTTGCCAAATGTCAGAATTAGTAGTAACCTGATATGATAGTTGTAAAGGAAAAATTTGGAAATGATCCTCAATGTCGTAAATAGGATCCCCATCATAACCAATCACATCCCATTTATGTCTCCCAACATGTATGAACTCATCAATATTATTAACAATGTCATTTTCTTCATCATAACATGAAGGGATTAAAGCATCCAAAGGCTCTTCTAACACTTCTTTGCTTACCAAATAAAAAAATAAGTTATCATCAAAATATTGGAAAGGGAAACAACTCACCGTATTCACTTATTCTTGTGCAGGAGCTTCGAATGTTTGGATAACTTCATCAAATGGATGATAACATGTTAGTGCCTCATCCTGACAACTTACCCTTACATATTTAGCTTCATAATACGAAGGGTTTATCTCATCCAATGATTCCCTTTCTTCTTCACCTTCTGAATCATAGAATAAAGTATTATCAAAAACCTAAAAAGGAAAGTGACTAATCTCATCCTCTTCTTCTTCTTGTGTAGGAGGAATAGGATCTTAGATGTCTAAATCAGAGGGAGGAGCATACATTAATATTTCATCATCATGTTTAATATCTTCAAGATGTCTCTCTTCAACCAGGTCTTCATTATCCTTGGTAGAAGCATGAGTAAGTTCTTGCTCTTCCTTATTGGATTGGAAACCTTCATTAGGATCCCTCTCCTCAACCTCTTGTTAGTCAATGGTTTGTTCCCTTCTTTCCTGGAATTCACTAAAAAATATTTCAAGGGGAACTAATCTCTCCAGACCAAGAGTATCTGGGGTATCTTTGGGGTCATCAACTTTGATTTCTGGAGAAAAGAGTTGTTCTCCCTTGAACCATGAGATATTCACCTTAATTTGTATGGCCATATGATAATATTTTTGGATTGTTCTTGGCCCTTTTTTACTGGGAGAAACCCTAAATGCACTAAGAGTGGACTGGTATAGAGGTAAGCAAGGTATTTATATTCAGGATGATGGCTTCTAGGAATTTTTTGTAGCAAATTTTCAAACCTAGTATGGAATTCCTTGACAATCTTGTTCTGAGTTTGTTTCATGTATTCAAGTCTTTTTATCAGCCTGTGGATATCTTCTATTTTAATATTCCATATTTTGAGAAAGGTTTCTTCTAATCAGTCCATAGATGTAATGATGGCATCAAGGAGACTGTCATACCATTTCCTAGAATTTCGATGAAGAGTGGTAGAGAAACGTTTCATAACCAAATATTCAACATCATCACTGATAGGGTGGAGTTGAAAGAAAACCCAAAAATTATCCATGTGATCTTCGGCTATAACCCCATAATTACTAGTGAATCTAGAGAGCCAATTTTCATACCTTAGAGGCATTTGTTGAGGGTAACCCAAAATTTTATATATATCTAAGGGTTTGAAATTACTTGGGTCCCACTAAGAGGCCATAGTTGGGTTTTTAATTAGTGGAGTCGCTAGATAATCCTTCTAGGGATCATCAAAGGGAAAAGAGGGAATCACCCTCAGTGGAGTCTCCAGGTAAGCTTTGTGAAGTAAAGGCTTTGGATAAAGGCTTATCGAAAAAGTGTTGTTCGAAGAAAATTGACTTGACGTTTCTTGGCAACGATGCAAAAATGTTATCGCAAAATCTGTACTTTTCCATAGCCCAAGGAAATTTGATGCAATATTGGCGTAACTGGGGGTGACCTATCACTATAACCTTAATAGGAAACCCCTTTCTGTTTAGGAGTATGTCAAAGTACCCTAGTGGAGACGTCCCCAATGGCCTAAAGGGTTGAGAATACTAAGGAAAATATGCAAGAAATCCCCCCCCTCTCACTCGTCACCTTTGAGTTTAAGTCTTGGAAGATGAAGCCTAAAAGAGTTGGTGACTTGCAAAGAAGGCACGAGCAAGTATTCAAATGATAATGTTGCTTCAATCAAGACTGAATAAATCAGATAGCTTAACGAGTGCAATAATAAATGATGTTATGCTTGAACAATTGATGGCAAGTAAAAAAATAATAACACTAGATGATAACAAGTATGCCTCAGAGTAGTTAATGAAGTAATATAGGGCTATCGACTGCAATAAGTCCATCAAAGCTTTGACATCAAGAACAATTTATGAAGTTGATAATAGTTTGTCAAGTGCTAGAAAGAAAAGTAAATGCAACACATAAACAATAGCTAAAAGTCTAATGAAGAGTCTAAGTCCAAGTGTTTAAAGGTTAGGGTTAGAATTTCAAATGACAAAATTCCGCAAGGAGTTTGGTCTTGCAATAGGGAAAGGTTAGCAAATCACGAAGTCAAGTTCCAAAGGAGTTGATCCTTGCAACAAAATAGGTTAGTAGAAGAGGTCGTTTGAATAATTTTAAGAGGTTGTTTGAAGGTTTTATCCCTTAGGGTTTTGACTAGTGCCTTGTGTTGGGTGAAAGGGAGCCTAAGGATGTAATTTAGATTTATAAGGGGGAAATGACAAAGGATCTAAGGTCAAGGTCAAGAGAAAAGATTGTGGAGAAGTAACACTTTAGTCCTCCAACAAATTTATTTTGAGGAAGAAGCCTCTACAAGTGTAGTGGAAGCTAGGCCCTTGGGTTTCTTTCCTCCTTGAGCTAAGTATGCTGAGGGTAAGTGATCCAAATTCAGATCCAAGAGCTTGATGGGGCTCAGAAAGTCCTAAAAATCAATGTTCTCAGAATGGATTCAAAATGGACATGTGCACAGGCCTCGTCGATACGAACCCAAAACAACTTGAATGAGATCAAGCAGACGTCGTATGCTCCTAATATTGTGTTCTGTTTGTTTTTCCAAACAGGGGAAAAAATGCCGACTATACAGTCCATACATTCCATACAGTACCACATGGCAGTTGACTGTACAGGATGTACGACTGTACAACTAATGTGGCAACATAGTTGGTAGATTCCATACAACTAATATGGAAGCTTCTGGAGGTGACACGCGACATCTAGTGATTGGTTGTACAGACACTGATGTGGCAGGGGCACAGTGGATTGTTGACATGGTAGGTACAAGTGGACTAACTGTGAGGTGACACATGTCACCACTGAATGGGTGACACATGACACGCCCGTACAACTGACATGGCATGCCCATATGATGACACATGGTTGTTCTTATGGTGACACATGGCAGGGTACGACGTTGACAGGAAGACACCATGGCAAAAGTGGAAAATGATGTGTCGACACGTGGCATGGTTTGGGCTAATTGGAAGGTGCCACGTGGAACCCCGCTATTGGTTCATTGGTTTTTTGTAAAAATTTGTGGGTTTAGCGTATTCGAACCAGAGACCTCTTCACCGAGAAGAGTCTCGGAGGGGTCAGACTAGCCAGTCCGCCCACCGGTTAGTTCTTAAACTTATGTTTGTTCACTTATATATAAAGTGAGTATGGTTGACGGATGGGTGGAGAAAGGGGCTAGGGCCTATCCCCAGCCCACAGTTCAAATGATTAACATATGTCCTGGCACTTGGCGTGATTATAAGCATTTTTTACAGCCCACAGTTCTTGTTCCAGAGTTATTACATAGCCACATGCCCAGCCTCTAGTAGCTGTGGACGCGAACGTCCACCATTAAGTTTATGGGCGCGTGGGCCTCAAGATCCGGGCATAACCACTAGTGCACCCGATTCCATAAGACCCAGGGATAATACCAATAGCTGGGTGCAAAGTTTGGGTTCGGTTCCATGGTGTATTGACATGTGAATAGAACTTTCAGAGGTAAAGGCCAACACGCAACCACTAGGGGGTTGACGCTTGGCCATATGTTCCATATGACCCTGTATTGAGGGTGCGCACCAACAAAGAGAGGCTTAGCCCTTTATTTGTGCAAAGTGGGTTTTCCAACTTTAGTAAATATATTTTATTTGATTAATTCAACAAATTTTGGAGGATTTTGCTCATTTTTGGGGGAGATTGGGCCCTTTTTGAGGCTAGATCTTGGGAGGAAGTTGGGAGATGATTCCAACTTCATATATAATTAAAAAAGGGCTTCTTAAGGCCATGGGGGAGATCAGTGGTGGTTCAGAACAGGTTTATTCTGCCATATTTTTTAGCCAAAGTCCATTGTTATGTAGGGAAGCTATTGAGGAGCACACCTTTGCTAGCCATTTCTGGGAGCCTTGTTCATCCGATTTGAGTGTCGTTTCTTTTGATGGGTTCATGAGATCTGGTAGAACATGACCAACTCATTGTTGTAACCTTTTGGAACTATCATGATGTACTTATTGAGATTCTAACATAAATAAGAAAAGACCACTCAGACAAGGCCCAAAGATGTATGCAAGATTGCCGAAATCCGTTATCACTTTTGGTGTTATGGTTTGCTACTGTTTATTACTTCATTTCAGTTCTGCATATGTGTATATGGCTGTCATAATTATTCCTCTTTATTTAAGATTCCTAATTGGTTAATCAACACATGCTTAATAACTCAACCATAGTCATTTAAAATATATTTTCGGATCAAGTGGTATTAGAGCTAGTTGACATTTGGAATTTGAGTTTTGAATGTTAACCAGGGAAGAACTCATCTCAAGGGAGAAAATGAAATCTATAGGAGGTGTTTCTCAAGATGAAAAGGATTTCAGAAATTCGGTGTTTTCCATGGCGGAGATGGTGACAGTGTTGTATGAAGACTACTTGGAACGAAAGAGATTGGTTCAAGTGAAAGCTTCAAATAACAAAAAAGTCAAAGAAGGATTGAAGGAAGTTCCTTATACATATATTTCAGAAAACAACTCTAAGGTATGAAATGAAGGTTTCTCATCTAATTCTCCTTGTTCCCATCAAGATGGTTTTGGTACCTTTGAAAAACATACAAGAGGTATAGGTTTGACATTGCTAACCAAGATGGGTTATGAAGGAAAGGGCCTTGGAATGGAGGGCCAAGGTATCGTTAATCCTATTGAGGTTGTGGAAAGAACTCGATATTTGGGATTGGGATATGATAAAGTGGAGCTTGGAGCATCCTCCAAGATTGGTTCCAAAACTTCAGAAGCAAGTAATGCTTCAAATGGCCAACTTAAGACATTGCAGGAACACTTCAAGAAAGGTAATGGTGCATCACTTCAGGAATGTGAAAGTGAATGTAAGTCATCTCCAAATCAAAGTGAAGATCAACATGGAAGGTATAATGGTCATGTTTTTTCCAATTCTGCTTTTGATTATAAATGACATAATCATGTAATCCGAAACTTGTGGAATATTTATCCATGTACTTTTTGTCATTCACACAAGCATTGTGTTGCCAAGTGTTGGAAGAGACAAAATTTGTACAGGAAACCTATGTCAACCAAGAAGGAAACATGACATAAAGGCTCAACTCCACATTGAAAGAAAGAGATGGGTAAACATGTATGGATGCCAAAAACTCAGTGCACTTATTGCAACATGAGTGGACATCAAAGGGCTAGTTGTTGGAAGCTTAATCTAGAGCATCATCCAAGGAAGGAAAAAAGGATTTCAAAAGTACTCATGAAGGAAGAAGGATTACCCGTGAAGCAAGAGGAACACCATGAAGGAAAGAAACCAACGACTTGGTTTTTCCAGAAGTGGATGTCACAACTTCATTGTATTTTACTTTCATTAATGTAATCACACATGTTGAAATGATGACATGTTATAACATCATTTTTGTACACCATCATGCTTTGTTTTCATCCTTATGGGTATGTAATCAATAAAAGTCCATGATTATAACCTTTTGGGGACCAAAAGGTCCTTTAGTGGGGAGGTGTGATCCAGATTCAGATCTAGGAGCTTGACGGGGCTTAGAAAGGCCTAAAAATAAATGTTCTTAGAATGGCTTCAAAATGGACGTGTACGTAGAGATCGTCGATATGAACCCAACACAACTTGAACGGGCTCAAATGGACGTTGTATGCTCCTAATATCACATTCTATTAGTTTTTTCAAACATGCAAAAAAATGTTGATTGTATAGTCCGTACAGTGCCACGTGGCAGCGGACTGTATAGGTCGTATGACCGTACAACTGACGTGGCATCAAAGTTGACAGATTCTGTACAACTGATGTGGCATCTTCTGGAGGTGACACATGGCAGACAGTGGCTGGGCGTACGAATGCTAACATGGCAAGGGCATAGTGGACTGATGACGTGGCAGGTATAGGTGGACTAACTGGGAGGTGACACTTGTCACCTCTGAAAGGGTGACACATGGAACACCCATACAAATGATGTGGTACGTTCGTACGATGACACATGGAGGGGTACGACATTGATAGGAAGAAACCATGGAAGAAGTGGACAAATGATGTGTCGACACATGGCATGGTTTGGGATAATTGGAAGGTGCCACGCGACCCAGTCCTGGGCTTCCATGTGGCACCCTGCTATTGGTTCATTGGTTTCTTGTAAAAATTTATGGGCTCAGTGGATTCTAACTGGAGACCTCTTCATTGAGTAGAGTCTTGGCAAGGTCGGACTAGCTAGTCCACCTACCAGTCATTTCTTAACCTTATGTCTGTTCACTTATATATAAAGTGAGTATGGTTGACAGATGGGTGGAGAAAGGGTCTGGGGCCTAGCTGCAACTCATGGTTCAAACGATTAACATATGTCTCGACACTTGGCGCAGTTATAAACATTTTCTATAGAAAACAATTATAACCATTTTCTATAGCCACATGCCCACACTCTAGCAGCTGTGGGCGCGAACTTCCACCATTAATTTTATTGGCACAGGGCCCTCGGGATCCAGGCCTAACCACTAGCACATTCGATGCCATAAGACTTGGGCCGAAGACCAACAACTGGGCATGAATTTTGGGCTCGGTCCCATGGTGTATTGACATGTGACCAAAAATTTTGGAGGTAAAGGCCAACGCGCAACCCCTAAGGGGTTGGCACTTGGCCATATGTGCCATATGACCCTATATTGAGGGCACGTGCCAGGACAGAGGGGATTTTCCCTTTATTTTTGCAAAGTGGGTTTTCCAACTTTAGTAAATGGATTTTATTTGATTAATTCAACTGATTTTGGAGGATTTTGCCCATTTTTGGGAGATATTGGGGGATATTGGGCCCTTTTTGAGGCCAGATATTGGGCCCTTTTTGAGGCCAGATATTGGGCCCTTTTTGAGGCCATATATTGGGAGGAAGTTGTGAGATGATTACCAACTTTAGATCTATTTAAACCAGGCCTTCTTGAGGCATCAACAAAGATTGGTGGTGGTTCATAACAGGTTTATGTTGTCGGATTGTTGAGCCAAAGGCCATTGTTATGTAGGGAAGCTATTAAGGAGCACACCTTTGCGTGCCATTTATGGAGCCTTGTTCATCCGATTTGAGTGTCGTTTCTTTTGATAGGTTCATGAGATATGGTAGAACATGAACAACTCATTATTTTAACCTTTTGGCACTATCATGATGTACTTATTGAGATTCGAACAAAAATAAGCAAATCCCACTCAGACAAGGCTCGAAGACGTAGGCGAGATTGCCAAACTCCTTTATCACTTTTAGTGTTATGGTTTGCTGCTATTTATTTCTTCATTTTAGTTCTTCATATGTGTATATGGCTGTCATAATTCCTTCATAATTCTTCCTCTTTCTTTAAGCTTCTTAATTGGTTAATCAACACATGCTTAATAACTCAACCATAGTCATTTAAAATATCTTTTCGGATTAGTAAGATATTGTAAGTAGGGAGGAGTAATTACCTTAGTCCCCCTATCCTCAGACCTAGTGGAGGATAAGTGCTAGAGATTAGCCTTGCTAGGCCCTAGCACATCCCTCTTCCTTGGGTTTAGAAGTGTGACGTCACCTTAGGAAGATAGGGTTAGGTTCCTAAGAGAGTCTAGGTCAACACCTTTAGAAATATAGGCTTAGGTTTTTATAGGTAAGACGAGGAAAGGAGGCTTGACAAACAAATAATGAAGAAGTAAATAAATTAGTTCTCCACACTTAGGGTTTTAGCATGAAATTTCATAATCTTCCATATACAAGCAAGCAAAATAGACTAGCAACCATAAAATATGACTAATAACAAAAGTTTACTTACTTATACCAAGAAAAATCATCCATCAAGCCACAATTTTTCAAGATAAATCCTTTGATAAGTTCACCAAGCCAAATAATCCAAGAAAAAGCTAGTGCACACCTCCTTAAAAGGCAAAGTAACCTCAAAATAGCACAAGTTTTCAGCCAATAACCCTTAAAGAGGGTTGAATTTCAGACCACACCACTTGTGTGATGAGTGGTGATGAAAAAATGAGAGTATTTTCTCTCTATTTATACAATATCAATGACCTTTAATTAAAATTAGGTCATAAAAAGGTCGACCTGACCATATTACATTAAAAATCTAGTTTTTTACTTAAATGAGGGTAATTAAACCATAAAAGAAACTCCAAGGGTGATTTCATGCCCTTCTAGGGTGACGTTGAGATACTAGGGTGGAACATTGGGCCCCATATGCAGAACATTTGGCTTCCAAAGGACCTGTATGATGCCACACGTGCTAACCAACACACAACTGTCCTCATAAATTCAAACCCTAGATCTGGATGACATCTAGGGTCATAATGATAACGTCATGGGCTCTTAAGGGCCAACGTCTAGGTGGAAGAGCAAGATCCCCCTAGGTCTAGGTCTGCCAGAGTGTTTCAAGGGCTATGTCCTTCTTTCTTCATGGTGCAAGTCTTTGATGTTTCTCTGCCCCTGGTTGGGGTCACAACATCCATCTATGGGATTTCAACCCCATGGAGGTCCGAGCTAATCATTCCCCCATATGTACCTGTCCACCGGGAAAAGTCCTGCAACAACAAAAAGTATGCCCTCCAGGAGTTCATAAGTCACATGGATCATAGCAATGTCAATCACATATAATAATCAAATTACTCAAATATGTGCATCAAAACCCCCTTTACCCAGAAAAATGCTCAAAGATGTTATGTAGTTTAACAAGTTAGGTTTGGAGAAGGTCTCAGGTTGTCCTATTGGGATAATCCTCCTTAAGTTTGGGGTATTTCCCAAGTGAGAACCAATCTAGGTCATGTAAGTGTGCGTGAGGTGGCGTGGGGTAAGTGTTTGGGCATGGGGTGTAGTGATAACATGGAAATGTAGATCTTACCTCTGGGTTCCTTAGTAGATGGCGAGATGCACCTTGTCATGAATGCCATTGTTTCCTAGTCCACTCAATGCCTTTTATTCTTAGTTTTAGTTATTTTTTATATTTTTCTTTTATGCTTCAAGGGAAGAGCTGAGGAACACTGTCATGGCTTGGTGACCTGAGGTGACAATGTTACCCACAAGCATTTCAAAAATATGAGAAGGTTGTCTTGTGATGAAATCCCCTTTCTCTTGGCTATGACACCAAGGGACACTACCCTGGTTTGGTGACCAAATAGATGGTAGTGTCATACTGCTACATTGCCATGGTCATAATAGGTCGGCTTGTGATGAGACTCCCATCCACCAACTAATACCTTGAGTGTTTATTTATCTTATGGGTTCCCTTTTCTTATTGAGAATCCTTTTACTGCTTTCTCAGGAATCCCTAGGCGAAGCATCTCAAAGGTTTCTTTTTTGGATTTTAACTCTTGCCAGCTACTTTTACCCTCTGGGCCTTTATCCCATTCTTCCCACAAGAAAATGCACAACCCTTCCTAGTGTGGCAAACCCAATACCCGAACAAAGGTAGGGGAAAATGAGAGGAGTAAGGATGGAAAGCGGTAAGTATGGAGGGAATGGATGATGGAGTTTGATAGACCCACCCAGTCGTAACCCATCCTAAAGGGAGATCAACTTACTAGGGAATCATGACACCCTTCTAGGTATGAACTAGTTAAAGAGCATAATTTCCAAGAAAATGTTATGAAATGAAGGAGAAATCAGTGCAACATATTCAAGTACTTTAATAATCAGAGTGACACATACCATGATACCCAGACTCATTACCTCATGGATCAAGACTTACTGCTACTTTAGGATCATGCTAGTGGGATGGATATTGTTGTTTCTAATATATGGGATGCATTGAAGAAAAGAGGGTCCATCCAGGGCCATGCTCAAGTCAACCGACTCTCGGCACTCCATGTCTAGGACCCGTGGGCCTCGAGACATGATCTCCTTAGTTATCCCTAGGATAGGGGATAACAATATCTATTGACATTATATGCAAAATATATGACTTTTGGATTGCACAATCACATGTATCTCCCAAAACTAAGGTAGTTGTTTTTCATAGAGTTAGTGGCAATGTTTTTGAAAGATGTGCTACACAATTCTACAAGAGGACTATGCATAGTTATTTATAATGTATAAATATGCACATCTTGAGGAAAACGTTGGTTAATGCACATTTGATAGGTGAAAACCATGTTTTTTTGTGCATTGCAATAATGCAATACTTGATGTTATCATTATTATGTTCAATTTGAAATTTATTATGACACTTTATGAAACTTAAGAATGGAATTTGTTCATGATTTTTGTAGTGTTCAGGGCCTCTTTCATAGTCCTTGTGTGTTTTGTTTTCCTATGAAAAAGGTCTCTAATTTTATTAATGAAAAAATTATAATGTATAATATTCTATATGCATTGAAAAAAATCTCTTTAAGACTTGTACATATATTTTTGATCTCACATGCCTCTTCACCCTACTCTATATACAATAGTAAACAATTTAACAAAGTTTTATGTCATAATCTCAAAATAAATAAGAAATAAACACATATTTCCTCACCTATTTATCTACCAGCATCAGGTCTCAGGCTTATACAAGAAACATAAGTATACGTAAACATAATTATTCCAAGAATCGTGCATAATCATATGTGTTCCCTTCCTCCTATATCGATACTATCCAGGTTCCCTGTTCTATGTCTATACCAACTTTGGAAAGTTCAACCACTATCGTGTTGCTTTCCTTGTAGATGTGTGAAAAGGATATTTGTGAGAAATATGAAAGTAATGATTGTACATCATTAAATAGGGTTTGTAATGTAAATTTTATCAAAGTAATTTCCTTGTGCATCCATTGAATTACAAGTAGAGAATCACCATAAATTTGGAGATGAGAAACTCCTAGTTCTTGGGCCAATTTCAAAACTAGTTTGAGGGCCATCAACTCATAGAAATTATTTGATTCCTTTCCAATTCTATCTTTTAATTTAATGCTATAGTTTTGTGATAAGTACAATATTCCTCCTGCTCCACCCCTAGGATGGGTCCCCAGACAGGCACCATCAAAGTATGCACATGGGAAGTTCTTATTTATTATCTTTTTTGTGTGACCATGAGTTGATTTTTTCCCTTGGTATCGTGGGTATGAATTTATGATGTTTAAATCCTGGACAACACATTTTAAAGGTTGTGTCTTTTTTCCTTCAAATATTTTCATATTCTTGGCTAGCCAAACTCCCCATGCAATGTTTAAGGGAATATATTTGTTATTTTTTGTATCCTTTTTGGCACACCATAACCTAAATGCCACTTCAATATCATCACCTACCATACATTTTGGTACCCTATCATCCTTTCCACTTCCTTCCATACTTACTTTGTAAAAGGGAAAGTCATAATGATATGTGCATTTTCTTCTTTTGCGTTCTAACATAAACTGCACCAACCAGGTCCCACAAAGGTTATTGTTTGTAGTATGTTCCATGTGGGTTCCCTATTGTTTAATATTATCCACAATTTGTTTTTTGGAATTAGTTGGAATATTTAGTTTTCATAAAAATTTCCACTACGATGCATGTTGTTCCTCTCTTCCTTCCTGAACAAGTGATTTATATCCTAATTTTGGTACATAATCCCCAAATGGGTTTAAGGAATATACCAACTGATATTCCTCCTCTCTAATGACGACATTGATATATTTCATAATTCTTGTGTATATCTATCATTCAACATCGTACTCCTCAATTCCTAACTCCCTTTAGGTTATGCACTCCTGGGTCCAAAGTTTTGTTTTGTGCTAGTTTAAAACTTGTCTTAACATATAGTATCATCTTCCACTCAACTCTAATATCAATTGTGGGGATAATATTTGTCTTCCTTTATTGCCCACCCATGGACCAACTTCAATTTGAAATCTATATCATTTTCCAACTTTCCTTATCAACCAACCCCCCACCAATTTGAAGGCAAAGATAAACACTTTATCCATTATTGAAACATTGTGTAATCGCTTTAAAAGGTTCCTAACCCATTCCTCCATTATGTTTGGTGCAATGTATTTGGATTTAATTACCTAAATCCATAGCCTAGTTCCTTGAATTAACTTCCACATATTTTTTGTTTCTATTTATTTTGAAAAGAGGAATG
>ML798763.1:154153-164561 GCA_009831015.1 Picea engelmannii | reverse complement strand
TATAAAACACTATTTGAGGAAGGAAGAGAAGACTAATAGATTTGGTGGTGGAAAATTAACTGGAAAGTAAAATTCCCAACTAAAAACAAGATCTTTATGTGGTTGAGCTCACACAACAAGGCTCCCACATGGTATGTTATCTAGAGGGGGAATTTTATAGGGCCAAGATGGTGTTGTTAATGTTACCAAGAAGAAGAAATATATTTCATCTCATGATGAAATGTCTATGGAGGTATGGAAAGAGGTGGAACAATTAATAGTAATTGGGAATCTCTCAAAAGGAGGATGCCTAGAAGAGGCCTTCATAACTTGGTGTAACACAAAGGGGATATCAAATATCATAACACTACCTCTTAACACAGTCTAGGATGAATCAAGAAACTAATACATGGCTTTAAATATAGTCTTGAAACTAGCACAAAAATTTGGTGTTACCCAATTACAATTTTTTAAGCATTCAAACTTGGTTATCCAATAAATGCACAAAAAAATTTACCTCAAGAATTTTACATTATGATGAAGTTCTCAATTTACTAAAATCTTTTTCATATACATATTTCTCTCATATTTGTATAGACATGGACAATATTGTAGTAGAGCTCTCAAAAATTGGAGTTGGGTTGGAACAGAACCAAAATGGACATAATGCAAAATATATTCATGAACCATGGACCTAACTATCTTAAACCTAAATATCTCAAACACTTTTAAGAAATAAAGAAATATAAACGTAATCTTAAATTAAAAAATTACACACATAATATAAATATAATATTACATACATTAAAATAAAACAATTATAGACACAATCTTAATTATACATGAATAATAATTCTCTTCACACACACACATATATATATAATCACATATATTTGTGTATAGAGGATAGAAAGTATATAACTTAGTTCTTAATTAAATTAAGAAATATTTTTTAGCATAACCTACTATGTATATGTAATAGCAAAATATATAAGGGACCTTTCATTTTTTGGAGTTTTTAAGGGCTTTTTGATCAATTTTTTTTAAAATCAAGTCAAAAATTGTTGTAACTTTAGATTTGAGTGATTGATTCTATATAATTTGATTACCATAAAAATTTTGTAGATATTTAATCCATTTATATATTTAAAAATGCAATTTAAATAACAGAAAATGATAATTTCACTTAGGAAAAAAATTCAAAACTACACAAGGCCACTACACAAGGCCAAATTGTGTAGGTGTTATAGGCATCGTCTAAGTATATACTCTATTTTGCTTCTCTATATACTGTTTACCTTTCTTGGTTCTTAGTTATACTGCTATGGCATTGTTGTTGTCACTTGGGATCTGTTTTGAAGGGCATTTTGATCATTTTTTCTTAAAATCAAGGGCATTTTGATCAATTTTTTTTAAAATCAAGTCAAAAATTGTTGTAACTTTAAATTTGAAGGGCATATATACTGTTTTGAAGGGCATTTTGATCAATTTTTCTTAAAATCAAGTCAAAATTTGTTGTAACTTTAAATTTGAAATTTGAGTGATTGATTTTGTATAATTTGATTACTATAAAAAAATTTCAGATATCTAATCCATTTATATATTTAAAAATACAATTTAAATAACAGAAAATGATAATTTCACCTAACTGTTTACCTTTCTTGGTTCTTAGTTATACTGCTATGGCATTGTTGTTGTCACTTGGGATCTCAGTGACGCTGCCACATTTTGACACCTCATTTTGCGTAGAATCGGTGCTTTTAATTCTGCAACATCTTCAGAAGTAAGACGTGACCTTTTAGGATTCCACACATGTTTTGGATTCGGTGTTGCAGGCCTCTTAGATTCACAGCCCCGTCTGGATGATCTTATGACCGGAGTACTATAATCAAAATGCATTTTCCTGGCATCTGCAACCTGCAGTTGCAACCGCAAATTACAGGAAGAACAACGGACAATAGATTTACATTGATCACAATAGACCCAACACTTGAATTAGGAATTGTAATGAGCCCATAGCCCTTACCGCTTCTCTGACCAGAGTTGAAACGCGACACAGCGGTTCCAGTTCATCGTGACGGAGTTTCAATACAACCTGTACCTGTTATGTTGTAAAACAAAGAGATAATTAGTTCCAAAATACAGAGAAACGACCAGAATAGTCAGAATAGCCTCCAAAACWGAAGGSMRGAATAGCCTCCAAAAWTAGCAGAGCGGGAACATACCAAGACATCTAAGGGCAGGACCAACTCAGACATCCTCTCTTTGGTAGCAACACCAACGTCTGGGATGRCTTTCACCGGAGCAATGCAGAATTCGTCCTCARCAGCSTTTTCGGGTGACATCCTATCAGAWTTTGAAAGATCTTCCGGCMACSGCAATTCTTTTCCTGCAAAGCTAATTCACAAATGTCACGTATTGCTTAAAAAAGAAAGAATAAATGAAATAAAACAGACSTYAGCTGCKTTCTTCYTCTTCGGACACTCTTTAWAATGCAATCTAAAAGGAATTMTGCTCTCCTTCTGCAAATTTRCATGAAATGGCGAACTGGAATGKTGGAATGAATGGTGTTGGAGAAAAAWTAATGKTCATGATATATAGCCAAAAGCTCCGAAATTCCGTGGACCCAGAAACCAAGTGGTCCCACAAACCCTATTAGAATAAACCCTAAATGGTTAAAAATGACTCCACTGGTACACAGRATTAGAATAAACCCTAAAAAAGTTCTTTAGCACATTACTGCCGGTGACCCTCGTCCACTCCGTTGCCTACAGGACGGTCTCGCCGACGTGTGCGGTCTATGGGACGGGCCCACCACGAGGCACAATGGATTACGTGGCCGACATTTGATTCATTTGTGAACGTAATGAAGGCATAGATCCTAAACAAAATAACTTAAAGCATATTGGCGTAAATACCATTGGATCTATGATGTAATTCCGTGAGGGATCATGTTCGTCGAGGTGAAAATCCTATTTAGATTATAAAAAACTTGAGGTAAGATTTGTATTAGGAGGGATTTGATTTTTCTTAGTGTATGATAAATCTTAAGTTAAGATGGATTTATACTGGTTATCTATTAAGTTGTAGTTGTAGACTTATTTTGGTAAGATACCCAAAGATAATTTATAAATCATAATGGTATCAAAGTAGTTTTATTTGGGAATTTGTCCAATCTAAAGACAATGTATGCATACCTCACTTATATAATCTAAGCCTACTAGAGAGTTCTTCCCTATGGATTCCAAGATTGATAGAAGAAAGGTTAAGAAGAAGTCACACATCGTCGATATGGAAGATGAGTACTAGCAAGGACCCTTTGATGAAGGGTGAAAGAAGATTTACAACATTGAAAGTTCAAGTAGTTGACATTTCCAAGAATTTTTCCTTAATCATGATTGCTCTCAACAGAAATATCAACCCATTTTAGAGCAACTCAAAACACGTGAGAGCACAAAATATCATGAGGAGCCAAGGAAAGAGAAGGAAAAAATGAATCTCTAAAAAAAGAACTCCGGTTATTAATCTTACCAATACCTTTTTAACGCGGAAGAAAAGGTCGAGATAAAGCTCTATGAAGAATATGAGGCAATCACTTAAAATCAAATCCTTGGTTGCAACAATTAGAAGTCTATGAAACAATGCAAAAGGAGGTGAACCTAAGTAGCCTCCATAAGACAAGGAGATGGAGATGACAAATTTGTTCCATATCAAGATTCTTATTAATAAGAATAAGGTTAATGCATTGTTTGATTCTAGTTAAAAGGTTAACCTCATTACAAAGGATATAGCAAGTAACCTTGGTTTAGAGATCCTTGATCACCCTTATCTATTCTCTTTGGGATGGGTGAATAAGGATGTAGAATTAAAAGTCACTAAAAATGTATGCTTAGATTTGTTATCAAGGCAAAATTTATTAGTTTTTTATAGCCCATACATGTATATAAGCTCTCATTTCTTTATGAGAAGGAAAACCAACATCGCTTGATTAAATATGGTAAATATTTTATCATCAATGCATATAAAGGTAAGTCTTAGGTCTCTTTAGTGAGTGCCCATCAATCCAAGAAATTAATCAATCCAAGCAAGAAGTATGTACTTATCTTATTGAGTTAGAACCAAAGAGATGTCAATTCAATGGATGAAAAGCATCCATGGAGGGATGTACAAAAGAACATGAGTGTTACATGTAAGATTTTTTATAGGCATATAGAGAAGTGTTCCACGATGAAAATGGATTCCTACTTGAGAGGGAAGTGGAGCACAAGATACGGTTACTAATATGTTCTCCTTTAATCAACATAGCAATGTATAGACAATCCATATTATAGTCAATTAAAATGAAGAGCCATCTGCAAGAGTTGTTTGAGGAAGGAGTCACAAGACCAAGTGTCTGACCATGTGGTTCATGTGTCATTAATTTTCATACCAAAGAAGGATGGGACTTGGAGAATGTAGGTGGATTACTAAGCTCAAAATAATTTCACTCTCAAGAATGAATAGTTTTTCCTCCGGATTGATGACTTGTTATACTAGTTGCAACGTGAAGAGTACTTCACCAAGCTAGATTTGAAATTTGAATATAATCAAATATAGATAAAGGAAGAAGACACTTGGAATACGGCCTTCAAGATGAAGTAAACCTTGTGTGAATGCTTCTAGTAATTCATTTTGATTTGGGAAATAGATCAAGTACTTTTATGTCTTTAATGAATGATGTGTTGTGTTCGTTCCAACATTTATTTGTTGTAGTACATGCTTGGGAGGACCATGTGATATGCATGAAAGAAGTGTTAGAGACACTTCTAAAACATTAGAAATTAGTAAACATAAAATAGTGTGAGTATGCTAAGCACTGCTTGGTGTACTTGGGGAATGTGATTGGTGGAGGTGAGTTGAATATTGATCCTACAATGTCATCCTTAAATGGCATATGGAAACTAGTTCCACATAAGTTAGGAGTTTTGTCAAGGATACCAAATATTTTAAGAAATTTCATAGCATTATTTTTAGTGGTTGTAGCAACACTTCATGCTATAACAACTATTGGAAAGGTTTTCTAGTGGGGTAAGAATCCAATAGAGAATATTCAAGAGGGTCAAGATGGGTGGCAACCATCCTCCATTTGAACTCTCTTTCAAGTTTTATGTTCATGAGAAACTTTTTCACACAAAACAAACATAAAGAGAAGAAATTGCACATCATATTATGCAACAAACTTTAAAATTAACAAACATAATAAAATGAAATTGAACTTGAGACATTTTATGGTAATTTTTTGTGTGATCATGTTTGTCTGTTTTATTTTTCATGTAATATTAGTCCAAGAATATGCTTGATGTGTTTATTTTGTTGAAAGGTGCCTTTTACAGCTAAGTATGAGGGGACGGTGTAATTCCTTATGTGTTGAACATGTGTGTGTGCACCCAGGAATTTGTGTATACATATACATATTGAAAGTGAAAAAAGTATTATGGTTAAAACATTTCAATGGTGTGTTGCTTAGTATGAGGGAGATGTGTAATTCCTTCTGTACTCAACATGGAGTTTACATGTGTCATATATATATAAGAACAGTGTAAATCCATCTTAACTCTGGATCTATCATGCACCAAAATGGATCATGTCCCTCGAGGTGAAAACCTTTTTTAGATTACAAAAACTTGAGGAAAGGTTTGCAATTTGAGAGAATTGATCCCTCTCGGTGCATGATAGATCTGGATTTAAGATACATATGCACTAGTTACCAATTGGCCGAGTATAGTCTCATTGTAATCATTGTAGTTGTAGACGTGTTTTGGTAATCCATGTATTGAAATACCCAAGAGAATTTATAAATAATAGTGATATTAGAGCAGTTTTATTTGGGAATTTGTACAATCTAAGTGCAATGTATACATGCCCTACTTATAGAATCTAATCCTACTAGATATTTCCACCTTGTGGATTCCAAGATTGATAGAAGAAATTCTAATAAGAAGTCATAAATTGATGAAATGGAAGATGAGTACTAGCAATGACCCTTTGATGAAGGTGAAATAAGTTTTACAACGTTGATAGTTCAAGTGGTTGAAATTTCCAAGAATATTTCCTTACTCATGATCACTCTCAAGATGAATATCAACCCATTTTCAGAGAAACTCAAAACTCATGAGAATGCAAAATATCACGAGGAGCCAAGGAAAGAGAAGGAGAAAATGAAGTTCAAAAATGGGAACTCTAGTAACTAATATTACCAATACCTTTTTAAAGTGGAAGCAAATGTCAAGATCAAACTCTATGAATAATATGAGGCAATCACTTAAAATCAAATCCTTGGTTACAACGATTAGAAGTCTATGCAACAATGCAAAAGGAGGTGAACCTAAGTAGCCTCCAAAAGAGGAGAAGGAAATGACAAAGTTGTTACATATCAAGATTCATATTAATAAGAATAAGGTTAATGCATTGTGTTATTCTAGTTAAGAGGTTAACCTCATTAAAGAGGATTTAGTAAGTAAGCTTGGTTTAGAGATCCTTGATCACCCTCATCCATTGTCTTTGGGATGGGTGAACAAGGATGTAGAATTAAAAGTTACTAAACATGTATCCTTAGATTTGTTACTAGTGGAAATTTTTTTGATGGATTAGAAGTCAATGTTGTATTTTTTTATGGCTCTAATGTAGTTTTTTGGAACCCATACATGTATATAAGCTCTCACATTTTTATGAGAAGGGAAACCAACATCGCTTGATTAAATATGGTGAATATTTTAGCATCAATGCATATATAGGTAATTATGAGGTCTCTTTAGTGGGCTCCAATAAAGCCTATAAATTAATCAACTCAAGCAATAAGTATGTACTTCTCTTATTGAGTTAGAACTAAAAAGATGTCAAATCAATGGATGACAAATAATCCATGGAGGGATACATACAGAAGAACATAAGTGTTAGATATAATAGTTTTTTGAGGCTTATAGAGAAGTGTTTCATGATTAAAATGGTTTCCTACCTATGAGGGAAGTGGAGCACAAGATATAGTTACCTATAGATTCTCCCTTACCAAACATATCAATGTATAGACATTCCACATAAGATTTCAGATAAAATGAAGAGGCATTTGCATGAGTTATTTGAGGAAGGATTCATACAACCAAGTATCTGACCATGTGGTTCCTGTGTCATTTTCATACCAAAGAAGGATGGGACTTGGAGAACGTACATTGACTACTAGGATAAAAAAATATCACTCTCAAGAATGAATACCCTTTCCTATGGATTGATGAGTTGTTATAACAGGTGCAACATGAATAGTATTTCACCAAGATAGATTTAAATTTGAATATAATTAAATCTAGATCAAGGAAGAAGACACTTGGAAGACTTCCTTCATGATGAAGAAAGGCTTGTATGAATTCTTAGTAGTTTCTTTCGATTTGGGTAATGCATCAACTACTTTTATGTCTTTAATGAATGTTGTGTTGTGTTGATTCCAAGATTCATTTGTGATAGTATACTTAGAGGAGCATGTGATACAAATGAAGGAAGTGTTAGAGACACTTATAAAACATTAGTAGTTACTAAACAAAAAATAGCGTGAGTATGCTAAGCAGTGCTTGGTGTACTTGGGTAATGTGATTGGTGAAGGTGAGTTGAATATTGATCCTACAAATACAAGGTCATCCTTAAATTTCCCATGGAAACTAGTTCTACATAAATTAGGAGTTTTGAGGGATACCAAATATTTAAAGAAAATTCATAGCATTGTTTTTAGTGGTTGTAACAACACTTCATGCTATAACAACTAGTGGAAAGGGTACATCTACTGGGGTAAGATCAAATAAATATCATTTGAAGAATTGAAATAGAATATTTGTTAGCCTTGGTCATAGAACTACCTAACCTGTAGAGTCATTTGAAGCACCAAAGGAAACATGATCAAAATTTAGTTTTCATGCAACATTGTTATAATATGGTTGTACACACTTCCACTAGTAAGTCCTATTTTGGAAAACAAAATTGTACATTTTCCAATATCACCATTAAATATTGTATATGGACAACTTGAATCTAGGGAAAATTTCTTGAGTGGTGCATTGAAGGAAGATAAGTTCATATAGAGGATCAAGCATATAGTCGTCCAAGTTCTAGAGAAATTGTTGAAATCTCAGAAGAATACGAGGCTAGACATGATCAATATTAAAATACCTTCAAATTTTGAGACACAGGTTCTTACCACTCTTTAAACATAAAGGTTACAAGAATCATGAAAGAAAATAAAAATCCTAAGATACATGGGCCTTTCAAAATACTGGATAAGGTTGGAAACAATGCTTACAAACTTAGTCTTCCACCGTATATGCACATTTTTTCAATAGAAAATATAGAGAACATAACACTATACAATCCACCCAAGCTTGCTACTACTCTATCTCCTTCTCTATAGAGTCCTCATAAAGTTAGGATTTTTCCAGGGATACCAAATATTTTAAAAAGGTTCATAACATCATTTTCAGTGATTACAACACCACTTCATAATATAACAACTACTGGAAAGGGTTTCTAGTGGGTTAAGAATAAATACATATCATTTGAAGGATTGGAATAGAAGATTATTTAGCCTTGGTCATAGTACTACCTAACTTGTAGAGTCATTTAAAGAATAAACAAACGCTAGTTCATATTCTATGGGAGCAATGTTAATGTAAGGGGGAAACCAATATTCTATTTTAGGATTTATTATATGGAAAAGTATTGAAATATATGTTTCTTGATTGAAAGGAGCCTACCATAGTGCACAAAACTACATTGCATATAAACCACCCTTATGTCATATGCTTATCATATGGATATTACACTCACCATTGTTCATATCTCACACATTTTCATGCCACATTGGTAGCATTCCTTCAAATGAATCTTCCAAAATCATCCAAACCATCTCTTTATCCGGTATCATAGCCTCCAATAGTTAGTGAACCCCTCCACTATGTATTATGTGTCCATGTTAGTTGGATCTTGGAATTGTAACCCATGCAATATTTATGGAGATGATGGTCATTTTACTGATTTCTACCGAAAAATCAACGAGTATTGGATCCATTGTACATTCAAAACCAAGCGGCATCACTAATGCATCATACACCCCATCTCGTTCATGCCTCCCTGGCCCCATAAAGAGAGGTCCCCACCTCCTACCCCAGTATATCATTGACAAGAGGTTCCACCTCCTACCCCACCCAACTCCTCGATGATTCCTTGGAAATAGATTCCAGTTGCTCCTAGATATCATGACACACATGACTATGTGCACATATATTATATTTCTTCAATTGTTGGGTCTGTATCTTAGGGAACTTAGTTCATGTACATTGGTACTAACCCCTTCCCTCCATCTAGGAGCAAGATTGCAATTTTCCTTTGGCTAGAGTCTCACTATGTTTGTGTGATATCAACATTGATAGGAACCTCAACACCTAGCAGTGTGTCACACACATATGACCCCCCATGGCATGTGATTATACTTTACCTGAAGAGATTCAATCCTTGAGAAACCATTTGCTTAATTAATTAATCACTTGTACATTTTCATTTTCTAAATTCAATATTTTAATATTATTTTTTATGAACACCTTGTCTTTTTTATGCGTCTAATCAATTTTCACTTTCTTGATTTTCCAAATGAATCATCCATTGGATTATCACATCATATTTTCCAATAGCACTAGTTTATGGACTTAGAATCTTTCCTTTGTGGCTTGGGCCATTTATTCACCTTAAACTACACTACTTCATTCAAGCAACATATGGTTAGGTCCAACTAAGATTTATTATATGGAAAAGTATTAAAACAAAAATAGTGTGAGTAGAAATAACACATGATTTATTACATATTATATTCCAAGGGTCAAAAATAAAATATTATAATGATATTGGAGTGTGATTCATAATACATGTATTTACATTCAATTCTTCATCTCCATTGAATGGAGGGAGAAAATATTTTCAACCCTCGACTATGTTTAATTTGGGAGGAATATTGCATACATACTTAAGTCCAAGGAAATCTCTGAATATTATAAAGGAAATCTCTAGAAATATGACCTATGGAGTAAATTATGATCATTTACATCAATCCCCATAAAATGGACAAAGAAATATGAGTTGTGAAACCATTATTTTCCTATCATTAACTATTGATCCACATTTTATAAATATCAGAAAAAATTTCCCAATAATTTTTTCAAACACTTGCATGAAATATATCCATGCCAAACCATCTTTAACAAATTTCAAAAAAACATATAAGATATAAATTTACTTTTCTTGATCACTTGGAAAATAATATTACTTAACATATGAACAATGAGAAATTTAATTATAGTCCTACCTTCTGAGAAAACATAAGAAATGGTAAGAATGATCCACAAGTTCACGTTAGTATAAA
>ML798763.1:97713-119441 GCA_009831015.1 Picea engelmannii | reverse complement strand
CTAACTTACCCAAACGGGGCCCACATGACTTTTGGCGCTTCATCTCCTAGGGTTAGGTTTTTGGATGTATATGACTTTTGGAATTCTCATCTATTGTAAAAAAGGCCTCTAGAGCCTCATTGTAATCATCTTCTCACGGATGCAAGTAGCAGCCACATCTCTTCTCAGAGATAAGCTATCAGCGCCCTAGCTAGTTTATTTCCATTCTGTCTGTAAGCATATTTCAGTCATTTGTTATTAATGAAATGAAGTCTTATTTCCACTGCATATCTGCGTTTATGTGTATTTCTGTATTTCATTGTGTTCCTACATAAATCCGGATCACATCTCCTGCTCCAACTGAAGATGACAAAGCCACCTGGTTCATTGAGCGGATCCATCACATCCGCCAACAGGTTCAAGATATCCTACAAAAGTCCAATGACAAGTACAAACAGTGCCATGATTAACATCGGGTGCCACATAAGTTTCAGGTGGGCGACAAAGTTTGGTTGCACTTGTAGAAATAACACCTTACATGACCCCATCAGAAGCTTAGCCTACTCCATTATGGGGCATACACTATCACCAAGGCCATGGGGGACAATGCATTTGAACTCAACGTTCCTCCCTTCCTTGTCCAGCACCCAGTGTTCAATGTGGATCTCCTTCGCCCTTATTTCCCACCATTATTGGACACCTCAGAAGTAGCAGAACAACTGACACCAACAGAGCTCAACCTTGACTGCATACAACAAGCATCCAATGATCAGATCCTGGACACACATATCAAGGGCACTCGACAACAAAGGATCCAACTTTATTGAGTCATCAAAGTAGGGCATCTCCTGCACCAAGGCAAGTGGCTCACCCGGGGCCAAATTCAGCAGAAATTTTCTCATCTGATGGGGGAAATCAACGCAATGGATACCATTGCTTCCTAAGGAGGGAGGATTGACCCATATGGATATTGGTGGCCACCCACCTTTTCCAACTGGCTCAAAACAGTTTTCTGACAATTTTGGCAATTTACTATTTTTAGCAGTTTTAACTTCTGGGGCCATTTTGAGGGCCTAAATGAAGATTTTTCAGGATAGATCTCGTCAATGATATTCAAAGGAATTTTTGAGCCCCCAAAATGAATCTCCTCAATGATACCTTTCCAATAGGCTATCACACGCCTAAAACGGAGATCGTATGCAAAAGTTACGACCCTAGGAAGTTGATGTACTAACTTACCCAAATAGGGCCCACATGACTTTTGGCGCTTCATCTCCTAGGGTTAGGTTTTTGGATGTCTAGGGTTTTGGGAATTCTTGTTTATTGTAAAAATGCCTTCAGAGCCTCATTGTAATCTTTTTCTTGTGAATGTGTGCATCTGTCACATCTCTTCTCAGAGATAAGCCGCCACCATTCTAGCAAGCTTGTTTCCGTTGCTTTTTACAGTTTCAGCTTATTTCATTATTGAATAGAAAACCAGTTTTACTGTATCTCTATTATTTTTTGTTAAGCACTTGTTAATAATCTGTATTCATTTCGTTTTTCTCATAAAATCCGGATCACAATTCTAGCGTGTAGCACAATTCTTCCTTTTTAGTCAATTGGCTCTTCAAGATTTCGTCACTTTCCTTAGATTCTTCAAGTTGAGTCTTTAGATTGTTGACCATTTCTTTTGTTTCTTCTAATTCTTATGTGCATTTATTGATTTTATCATATTTCTTCAACTGGTTCATTTCTTTTGTTACATCAACAACTTCAGTCTTTAATCTATTGACCTCTTCTTATTTGTCTTCTAGATGGATATTTTGTTCTTTCTCTTCATGGTTGTTAGATTGATCTAATTGTTGTAGTAGAAACATATATTTCTTTTTAAGTTTCTCCAACTCTTCTAGAGTGCACATAGTTGTGTATTCAATATTGTCAAGAGCCTCCACAGGAACTTCAATATATATACCGTTTCCAAGTTCCATACGAATATCTTCTAATGCAGCTATAACATCAATCTTAAGATTTGATCTTTTTTCTTGAGTGATTAATGAGGTATGCATCAATTCCTTGATGGAGTTGTCTTCTTCATTCATGACTAGGTATTTCTAAATTCCTTGTTTGATTTGTCTTATTTATTAATGACTGGGGATTGTATCAATTCCTTGTTTGAGTTGTCTTATTTATTGATGATTGGTGATTGCATCAATTCCTTGATGGTATTTTATTCTTTTTATGTGATTTGTACTTTACTCTGATAATAAATCTCTAGCTAGATCCATAATACTTTAGCAGAGGTGCAATGTCCCATCTTTTCTTTGATTTGGTCTAACAATCCATTCTGGATTGCTTTTAATGCCATTGAATTGTTTCTCTTTGCTTCTTTTTCATTTTTGGATTTGTTCGTTGAGGTAGTTAAGTACCAAGTCTTACTTACTACTGAGTCCCAAAATCCAGATCCTCTTGACTTCAGATATATTTGCATTCCTTCCCTCCATGAATATTAGTTTGTTCCATCAAATAAAGGAGCTTCATTTGTGGAGAGATCCATTTGTTCATCCATTTGTGTGTTTAGTAGGATTGTCCTTCCAGTGATTAGACTATTTTTCCTTGAATAAACCTTACTCTGATACCAATTATTCTCTTCAAAAAAATTGAGTGGTTAAAATACAGTGAAGGAACCTGCTCTAATACCAATTGTTGAAACACACACTAACACTGAGAGGGAGGGGTAAATCAGTGTCTAGAAATTTTGGCTACTTTTCACACTTTCATAGATTATTTATATTAACTGAATAAGATATATGAAATTCAATTAATTATTCATAAACACGTCTAACACAAACTATATGAAGTACATAAAATATCGTTCTTTTATTTATTTAACTTGAATGAATACAAATAAAATCAATCCTTTAATATCTTCAACTTTACCTGAATATGAGAGATCCAAATATTTGATACAAGACCCAACTTGTAGTTCTCAGATCCAACTGAGAAATTAGGAATCCAACCCTCATAACAAGACCCGACTTGTTGATCTCAGATCCAATTGAGATGTGAAGAATCCAATCCTCATGACAAGACTCATATTGTAAAAATGCACCAACCTGATAGAATGAACTTTCATTCAATCCATTATTTATATATATATATATATATATATATCCACCAAGACACTTTATCTCATCTCTGGACTCTTCTTCAATTGATATTTTCTTAATCACTTTTAATGAACTGTGTATTATTAACTTCTTTATTTGTGATTTGTACGGATCCATATTGGATTATTCATTCACCCTTTTTATCTGGATAGTTTCTTCACGGTTTCTTATTTTTTGCATGGATGTTAATGACACAATATCAACCTTATACAATATAGGATGAGCGTATCAACCTAATACAATATATTAGTCAATATTATCTTTCAATTGATATTCAAGTCACCTTCATAACATTATGTCCAATATTGACAATGCTTGACATTCAAGTCACCTTCATAACATTATGTCCAATATTGAAAATGATTGGCATTCAAATCACCTTCATAACATTAAGGTCCAACCTTCATAGCATTATGTCCAATATTGACAATGCTTGATATTTAAGTCACATTCATAACAATATGTCCAATATTGACAATTCTTCTCAAACCAATCAATCAATGATACTTCACCTATTTATCAAGGTTGACATCAATGAAAACCAAATTGAAAACTTAATAAATATAAGAGATTATATGGATAAAAAACCTAAATTCCTTGCCAATTAAATGCCACTCAAATCCGTAGTTAATTACTTAGTGAATTTAACCTAGTATTCATCATTCTTAAACCCACTAATTTCTCATAGTTTCACTAGATATTTCTACATATGGTGCAACCTTTGTGGCTAAAAATGCTATTAGTTTGTGGTATATTTATTTGGAACAAGTTAGTAAGTGGAATGAGGTCCATCCGGTGGGGTGAATTACTTGGGGAAACTTGTCTATGAACTCACACCGCTAACCCTTTCCACAAGTCTATGATTCTTTGATTCATACTACCTACAAGAAACATGATTATGAGAATTGTACAAAAGTAGCACGTGCTAGAGGGTACTCCAATTATTATTCCCAAGATTAATTGACATAGTGGAAAATTATCACTAACATCCCTTTAAACTCGACTTAAAGAAATGAACAAAATAAATATGCATAACCTATATGCTTATCAACATATGTAGGGATATAGTCATTCCATCATAAAATGAACATATACAAAGAATATAATAATATTTTACCATAAATGTAGACAACGGAGTTCATAGTGATCAAATCAGTGTTTAAAAGAAATGTTTGGACACACTCTACTGAAGGAAAATGTTTGATTAAAAACACTATGTAGGGCCCTCAAAAGTAATTGAAAAGTTTACTTAGAAGACAAAACTCCTAACATTTCAACTTAAACCAACAAACATTTGCAACAATTGTTTTTTCATTCATAAATTTTTAATCTTTCTGAATTTGAAAGTGAATTCTGAACCTATGTGAACTTGTAAGTGGTGGATGCTCATTTCAATAGAACGTGTCTTCATACCTTAAGAATTTAATAAATAAACATTATCAATTTTGAGGATCCATCTCAAATTATGTGCTACATATTTTAAACTAGATAAACATAGTCCACACTATTAAAGTAGATAAACATAGTGCACACTATCACAATAGAGGTAAAAATAAAACAAAGAGGATGTAATATTTTTTTTCTATGACTTTTGCGATCAACATAGTGCCACACTATCACAATAGAGGTAAACAAAATAAAGAGGATGTAATGTTTTTGTTCTAATATTTTTGAGATCAATGTTATGGGAATTTCAAAGGATTTTTCATCAACAATAGTACAATTTCTATATATGATGTTAATAGGTTTGTGGTTGATATTATTTGGCATGACTTGTATACCAATGGAATGAAATTTGAAATATATTACTATGTTAAACCTCATAAGTTGTTGGAATAGGGGCAGACCCAGGGTTCAATGCTCAAGAGCGCACCAACAAGCCCTAACTACTGGTCCTTTCGGCAACACCTGCGAAACAGATGCAGTCTCACCCGAAGTAGCTATAGGGGGTTGCAGGACATAGGTGTCTACAAATAAAAGGAATGTAAAGTGGATTTAAAGCAACAACACACAACAAACTAGTATTCTTTTATCTTCCTTAAACCTATTGTGCAAGTTATATTTCAGATCTAATACAATATCACAATAATGACATATCAATTGACAGATAACAAAGCATCAATCACACACAACACCAGATATACGTGGTTCATCCTCTCTCTAGGGCTATGTCCACAAAAATGTGCTTTATAATATATTAAGATGAAAGCATACAGTTCTATCTGTGCTCTTAGCTAGCAGATCTTCTCTCTTCTCCTCTCTATCTCCCTTCCCTACACACCCAGCTGTAGGGTTGATATTCACACCCAGCTAAAGATATTACAATACCTCCCGCACTCATCACTTTTCTCTAACACAATAATACTCACTCGATCACACAATAGCAATGACTCTCAACCAACCTAGCACCACCCATAACATCATTAACGACAACAAAAACAACCCAGGTCCTTTATACCTCTATTTATACATTACAAAGCTCTCGGACACCCTTAGGTTAAAACCTAAGTGTCAAAACCCTAGATACCAAAATGCTAGGTGTCTCAAACCCTAGGTCAACTTGACTTGTGTTTTCAGGGCTTTTCCAGCCTATCTTTCCTTCCTTGTCGCGTGGTGCTCCAAAGAATCCAACGATGGATTTTTCCTCTTGTTGAGTTGTGCATGATACATATTCCTTTCTGATCTGTCATCCTCGATCCTCTCGTCCAACAACCTGCTTTCTCTTACTTCGAACCATATTTTCTACTCTTCTTCTCACTTCAACCCAGTATCAGTCACTGTGTCTTATACGCAGTTCACGTTTTTCCTTTTCTTCCTTAATCTTCGCTTTCTTCCATATCCAAGGGCCAACAGACCCCCAACACTCACCTGTGACTCATCTTGAGACACTTCAGATCTGATTCTTCTATTTTAATTTGATTTCAAACTACTCAGGGAAGCATGTGCTTTCATCTCTATGCCTCCCTTCCTTCCTTGTGCAGACTGTCTTTTCTGTGTCTGGTACCCAATTTCAATTGCACCTGATACCTATATCCTTTTCCTTTTTCTTTTACTTAGAGCTATGAGGCATCTGGTTGTCATAATACAATTTCAATCAGATCCCATTCACTAATCCTTCCTTCCATTCTCCATTCAAAGTCTTCAACTTCGCAACTCCTCCTTCTGTAATATAGACAACCTGATATGGCCCAAGCCAATGTGTTTTGAACTTCCCTGGGTGCTTCATGAATTTTTTGTCATAGATCAATACCATATCTCCTTGCTTGAACGCTTTCTTCTTGATATGCCTATCATGGTAGGCCTTTTCTCTTTCTTTCTGAACTTGCTGATGGAATCTTGCAATAAATCTGTCTTCTTCGAGTTCAACCAACTACGCGAGCCTCTCTTGAACAGTGTCGGTATTGTCCATATCTATAAATTATGTGATCCTCGGACTAGGAACCAAATATTCCATGGGTACAACTTCTTCTAGGCCATAAACCAACTTAAAGGGAGTCTGCATGGTCAACTTCTTGCAAGTGGTTCTATAGGCCGATACAACTACTAGTACTCTTAAATCCCAGTCATCCCTATTCACACTACATATCTTTGTCAGTGTTGTCTCCAAGATGTTATTGAATTCTTCAACTCTCCCATTTTCTTGTGGATGATATGACGTGCTCTTCTGATGGTGGACTTCAAATTCCTAGGTCAAGGCTTCAATGGTATTGTTAATAAAATGTGTGTGTTGATCTCTCATCAGGGTCTTCGGGCATCCAAACCTAGTTATGATATCATCAAATATGAAGCACGTAGCTGTAGTTGCACTACAGTCCTTGACTACTCTTGCTTCGGCCCATCTAGTCAAGTACTTTGTCACAGTGATTTTGCATCTAGCTCTTGTGCACTTTCCTAGTGGGTTTATAGGTCCCACGAAGTCAATGGCTCATTTCTCAAAGGCTTGTAGGGTTAGCTGGGGTGCTAACGACATTTCATCTATTATGGATGGTTTTCCAACTCTTTGGCATAAATCGTAGGCTCTGTAATAATTCTTAGCATCTCTGTGTAAAGTAGGCCACCAAAGGCCAACTCTAAGAACCTTTTGCGTTTTTTTTTTTCCTCTGTAGTGTCCTCCTGTGATGCCTTCATAGGCTTCGATGAGGATCAATGGTCGCTCTTCTTTCATAACACACCTCCTCAATATATCATCAGGTCCCATCTTGTATAGTTGTCCAGCTATAAGTGAAAAATATGCAGTGCGCACTACCAACTGTTTCTTCTGAATAACCGTATAGTCAATAGGTTCCATTCCTATTGATAGGAACTGTACTATCTCCGCGGAGTGATCATCAACCTTCCTGATGGCCAACAACTATTCATCTGGTAGTGTATCCAACAAACTAGTAGGTTCCTCTCTATGTTCCAACCTCGTTAAGTGGTTAGGACCTTTGTTCATCCTTCCTGTTTTTACCACGATCTCAAAGTCATATTCTTGAAATAGTAGAATCCATCTGCATATTCTTCCCCCCAACACTGGCTTGTTGACTAGGTATTTAAGCGTAGAGTGATCAATGAACATTTTAAAATGTCCTCCCAACAAGTAGTGGTGAAACTTCTGCAATGCATACACTATGGCTAAACCTTCCCTTTTAGTGGCGTTGTAATTAATCTCAGTTGTGGATATCTTTGCTAGCAAAGGCTAACGGGTGGTTGATGTCTCTTTTTCTTGGTTGTGCTAACACTGCTCCTAATATGATAGAAGATGCATCTACATGCACATGAAATTCCTTGCTCCAATCTGGGAAAACTAGAATAGGTGCAGTAACCATTTTCTGTTTCAGGGTGTCGAAGCTCTACTGGCATTATTCTGTTCATTGAAACTGATAGTCTTTTTTAAAAATCTTCTCCATGGGTGTTGTAATCTGTGCATAGCCTTTAATGAACTTCCTATAGTATGCAGTATGTCCCAGTGCAGTGTGCAGTTCTTTGACTGAAGTAGGAGGGGGCAGATCGACTATAATGGAAATCTTAGATGGATCCACCAACAATCCCTACTTACACACAATATGGCCCAGCAACACTCCGAAGGGTGAAAAGAAGAAGCATTTCTTCAAGTTTAAGGAAATCTGACATTTCCTGGACTTATCCAACATTAGTCTTAAACATTTAATATGATTTTGAAAAATACTGAAAACAGTCCAATCATTGAAGTATGCTTCCAGAAATTTATAAAAACACCTTAAACGCTTCAACCACTACCCTAGAAAAGATGGTTGGTGCATTCTTCAATTTGAATGACATCACTGTATACTGGTAGGATCCCCATTCTATTGCAAATGTGGTCTTATGGCGATATTCCTTGGCAATCATGATCTTATGGTATCCCGAAAATCCATCGATGAAGGAGTAGACCTCATGTCCTCCTACATTGTCTAGCACTTTGTCAGTGAATGGTGTAGGTAATGGGTCATGCAAACATGCATCATTCAGCTTCCTGAGATCTACACAAATCCTGATTTCTCCAGTTTTCTTATCCTGCACCACCATAGGGCTTATCCATTTTGACTCTTCAACAGGTTCTATGATTCCTGCTTCTAACATTCTGTCTAGTTAAGTCTTTAGGTTTTCTTTATATTTGGGGTTCAATCTGTAAGGTCTTTGTTTGACTGGCCTTGCATCTAGTTTTAAAGGAATTTTCATCTCTCCCAGGGCCCTTTAATTCCCTTCATATCAGTGAACTTGGTTGGAAACAAGTCCTGATATTCATGCAGTAACTCTGTGATCTTATCAATAGTGGCAACAACCCAATAATCTCCAACATTAGCAAGCTTTAGTGTTTGTTCTATTCCAATGTTGACTTTCTTGATTTTAATTGGTTGTCCAATGAAAGGTAGCTCAACTCTTGATCCTTCTATGTCTCTTTGGCCTTCTGTTTTGGCGATGTTCAGCTTCCTAGGATCATCATCTTCATCAACATTGATATTGTAATAGCCTTGCACTTTCTAAAGAGGCATAGTCCATTCATCCTCTTTTTTCTCCAAAGAGAAGATAGGTGCCTCCTCGAACACTTTCTGTCTTAAAATCTGTAATACTTGATCCACTGTAGGATATTGGATTTCAAATAAGAAGGTAGTTACAAAGTTTTGGATCATACTTTCCCAATCTGTAGTGATGTGTCACAATTCTACTTGAAGGTACCAATTGATAGGGGTTGTGTCTAGTGTGTTGATGAATTTATGCACCCACTTCTCTTCAGGAATGTTGCACCAGACTTCCTCACAACTTCACACATGGTCCTTCAGACAAATATGATCTATGTATCTAATTTCGTAGCCTTCTACTTGCTCTGAGAACCGCATTGTCATCAAAGTACGACATTGTACCCAGTCTGTAATGTTGTGTTTGTGTGTCCCCCACCACCTTGCTGGAGTGGATTTCAAGGCCTCTTCTAGTGCCAACAATCTTTGTTGTATTGGTACAATTTCTTCAAACTCTATCAAGAATGCTTCTAAATGATTTAAACCATCAAAGTTGGGCAAGTTACTCACTGTTGTGTCGATCCAACGAACTTCTCTGGTCAATCTAGCACACCTTCTAGTAGATACGTCATACATTTTGTTCTTCTTGTTCTCTAGTGCTTCTTTTGAATCTGATGAGCATGCACTCTCACTTAGTCAGCTTAAATTCCCATATGTTGTAGGATTAATGTAATCCTGTTGTCTGGCTGTCAATTTGTATATGTTTTCTAACGCGTATGCACGGTCTTCTTCTCTGATGGGCTCTGTGTATCTGGGACCTTCATTAGGGTCCAAAGGTGCAATGACCCTAAGGCCATCACCTTCAAACGTCATTCTTCTTTTCTTTAAATCAACCATAGTGGAATTGTTGAAAGCCCAATCAATTCCTAACAATGCGAGGTAAGGGAAGCTATCATCAACTATCTCAATGACCTCGAAGTCCACAAATGTTCTGACCCCATCAATGTCTACATGTACATGTTCCAATCTTCCAAAGGGGCTCACAAATTTCTGATTGGCCATCCTAAGCCTGATAGGGGAATAGATCAACTTAGGTTTTCCCATCAGTGCCCGAGTTTGCTTTGTCATGACATTGACTTCTAACCCTAAGTCAAGGACGATGTAGTCTATATCATACTCTCCAATTTGAGCATTCAAGTGTAATTATTTATTTGTCCTCCTCTTTTTATATATTTGGTGTACTTCTCTACTCAGTAAGGGGTCTACCTTCCCTAGCTCATACTGTCTAATCAAGTTTTGTAGTTCTTGTACAACACTTTCATCTTGAATCAACTTAATACAAGCATATAAGAATTCCATGAGCTTGCTTACCTCTTTTCCTTCTTTTGGCAGAGAAGACTGATTGAATGCCATAGGCATTCCATATTCTCTCACTTCTGGTCAAACCTTTGCTGAAGAAGATTGATCTCTTCCGAATTCCTTTCTTGCCTTCTCAAACACTTGTTTTTCTTTCTTTGCATCAAAATTTTGGGTCTTCTCTACAACTTTCCTGACTCCTGATTCTTTTGTAGTCTTTCCCTGGGTCACTTTGTCTTCTCATGTAACAATGTCTCCTCTAGTGATAACAATGACTCTGGGATCTTCTCCTTGAGGTTCTGCTTTGATTAGTTATATTTTGTTCTTTCCTCCTTGTTTCTCCTAAAGTTTGGCTAACAGCGCAGGACAATATTCTATGACATTTTCGAATGAGTTGCAATAGCTACAAGTGGTACAAGGGTTCTGACAGTCCCTTGCCAAGTGTCTTGGCTATATGTAGTTATAACATATTATTTGTCCTCAACCTTGACCCATACCTCCTCCTCCTCCTCCTCCTCTGAATCCACCACGAGGGTTGAAGTTTCCTCTTCCTGGGGAATTATACTGCGTAGTCCCTCCCTCTTGATGTACTTTGCCTTGAATTTTGTATATATCCCTTGACCTTTCATGCATGAGATCATAATATCTACAATCCTTGTCATTGTGTCCTACCGACTTACAGAACGTGCAATACAAATTTTTAGGTGTCTGGACATATTTTTGCAGATAGTAACATTCACGAGGGCGATGTCGATTTCTACATACCTTGCACCAAGGCAAGGTAACTTGCTTTAAAGGACTCGGGGCTCCAGATGCCAAATACTCATGAAATAGGGGACAATGCTCCCTGTCATGGCCTTATGATTTGCATCTAATACATGAGATATCTTCTCTTTTATCTTTTCCCTTGTCTTTCTTCATATCTTCAACCTGCAATGATAAGCTAGTTAGCTGACTCAATATTTGACTCATACTTGACCTGGATTCTCCCATAGGGGCTGATTCTAGTTTCATGGAAACATCCAGTGCCTCATCTTGTGAATCAATCTTCTGTTGCATCAGAGGAACTCTGATGTGTGGTAGGAGGGCAACAATGAACCATTCCTTGCTCTTCTCATCTGGGATTTGAAAACTTAAATGGCTTGTTAGGGTTTTAAACCTCTGATTAAAATCCCACACAGGTTCAACTGTTTTTTGCTTGATTTCTTTTAGTTATGTAATGCACTGTGACTCCGATTTGGGTTTCTTGAATTCTACAATTAGCGCAGTTTTGATCTAGTTTTGAGGTTTGGGCTGGGAAACTCCTTGGACAAAATTCATGTACCATATCAGTGTGTGGTCTCTCAGGGTAGTGTTGAACTAAGCTCATTTAATAGCTTCATTGGTGATATTCTTAATACTCCATACACCTTCACATAAGAACCATTGTTGCTTAGGATCTTTAGATCCATCTCCCTTAAGGTGGGTAACCTCATCTCGTCTGCCATAAATCTTCCTAGGTTTCCTGACTGAATAGGTACTGAGCTACTTGTACCAGTTCTCTAAGTGATCTGATAACTTAGGTTACTTTGGTTACTTAATGCTACTGAAACAGCAGGAGGAGTAATAGTACTTACTTCAAAGATCTGCGCAGTTCCTGAACTTTCTAGCTCTTCTTGATGAGGTTCTCCAGTCTTTTCTTCTCTCGGTCCAATGGATCCTGACTATTCTTCACTCTAGCTCTTCTTATTCCCCACTATATAATACTTCTTCCCGCAGAAGAGGTCCTTGATCTTGCTCAAACAAGTTCGCCCAAGGAACTTCTCTGAATATCCTTCCACTGCGCGTATGTTCTATATTTGTGTCGTTGTCGTTGTCTGAATTCTTGAAAATTAGCTCTTCAATATGACCCACTACTGTATCTTCAAAATGTTCTTCTCATGCAATAGAATCTTGATCTTCAAATTCAGAAAATGTAAAAATTTTCCTCTAGGTCCCTTAAAGAAATATCTCTCTGCTTGGCTATATGACTCTACTATGTCAATAAAAAACTCGTTGATATACTCTCCAATGGTAATATCAAACCAGTGATCCACTGCTCTTGACAAAACGTTATCAAATATCTTAACCTTCTTGATCAATGCCAAAGTCCAAACCACAAGTGGCTTAGATTTGATCTTGAACTAGGTATCTGCTAATCTGGCTAACCACTCGTATAGCTCCTTATGAATCCCTCCAAAGAAAATCTCGTGTATATGAGTAAATATATACCTTCTCAACCAATCATATGTACTAAGATTAGGGTTCTTATTCTGGGATTCAATGAAGTCCTTTTATTGATATTCTATCCACTTATGAATCTCTGTCTTCGATGGAAACCACCTTGACATTCCCTCAAGAAGATCCTGGTCCCAGAAACATAACCATTTGTTGGCACAGGGGCAGAACCAAGGTTAAATGCTCAAGAGCGCACCAACAAGCCCTAACTACTGGCCCTTTCGGAAACACCTATGAAGAAGATGCAGTCTCACCCGAAGTAGTTATAGGGAGTTGCAGGACACAGGTGTCTACAAACAAAAGGAATGTAAAGTGGATTCAAAGCAACAACACACAACAACCTAGTATTCTTTTATCTTCCTTAAACCTATTGCACAAGTTATATTTCAGATCTAACACAATATCACAATAACAACATATCAATTGACAGAGAACACAACATCAATTGCACACAACACAAGATATATGTAGTTCACCCTCTCTCTAGGGCTACGCCCACATAACTATTATTTATAATATATTAAGATGAAAGCATACAGTTCTATCTGTGCTCTTAGCTAGCAGATCTTCTCTCTTCTCCTCTCTGTCTCCCTTCCCTGTACACCCAACTGCAGGGTCAATCTTTTCACCCAACTGAAGATATTACATTACCAGAAGGCTCCTGCACTCAGTACTTCTCTCTCACACAATAGTACTCACTCGATCACACAACATCAATGACTCTCAACCAACCTAGCACCACCCATAACATCAACAACAACAACAACAATAACCCATGTCCTTTAGACCTCTATTTATACATTACAATAGCTCTCGGACACCCTTAGGTTAAAACCTAAGTGTCAAAACCCTAGGTGTCTCAAACCCTAGGTCAACTTGACTCACGTTTTCAAGGCTTCATCAGCCTTTCTTTCCTTCCTTATTGCGCGGTGATCCAAAGAATCCAACGGTGGATTTTTCCTCTTGCTAAGATGTCCACGATCTGTCTTCCTTTCTAATCTGTCATCCTCGATCCTCTCGTCCAACAACCTTCTTTCGCTTACTTCGCATTGTCGTTTATGCTCTTCTGCTCACTTTGACCCAGTATCAGTCACTGTGTCTTCCACGTAGTTCGTGTTTTGCATTTTCTTCCTTAATCTTCGCTTTCTTCGATATCGAAGGGAAACCACAAGACAATGTTCTATGTGATTTACATCTCTAAGGAATTTATCTTTTATGATTATTCCATTGGGAATTATTATTATAAAATCTTTGGAGTATTGGGAATTGTAATTATCATGTTCAAAGGAGTATTGAGAAGTATACTGAAATATTTAATAGTTTTTTAATTATATTAAGAGGTTCAAAAGAAGAGTGGTAGTATTAGTATTATCTTACACAAAGTATTAATTCTATCAACTTATATTATGACTTAATTCAAGAGATATCATCTGCATTTCATTGTATATATTTTTTTTTACAATGCTAAGAAACAATTATATTTTAGCATTTATGATGCAAACCCCCTCCCTCACCTGGTGCCCGCACGACCTCCCGGTCTAGGATAGTTCTAATTCATATCTGAAACATCTCTCGGTCTCTTGTTGATCCCACAAAATCACTTACCACATGCATGTATCTCTTCCCCCGGTGCACAAATCTACCTCAACAAGGGTCTAACACTTCAATAGAGTCTTTCTTCATGACCTCGGGCCAAACCGCGGGCTCAACTCTCATTTTAACTCCAATTTGGGTGCTAGCCTCTTTTCTTCGACCAACCTCTCGTATGATCGTGGGTTACAAATAGGCGCTAAGAAAAACACACTATTTTGGGACTTTAAGAACCAACAAAGTCCCACAAGGGACCATGGGCTAATTTTCTTGTTCCCTAAAAATTTGTGACTTCGGAGCTTAGAGCTCCGAGTGTTTCCACCAGGATGCACGACATTCCTCCTGAATTATAAAATGGAAGAGTGCCTAACTATATCACCAATCAATAGCTCACAACACCCACTCAAATCCACGACGGGGAATGACCTCATAATTTCACGCTTCGGTGACTTTGTCCACTCCAACACCTTATAACTGCAAACTGTCAAACCTATGAATGAAGGAAGAGATCAATAGTCCTCAACCCATGGTGAGATCAATGGCTAACACCCTCTCCAGGATTTGTACTTTCGAGCCTCTCAATACTCAACTATCATTGCTCCTTGAACAAGCAAACTTTGAAACTTTGGAGTACTCGCATATCCAACGGTCCACATGCCCAAGCAATGAATGAATGAGATCTACTTCGCTGCTCCAAGCTTCGGAGGTTCTCACCCCTCCCAACACCTTATGATTGAGAAGTTTCAAACTCCAAATCCAATCGGATGACTACCCTCTCTCCACAGATCAACAATCCATGTCTACTCTATGCTTCAAGTTTCGGAGTATTGTAGAGAACTATACCTTCAATCCCCCAGAATGCCTACTCACCAGACTGCAGGATCTCCTGCCACGTGTCCACTAGAAATCAATGGCTTAGATTTACTCTACTCTTTAGAGCTTCTAGATTCCTTGACTCCAAAAAACCTAATTCATCTGGAGTGTTGGTTCTTTGGACCTCCAGATCTAGTGCCATGTGTCCTACCTGGTTGAGATAAACTTTATCCTTTAGGCCTTCAAGAGATCTCAAATCCAGGTCACTTCCACCTATGTTACTCCAGAGATCCATAATTTTTTACTCTACCTTATTTGTCGACATGTGTATTCTGCACCAACGGCTATGATGTGCTCCAGCCTTCGGAGCTTTCAGAACTTCTACACTTTAGAATCTCTCTCCCAAATTCCTCTGGAGATTCAAGTCTCCAGATTTCTCGATATAATTCCATGTTTCCTTACCTTTCGATGGCTAGGGTTGGCTCTGGTACTTCAGATCTTTGGGGCTTCCTCTCCTTTTCACAACAATGGTCTAGGTCTTCCAGATTGTTTATAGCCTGAACCACCCTAATCCATTGATATGTGGTCAAAATGTCGATGGTCCATATGCACTCCACTCTTTGGAGCTTCAGAAGACTTTCAATCCTTAGCATCCACTCCTCACTTCCTATGAAGTGACGGACCTCTGTACCATGATTTGTTGACATGTGTCCTTAATGATGGATGGTTCTGATTCACTTCAGACTTCGGGACTTCGGGAGACTTGTCTCCTCTGCACTTGAGTATGAAAAACCTCCAAACTTACAAAGTGTAAAGGACATATAGGGATAAACCCCATGCAACTTACCTCAATATGATGGTCTCTATATCTCCCTCTTACATCTTGGCCACGCTTTCCTTCCAATGAAGGATTTTATCAAGTTTTCGAAGGATTAACCTTCGATGCTTCTCCTACAGGGATATCTCCTTGGCCTCTGCTCGCACTACACCTCCTAATCTTTAAAACTCTTTAAAATTTAAAGGTTCTCAGCCCTTGACTCCTTTAAATGGTTTCTTCTGCCCTCCTGGCTCTCACACCCTTCCTCCTAAGCTCTAAACTTGAAATATTTGGCCTCGGGCACACTCCTTGCGCTTCTCTAGAAACTGGAAGATTTTGGACTTAGATATTTTTTGAAAATCTCCCTACACTCTCCTTGCGTTTGTCCTCCCTGATATTTCTTCAATACTTCAACTAAATGTTGGCCTAACGCACACTTTGCATGGGTATTATCAAAATTCACTCTCCACAGAGTGATTGTGCACTCCTTGCACTTACCCTATGGTGTGCCCTCTTGTCAACCTTCTCACAGAAACTCAAAATATATTCTCACGCACTCCTTGCACCTTCTTGATGAAATCATTACAGATCCTCCATAGAGTGTCCAGTAACTCTGGTGTGCCTTCTTCGGGACTATTCCCTCTGAGATTTGGAACATTTCTGGTGTTCCCACCTAGCATGCTCTTCTCTAAACTCGAAACAGATTTTGAAACACACTCCTTGTGTTGGCTTCACATGGGTTTTCACTAACCCTGGTGTGCACTCCTTGCACAAGCCTAAGATCCCATAACTACTTAGAATCTACAGATAGATAAAACCATCTAATTCCTACAAAGGGAATATAACATGCATCCATGTCATTCATAAGAACACACAGAAAACATTCAAAGACATTTAGAAAACAGATAAACATACACAGAAACCTCATAGGAAGGAAAAATTTATCTTTGCATTAAGATATGAATGCTTTGTACAATGTTTACAAAATCGTACTACAACAGAGTCTCAGTTCCTCTCCTCTCCTCTCTTGAGCTCTTCAACTCACTAATCAAAATTTGATACTAAGATCTTTTACAAAAGAGGGGCTCCTCAAGCCTTCCCTCCAGCTACCTACTCGTATTAATTTACAATCAATTTCATTTAATTGACAACTAGTTTGAATCATACCTACATCTATCTACCTATTAGCCATTAAAGGTGACATTACACATGGCCTACTCAAGAACATGGGCTTGGATTTCCTTGAGCCTTATAATATTTAATTTCATTAAATTTGCATTAAAAATTTTAAATTCAGGTTCAAAATGAGAGGGTTTGCGCCTCTCGTCCCTTGGAACCCATTCCTCCAAGTGAGAAGATGCATTATCCACTGATGAGTTGCTGAGGTGGAGCGATGCTCCTACATCAATTTAGAATTGAATTCTTAAAATAAATTTGTGATGCATTTCATTGTATATTTTATCTATGAAATAAAGAGAAAAATGCCAAAACAATTATTTACAAATAAATTATACCATTTTAATTCCAAGTTATTAAGCATAATAACCCATGTGAAATATTTTCTATAATTTTATTACATTGGGAAGTGTAAGTGTGAAGTTTTAGAGCATCAAGATATGTAATTATGATATACTAAGGAATTTGGGATTTATGATTATTACATTGTTAATTGTAATTATGAAATAGTAGGGGCATTGGGAATTGAAATTATCAATTGATCCATAATCAAGGGGCTTATATCCCACTCACTTCACCAACACGGATACTTGTGTGGAATTTGATTTCTTGTCTCTAACTCAGTTATATCCCTAAGTTGTGCATATGGTTCTTTGTTCTTAGGGAGGCCACTGGGCCTTCATCTTCTTCTACCTTGTGTAGATCCCTCTCTTCTCTTGGCTACTAATCTTTCTCCTATTTGTAACTTGCAACCAACAACCAAAATACAATATAATAACCAAATTCATCTTGGGGTCCAATATGCAAAAAAGTCTTGAGGTATAGCTTTTGTGCTCAAGCTAGTTGTTGTCCTAGATAAAGAATACACCTCAAATATTTTGTAGATTTCAAGGCTTCAACGAAACTAGGGGAATAGAGGCTTGAGTTTTGAAATATACTTGAAGCAAGGCTCAATGGGAAAACCAACACCTTGCAATTGAGCCTCTCATGTGACTATTGATATTTGGAAGATAGGAGCATTAATGCACTTGGAGATGACATATTGAAGTATTCTTGTGTATACACCTTCAATTTGTTCTCTACACTGGTTTTCAGTCCACCTCTTAGATTCCCTAATGAGAATCAATATCACATGGCTAGAATAGGGTTCAAATTCCAAAATAGTTGTAGTACTTATGGGGAAAAGAGAATATGGTCAGTTCTATTGGAGGATTTCCAAACAATGTTAAACATCTAGTTAAGTGGAGAAGAGGTACAAGTGTAACATAACTGAATCAATGAATATTTCCTTGAAGCACCCTAGTATGAGGTTGAGAGCATGAGAATAAGCAGTCATTACACATGGTATAGCTATGTTCAGAGTTGTTATCTCCAACAGAGACACACTTAGTATAGTCTATTCTCAAGCTAGGGTTTTCACTAAAATATGGAGTCAATGAAAAATACAATCATGTGGTTTCCCCCTCGAACTAGGGTTCACACCCAATGTTGGAGAAGCAAAAAAAACAAATGCGTGGGTTTTTCCTCTAGATAGGGTTTTCTTGAAAAATAGAGAGAAACTACATAGGACTTCTCCTCAAGAGAAGGATCACACACAATGTCTGGACAACAAACCCAAGTCATGGGAGAATAACAGATAGGTTGGGGGATGCCCAACAAACAAAGAATGGCTCCATAGAGTTAGATACACCCAAACATTAGAGGAAACAACTGAACAAATGATTTAATCACCCAACAAATAAATTATATGCCCAGGGTGATGTGTTCTCAACCAGAGAGGAAAACGATGTGTGCACTTCAATACGACAACAAAAAAACCAAGTTCGCCTCCCAAAGAGAGAGAAAATTGGTTTAGAAAGTTTTTCCAACAACTCTCTAAGGGTGACCCTCAATTTTCCTCACCCAGTGCATTTGTTGGAAAATGTTTAATAGGTAGCATATGCTTGTCATTGATGGAAAGTACAACAATGAAGATGGCATGAGTGCAGGAAGAATGTAACAAATGGGCACTAGAAGTATTTTGGGAAGACGCTGCAGAGCAACCTCGATAAGATCAGAAGAAATAGTGCAGAGGATGTTTGGTATGTTTTACATGCATCGTATGCTTGTCATTGATGGCAAGTACAGCAACGATGATGGCTTGAGTACAGCAGCGTAGTGATATTCAGGAAGACCAGCAACGCAACAATTTTCTAAACGCAACAATCCTCAGTCGTCAAATCGAGGATTGATCTAAATTGTTGATCAGGCACGATGAAGTCCCGTAAAGTTTGTGAAGCATTTCTGATCGTTGGATCCCATCCAAAATTCCCGACAGAATGAGGGTCATCAGATCTGAATATAGACAAGAAGAGCGTGCTGAAGAGGAGGATAGATCTCAGGCGTTAGATCTGAGCGCGGGGTACGACCACCGTTGGATCGAGGAGAACCTGCACAATATTTAAAGTGCAAGGAGTAGAGGGATCACAAAATCCCGAAAGCAGGAGGACCGTCCATCTCAGGGGGTTATGTGGACCGTTGATCCGACTCCCTGTCAGAGTTTCACGGATCGAAAGTTGGAGATGTCAAAGAATATTAACCATAGGAATCCCGAAATCGCGATATGTGAAATCATGACTTAATCTGAGCCTTCAAACCAAGGTTTTATCTGGACCGTTGATCCCAGTCCATTTCGGAGTTTCGGAAATCAAGAGATGGAGAAGTCAGAGACTCTCAACATTAGGAGTCCCAAAGTGCCGAAATGTGAAATCTCGAAAGAAACACATCAGCAAACCTAAGAACATGTGGCACAGCCAGGAAATGACAAGTGTCAAGATGATTCAACACTTCAGGCACATGCGAGTCATGAATCAGAGTGACACGTGGCAGTATTCAACATGTGACGTCAGCAGGTTTACACCACTTCGGAGTTTTGAAAATTGGGAGATGGAGATGACAAGAACTCCTACCACAAGAGTCACGAAATCGTGAAATGTGAAATCACGAAAGCGCCTTATGCATAAGGCTGTGGTCACAACCCTTGGTCACATCAGCGAGAGATGGAGGAAAGAGCTAGAGAAACCAAGATCATTTTTGGGGATCGTGACTTGGAGAGGCAAGAACTCAATGCAACAAGAGTGCCAAAATCGCGATATGTGAAATCGCGATTCAATCACAGCCATTGAATCAATATCAGATCTGGACCATCGAATCATAGGACATGTGGCAAGCGATCGAAATTTTGTTGACTTGGGGTCAACGGAGCATAGTGTCGAAATTCATGAAATGAGAAAGCACAAAAGCGCTTTATGCATAAGCACGTGGTCATAGCCATTGTTTACATCGATGGAAGATGGAGGTAGAAGATAGAGGTGCTAAGCTTGGCCACAGAAATTCCGAAATGAATGCAAGATCTCATGAAGCCAATCCAATGGTGCAGGTGAATGTGAACAAAGATCGGAGGGCTACTGTAGCTCGACACAGTGTAACTGCTAGAAACCACTAATGGTTTCTACCAGAGGACTCAAAGACACTTCAGTGTGATCACCAAAGGAGATGAAGAGTCTCTAAGCTTCACCCAGTGAAGAAATATGATTCTTAGAGGGATTGACAGATGGATGAGCGTTGGAGCTTGTAACTGAAACAGAAAGGATAAGCTCAACTGTCATAGAGAAGACGAAGAGTCTCAACTGCCAGAGAGACTGAGGAATCTCAGCATCACACCCATTGATGCTGAACGCGTGGGAAAACCGCCAGAGAAGCTGAAGTGTTACCATGATGATCAGGCAAAGCACTCGAGAGGTGGAGGATATTGGCGCAGTGTGAGCATGCAGAAGAATGGTGAATATTGCATGCACAAGAGGCACAAAAGCTATATATACATGGTACAAAGAAGAGAAGGGGTTCTTTTTTCTATTGGAGTTTCTGTGGTTGTTTTTATTGAAGGTGATTCATGTGTGAAGAAGGAGGAGAGTGCAGCAACTGAATTGAATATAAGAGGCTCTGTGCAGTGAATGGACATGGGGCAGAGAGCATAAAAAGCAGAAGAACATATAGCGCAAGTCATGAGTGCAGGAAGGCAGTGAGGCAGACAGAGCAATGAAATGCAGCAGAACGGTGATGAGTCTAGTAAGCCATTGTTGAACATTATATCACTGTAATAAGTTTCAGTAGCAAAGATTTATATTTCAGAGAGGTTGGGAGGTGCTAGGGAGGACTGTTGTCCTCAGAGGGTCAAGTAGGTGCTTGAACACAGGGAGTTGTAGCTTCCATATGGTTGCAGCCAGAGAAACCAGGGTAGCAGAGTGGTGCAAAGGAGAACTCTTGTTCTCTGTTATACAGGTTGGTGCCTGTATGATTGGAAGTTGATGCTTCCATCCAGTTGGTGCTAGAAACACTCAAGGAGTTGGTGCTTCCTTCTAGTTGGTTCTAGAGAAACCAGGGAGTTGGTGGTTCCTTCTAGTGGGTACTAGAGAAAACAGAGAGTTGGTGCTCTCAGCAAGTAGCAGCTTGTAAAATAGAGGTTGTAGCCTCATTATGAGTTGGTTCTCATATGTATGATAATGTAAAGAATGTAACTATTACTTATCATATAAAGAAAAAGAGGTTTTTACCCTTTATGGGTTTCCTCAGGAAATATCTGTCTCTGTGTATCAC
>ML798763.1:54622-91551 GCA_009831015.1 Picea engelmannii | reverse complement strand
GAGAGTTGGTGCTCTCAGCAAGTAGCAGCTTGCAAAATAGAGGTTGTAGCCTCATTATGAGTTGGTGCTCATATGTATGATAATGTAAAGAATGTAACTATTACTTATCATATAAAGAAAAAGAGGTTTTTACCCTGTATGGGCTTCCTCTGGAAATATATGTGTCTGTGTATCACATGTGTGTGACTGATTCTGAATATGTTATTGCTTACTTCCCTACACTACTGTGATTGTCCCTCAGTGTTTCTGCAAAGAGTTTAAAAGAAGCATAATTGTTTAAGCATAGTAACAACTGATTCACCCCCCCCTCTCAGTTGTCCAACAACATTGTACGATGGGGATTAACTAGATTTTGAGATGGGTGAGTACCATTAATCCATTTTTCCTTTGAGGAAAACCCTTCTCACAATAAAATAAAATGTTATGCAACAAACATGTTACAAAGAAACCATCAAAGATAACCAATCATTTTTAATAGACTAGATAGGGGAATTTAAACTAGATACTTATCACAAAGAGGCAAAAGAATCACATTAATGCATAATTTTTACCCTAGAACCCAATTGGGAAAACCAGTTGAATAGTGCTCAATATTTTTCTTTCTACAAGTTTGTCAATTTTTTACAATGCTCTCCTCCTACTTGGCCAAAATCCCTTTTGGAAATGAGCAAGAGTGAGTAAATAAGGAGATATAGGGGGTAAGGGAAGGCCAACATCCATGGCTCTTCACTTCCTATTCCTTAACCTTCTCTCATATCCATTTCCTTGTTAATTATAATTATTTTTCTTTAAATTTTCTCTTACCTCCTTATTTGTCTTATTCCACGTAAAATTGCATTGTTTTACATTGTTTGACATGGATTACATAATATATTCTCATTGTTAATATATGTTGTGGGTACTTATTATTATCCACTCTTTAGTCCAAATCCATTTTGAATCACACCTCCCCATTGAGAAGCCTTGTTTATCTCCAAAAACTCTAGGAAAACAATTTGGATCCATGTTTCCTGCTTCTTTGAAACATGGCTCTAACATTGGCTCTTGTCTACAACTATAACTCTAGCTTTAGATTTGACTCTTGGCTCTCGTCCTCAGCTATGACTCTAGATCTAGTACTAGCTCGCTTATTCCCGCAATACAATAATCTTCTCATTCAGTCTTAGCTTTGAGAAATATTTGAATCTAAACTCTAGACCCAACACTCATTCCCATCTCCCTCTCTACCTTGGAGACACTATATATTGTAAGTAATGAAGCCAATTCAAATGTTGGTATCCATGTTCAGTGTGATCCCAACTCATTTCCATCACATCTTAGTCCTATGAAAGGGAGTGTGGCCTCCATATTTAGCTAATATCGGTTGCTTTTTAGTATGGAAACAACTCTTTGGTGCCTACACATGCTTGAAAGGAACATCATGGATCCCTCAACAACTCCTCTATGTTCATTGACCTTTTTTCACCAATATTTGGCACAAATCCATGATGTGGTTCTTCGAATGAAATACTGGAAACAAGAATCAGGTTTTGGTTTCTCTCGGCATCAACCTATTATCCTTCTTATCTATTTTTTTGTTCTCTTGTATTGTTATCTCTCCTTGTACAACTTTTTTCACTTGGACAAGAGATGTAGGTAGCTCTCCATCTTCTTCATTCTTCACTTTCTACACCCTTCTCCTAGCTATGTGGTTTATGGGGTGAATCTCTAGGTGGATTCATCGACACTTCACTTTCAATGTCCACTCAACTTGCAGTGGTGGAAAAAAATCATATGGCTGCTACAAGGATTTCTTGTCATACTCCTCCTCTCCATGTGCCTCTATGTATGTTTTTGGATTGGAGAAGCCTTCTTGCCATTCAAATTATGGAAACAATTAGGCCTTTGGAACATGTCTTGCTTCTTCCACCAAATTTCCTCACAATGGCCTTTCTTTCTACAATGTGAGCATGTATCTACATACCAACAAAATTCTATGGTATGGCCTCTCTTTTTATAGCAATGACACACACAAAATTTCCTTTCTGACTTAGACCCCTGGTCTTCTTTTTCTTCTTTCTCTCATTGATTGGTTTGTTTCTTTCTCTTAGTGTGGTTGTGGGTTGAGTCTTCAAAATCTCCTCATCATTTATATACTTAAATATACCACAAGGTTGAGGTGGTGGTGAGTTGAAGCCTACACTCATTTTTTTTTATCCTTTTCCTAATGAGCAAGCCAAATTTTTCATGTCTTTTTCCTTCACAAAAATGGTTTTCATGGTGATGGAATTTTCACTTCTTCCATCAAATCCTAGGCCATCATGCTTGGCCTAAGGGGTGACAAATATGGGGCTCAATATACCTTGTCTCATATTTCCTATCCCTTGCCCATCATATCCTATTTTGTTTAGTATTTTAGAGTCAATACCTCTGGTATGCTTCTCAAATTCATAAAGATTCTCTTGAGAGATGTCTATGTAAGGTGAGCTCACCAAGGTAGCCTTAGTCATGTTGCTAGAATCTACAGTGTAAATGGAAGGTTTCATTATTTATCTATTCTCTTTTACAGTTGCTTGAATCCTTGCCAAGGCCTTCTCCTTTTCTACAAACTCTTGTTGCAGCTACTTCATCATTTGCACGAACATATCCTCTTGTCATTTGTCCATCTGGGTGACCTTATCACCAAGGTACACAAGTTGCGCTCTATGCTTGTCCCAATATGTTCTAACTACTATGAGGGAGTCTTGGTCTTCTTTAAATTTCTTCTTGAGAAGTGGAAACAATTGGGAAGATGTATCCATGTGCTTCTCTATCTCTTCCATCCTCTGGTTAAACATATTAACCTACGCCTTCAAGCTCTCATTCTCTTCTTGGAGCTTGGAATTGTCGGCTCATAAATATTCCAACTTATCTCTACTTTATTTTCCCATGTTGTGTTCTGCAATATTTTATTTATAGTTCTAGAAGAACTATCTCGTTCAAGGATGAAACTAATCTGATATCATCTTATCTGTAATCAAGTGGCTCATAGCCCACTCACTTCACCAACACGGATACATGTGCAGAATTCAATTTCTTGTATCTAACTCAGTTATGTCCCTGAGTTGTGCATATAATTCTATATTCTTAGGGAGGCCACTAGGCCTTTGTCTTCTTCTACTTTGTGTAAATCCCTCTCTTCTCTTGGCTACTAAGCCTTATTATAGTTGCAACTTTCACCCAATAACCAATAGACAATATAATAACCAAATGTATTTTTGGGCCAATATGAAAAAAAGGACTGAGTTCTAGCATTTGTGCTCAAACTACTTGTTGTCCTTGATAAAGAACACACTTCAAGTTTGTTATCAATGTCAAGTCTTCAAAACAAAAAGGGAACAAAGACTTGAGTTTTGCAATGTACTTGAAGCAAGGCTCAATGAGACTATCAACACCTTGCAATTGAACCTCTCATGTGATTATTTCTATTTTAAAAATAGGATCATTAACACTCTTGGAGATGACATAGAGAAGTATTCTTGTGCATACGCCTTCAATTTGTTCTCTATATTGGTTTTCAGTCCACCTCTCAAATTACCTAACAAGAAGAAATATCACATGGCTAGTGTAGGGCTCAGTGTCCAAAATAGTTGTGGGAATTCTGGGAAAAAGAGAGTATGGCCAGTGCTCTTGGAGGACTCCCAACCAATTCTTAGCCTATGGTTAAGTGGAGAAGAGGTGAGAGTAACATAAACAACTCAATGAATATTTCCCCAAAGCTCCTTGGTATGAGGTTGACAACATGAGAATGTGTAGTCATTGCACATGGCGTAGATATGTTCATAGGTATTATCTCCAACAGTGATCCAAATCTAGGGGGATGATATACGGATGGATTGAATGTTGAGAGAGGAGGATCTTAGACGTGTCAATATTGCATGAAAATAAGAATGGACAAAAACATGTAAATGAAGTACTCAGGAGGTGAGGCTCAAAGAGGATCCTCACCTCTAAAAATAATTGCTAGTAAATCACTCAGAGCTAATTAATCTCACAACAAACAACAGAAAATATGAGAGAATCCAAAATTAGTAAATTAATATAATGAGAAGGCTTGATAGGCCTTTATATAAAATTACAAAATGGTCCATTGGACAAAGTCAAAAAGATCTCATTAAATGAGTCTTTATTATTAGTATAATAGATCTAACTACCTAGCTAACTAAGTAGTGGAAAATATAACCCGATACAATAATGGAAAGGTGGGAATCTCTTTGACCCATATGGGAAACTTGTTAGCCCAATTAATTAATGAGGAGGTGGGAATATCCTTGATGCACATGGGAAATCTATTATCTTTATATCTTTATGACTTTTGCATCTAAATTTAGACCATATACCCCCTTAAATTGGGATCATTCCTCCCCCCTTAGAAAATGATGGTCCCCATAGTTTCACCCATGCTAAAAAGAGATCCATGAGTACAATGTTGTAATTCCCAATGAAGGGAATGGTTTTGTGTGGTTGAACCATAACTCTTTACATTGATAAAAATGGAAAATCATGACTTTGAAGGCTTTGAATCTCCTTCTACAAATTTATTCATAACTTCTTCTACATGTGATGAAATCCAATTCTGTCAAAGATCCATTTGAGATACTAAAGATATATTTCCATCGGTATATGGAAGTTGTTCTGAGGTGGCCCATGGAGTGAGAAAAACCAAGCCAAAGTTGAAGGGTGCATGGCCACATTGGTTACAGACATGTGGTGCTTCAAACAAAGATATCTCATAAACTAGACAACGAAATGAAATTTCACGAAATGCACATTTGAGATATTGAAGATATATTTCCATACATATGTGGAACTCCTTCTTTATTTTTTTGAGCAAGGAGAAAAATACCATTGAAGATGGTAGTACGTGCGACCTCCTTGAGTCAAATACATGTTGAGATTCAATCGATGATATCTCTCAAACCAGGAAAAAAAATGAGATTCTGTGAAATACCCATTTGATATATTCAATATATATTTCCAAACATATGTGGAACTCCTTTTTTAGTTTCCTAATAAGGGAGAAAAATACCACTGAAGATGGTGGTATGCACAGCCTCCTTGGGTCAAATACATGTTCAGATTCAATTGATGATATGTCTCAAACCAGGAAGCCAAATGAGATTTCGTGAAATACTCATTTGAGATATTGAAGAGATATTTCTAGAAATATGTGGAACTCCTTACTTAGTTTCCTTAGAAGGGAGAAAAATATCGTTGAATATGGTGGTACGCGCGGCCTCCTTGGGTCAAATACATGCTAAGATTCAATTGATGATATCGCTCAAACCAAGAAGCCAAATGAGATTAATTAACTTTGATAACACTGATCCAGATCTCGGGGGATGATATATGGATGGCTTGAATTCTGAGAGACAAAAACATGTAAATGAAGTACTTGGAGGTGAGGCTCAAAGAGGAGCCTCACCTCTAAAACTAATTACTATTAAATCAATGAGAGCTAATTAATCTCACAATGAACAATAGAAAATATGAGAGAAGCCAAAATGAGTAACTTGATATTCTAAGAAGGCTTTTTAGGCCTTTATATAGCATTAGAAAATGGTCCATTGGACAAATTCAAAAAGATCTCATTAAATGAGTCTCTATTATTAGTATAATATATGTAACTACCTAGCTAACTAAGTAGTGGAAAATAAAACCCGAAAATAATGGAAAGGTGGGACTCTCTTTGACCCATATGGGAAACATGTTATCCCAATTAATTAATGAGGAGGTGGCCATATCCTTGATCCACATGGGAAATCTATTATCTTTATATCTTTATGATTTTTGCATCCAAATTTAGACCATATACCCCCTAAAATTTAGATCAAACAAACACACAATTAATATAGTCTATGTTCATCCCCGAGGTGTAGGACAGTCGGTGATGGAGTTTGTTGTTAAGCCACTCCGTGATGTTAAAGTCACCGGTTCGAAACCTGCGGGGACAAAAAAATCCAACCATGTTAAGGGTTGGTGTGGCTCAGGCCGGGTGCGATCCCTGGGTGATTTTGACGGCTTAGATGCCCCTGAGTCACGGTTTCTCAAGCCACAGGTTAATTGCAGGTCCTGCACAAATTAACAAACAAAAAAAATATATAGTTTATGTTCGAGCTATGTTTGAGATAGGGTTTTCATTCAAATATGGAGACAATGAAAAATACAATTGTGTTGTTTCCCCATCAAAATAGGTTTCACGCCCATCGTTGGAGCAGTAAAAAAAAATGAACTCATGGTTTTTTCCTCTATATAGGGCTTTCTTGAACAACAAAGAGCAAGTGTGTGGGAATTCTCCTCAAGACAAGGATCACACACAATGCTTGGACAAAAAACCCAAGTCGTGGGAAACTAAAAAATAGGTTGGGGGATTCCCCCAATTTTAGTGAGTCTCTTTTCCTTTTCCTCATCTTCTGCTTCCATTTCTCCCCCTCTCAATCTCATCCCCAACTCCTCAGACTCAAGAAACTTGAAATCCCACCCAGGAAAGTAAAACTGACTTGAACGATTCACCTTCAAATCGATATTATTTCTTCCCAAAATAATCTCCAATTGATCCAAGTGGATACCGGTGGCCACCCATCTTTTCTGACTGGCTCAAAATAGTTTTCTGGCAAATTTGGCAATTTACTATTTTTAGCAGTTTTTAACTTCCGGGGCCATTTTGAGGGCCCAAATGAAGGTTTTTCGATATCAAGGTTCTCGATGATATTCAAAGGCATATGTGAGCCCCCAAAATGAATCTGCTTGATGATACCTTTCCAACGAGCTATCATACGCCTAAAACGAAGATCGTATGCAAAAGTTACAACCGTGGGAAGTTGATGTACTAACTTACCCAAACAGGGCCCACATGACTTTTGGCGCTTCATCTCCTAGGGTTAGGTTTTTGGATGTCTATGGTTTTTGGCATTCCTTCTTATTATAAAAATTCCTTCAGAGTCTCATTGTAATCATCTTCTTGCGAATGTGAGTAGCCGTCACATCTCTTCTCGGAGATAAGCTGCCACCATTCTCTGTATTTTTAAAGTCTCTATACATTTATTTCATTAATAGAAATCATGTATTACTGTATATATGTGTTTATGGTTGCATATTTGATACATTTGTGTTATCTTATTGAATATCTGTGATATCTCTATGCATTTCTTTATTATATCTCCGCTCTCATTTCGTGCCGAAAATAATTTGGATCAGTGGTATGAGAGTAGGCTGCTCTTGATCATTTTTTTAGTGAATTTCCCCGATGAGGTCCGAGTATAGAAATTTGGGTCTCGATCTTGTCTCTCTTGAAGAAAATATCTCTCACGCGCCCAATAAACCCTCAATGGTAGAAGAAAAGAAAAACAACGGAGCAGATGATCTTATCAATCTGTTGCTTGAGCAAGCTCTCACGCGATAGAGGAACGAAATGATGGAGAATTTTTCCCACATCCTTCAACACCTATCGATAGCATCAGGTGCATATTCATCAAGCGGCCACTTTGGAGGAACCTCGCCTTTCAAGGTACAAGTTAATTTTTATATTCCTATATTTGAAGGACAGATAGATGCAGAAGCCCTAGAAAAATGGTTAACTCTGCTAGAAGGTTATTTCTCTGTTCACAATTTTTCCGACAAAGAAAATATCACCTTCACACTCCTTAAATCTCTCCCTCATTTCAAACATTGGTGGGAAACTTACTGGGAGAAAAGTTTCACAGAGGATTCTGGAATATATGGGGCCGATCCCACTTGGGATTTTTTTGTGGATGCGGTAAAGGAACAGTATTACCCTATTGGAAACTATGAGGACCAGTACATGAGATGGACCACACTGTGGAAAGAGAGGGACCAAGTAGTTCCAGAATTCACCAATACCTTCCAGACCTTGCACACCAAGAAGGGTATCCAAGACTCTGAGCGACATTTGGTTCTGAAATATCGTGGGGCTCTACACTGATACATCCAGACTGAAATGGATTTTCTGGACATCTCATCACTCGGTGTTGCTTATCAATATGTTGTTAAAATTGAGCAGAAATTTAAGCACCAGAACAAATGGGAGTTCGGGTCTGCAAATCCGCAACAACCAAAGTATGACAAAGACGTCCCTAATAAACAGTCCCCCGAAAACTAGTCCAAGACACCATTCTAGCGAGTCTTTCACTCTGTATTTTTATAGTCTCTATACATTTATTTCATTAATAGAAATCATGTGTTACTGTATATCTGTGTTTATGGTTGCATATCTGATACATTTATGTTATCTTATTGAATATCTATGATATCTCTGTGCATTTCTTTATTATATCTCCGCTTTCATTTTGTGCCGAAAATAATCCAGATCACCAATAAAAGAATTTTGAAACTATAAACATTTGATTTCTATGTAACAGGACCCAGATCACTGTAAAACAACTATGGTGCAACATATCCTGGTGTCCCTCTCACAGTTGTCATTGAGATATGGTCATCTCTCTTCCTACAAATTTTTGTGAGACCCAAATCAGAAAATTTTGATCTGAACTCGGCGTCCAAAAATATAGTGTGAGGTTTGATGTCGAATTGTATGATGTGTTTGTCTCATTCTTAGTGTAAATATGAAATTTCTTGAGTCATTCCCAAAGTGATTGAATATAATTGTTCCCACCTTAATACTTTCCCCTTTTTTTTTCGACGAATATAAAATCGTCGAGATACCCATTAGGCATGTACTCATATATGAGGGAACTTGTAAATCTTTCAAAGAAATACTGTAACATCCCCAGCCACCCATACCAGGCCATGCTACTCCAGAAAATACTTTCATTCTCTACTCAACATACTGTAACATGCCTAGTATCCAACTAAGCTATGCCACATAAAATTTTTGAACTGCATGCAATTAAAACATATACACACAGAGCTCTTGCGGAAATTTATATATAAAACGTAAACAAACAAATACATATTGTAAATACATAGATTCATATGAAAATGTCAGTAAGCATATTCATGCAACATATGCAAGTAATACCCATAAATATAAACACAGTTATAAACACAAATAGGATAAACCCATAAAAATAAACACGTAAATAATAATACAACATGTAAATTCATCACACAGTTGACACTTATCTTGGTAAGAATATCACCAACTATGTGCAGACCTTCCACAAACCTCCCAGCCTTAGACCACAATGTTCATCACTCTCAGCAATGGGTCACCCTCGAGCTGGGACTAAACTCCACTCGAGTAAAGGGATTCATATCTAGGCCAATGGGTCATAGACACTAGGAAAGAATCTGTCACAGGTGCCAACTCAAACTAACAACCTACAGCCCTTCATTGCCCACATGCCTGTCCCACCCCAGGAAGTGTGCCCCTTCTCTGCTCAACAGTCTTTCGGCTGCCCCACTTCCCTTCCAAGGCTTCAGCAATAGGCCCGACAGGAAGTCTTAGATCCTTGTAGTTGTAGTTTAGCACCCTCATGAAATTAATTCCCAACAATTCTCTCACCCAGAGAGAAATTGCTCACGGGCCTGACAACCCACCTCTTCAGTATCCCATGGGCCTGACAACCCGCTTCAGATAAAGAACACCTTGAACAAGAGAAAAATCACCTTCACAAAGTATTCAATAGCATAGGTTACAAATAAAAAGAGATTGAGAATGAAATAAGGAAATCCCTAGAAAAGGAAAATAACAGACCTCAACAGAGAAACAACCAAACCCCGAGCCCCACTGCCTACCTCCCTTACATCCAAGGAGTCGTTGATAAAATTTCAAAAATCCTAAACAATAAAGAGATTAAGACCTCATTCAGACCACTTGATACCATCAAAAAGTAAATGAGATCAGTAAATGACAAGCTTGACCAACATAATTGCAAAGGAGTATACAGAATAGAATTTTCGTGTGGCAAATGCTACATTGGAGAAACATGCCTCTCTTTTCACACCAAGATTAAAGAGCATGGTGCTGACATTATGAATGAATGAACTCACACCTCAGCATTATCCAAACACTCTCTCACAACAAAGCATCATATACGCCTAGAAGACACCAAAATCTTAGCAAAAGAAGACCACCTCCTTAAACGACAAATTAGGGAGGCAATCGAAATCATCAAGAATATTGACAACCTAAACAGAGAAAATGTTCTGGAGATTAGTGATAGCTGGATCCCTGTCATTATGGAAAGAATATAGTATTATCTTGATCACTAGGACTCAAGAACTTGCACCACTACTGGGTTCTAACCTATTTTTTCCCTAGACTATTAAAATTAAAAATTAATCTAACTTAATAACTAAAACTAACCTAATTATTATTAAAAATTTATTAAATCCTAGGGTTTCACATAGCAGACATTTAGGTTTCACATAAGCCGACATAGACTAAAATTCTATCTTCTCCCTTAGAATATTAAAATTAAAATTAATCTAACTTAATAACTAAAACTAACCTAATTAATACCAACATACTCATTAAATTTTTTGTGAATTCTTACCTTAATCTCCTGTAGAATTTGTTACCACTAATTTAAAACTAGAACTAGCATAATACATTAATAATAATATTAATATCACCATTATTAAATTTAACCCTATTTTAACCTAAAACTAGCATAAACATTAATAATAATATTAATATTAATAGGATTATCAAATTAAATCAAAACCACTTAATATATTAATAAACAAAAAAATTGTTAAATGCTTATCATTGAAATTTCTTTAAAGAGTAGGGTTTCACATAGCCTACTTTAGGTCTCCTCCACTCCACTTTATTATTTATTAGGGTTCTTCTCTTGTAATTTTCCTCAGGCTTTTATGTCATGAAGATGGATCCTGTTGTGGATCTGAAACGTCGACAAGCAATTGAGAATACTATGGATCATCTTGTTGGGTAATATACCCCCCAACAACAAACAAAGTATTACAAGGATGTGATGGTTTTTTCATCTAGTTTGGATGTACTTCAGATGGAAAAATGGTTTAGTTTTGTAGGCTTTCATCTCCCGCTAGAATTAATATCACTTTACTATCCTGGAATGTTTATATGATGATGCTTCATAGTTGAAATATGTTTGTGCATGGTGTATTGCAATTTCTCTGACTGGATGTGGTCTTCCTTTAGAAGGTTAATTTTGTTGGTTTTGAGATTCATAATAGATTGAACTATGTTGAAACATGCACTAACACTAAGGGGGGGGGTTGGCTACTATTCACACTTTCATAGATTAACTAAATTAATTGAATAAGATATATGCAATTCAATTAATTATTCATAAACATGTATAACACAAAATGTATGAAGTATATAAAATATCATTCTTTTATTTATTTAACTTGAATGAATACAAACAAAATCAATCATTTAATATATTCAAATTCAACTGAATATGAGAGATACAACTTTATGATCCAAGACCCAACTTATATTTCTTAGATCCAACTGAGAAATGAGGAATCCAACCCTCATAACAAGACCTGACTTGTTGATCTCAGATCCAACTGATATGTGAGGAATACATTCCTCATGACAAGACTCGGCTTGTAAACATACCCCAACCTGATAGTATGAACTTTCATTAAATCCATTATATATATATATATATATATATATATATATATATATATATATATATATATTCTTCTCTTCAAATTCCCTTACTTATATAATCCTCCAAAGGGTTCCACTTTTAAATAATGTGTCCTTTTGGAATGAAACATTACACCCCTTCATTTAATTAACACAAATGGTTACTTTTATTAATTATTTTTTGTATATCAATTTAGACAGTGATTTTCGTATGAAGATTTTGGAGATATGGAAAAGAAATTTAAAATTCTCGGAAATGGATTTTTTGTATAACATGACCAATTAGCTGACATGAGACAAATTTCCCCAGAAAGTGTGCACGGTGGCCATTATAGATGGTTCTTTGAAGGAAAATTGACCATATTTTCCTTTCGTCGTCGAATGCCAGTTCAAATTCAATACATATTCCCTTTTTGTGAATGTCTAAATCAACCTCCACATATATCCTTTGTTGGTGATTATTTAAACTCAACTTGTAAACATTTTACTTGATGGTTATCTTAAAATCGGTTCCCTCTTAGCTACTAGTCACTAAATATTTGACTTGGTCTCACCCTTTTTTGTATTTTCTTCCTCATTTGACCGACAAACATATTTTTGTTCGACTAAACTAGGAGAAATTTCGACTTGAGTAATTCAACTCTAGTTGACCCATCTTGCTTCAACCTCGACCCAATTTATATTTAATTTTTCTTCAACTTAGACCTTTAGGTTACTTCTTTGTTGGACCGACTCGACTTGGAATAAAACCGACTTGAGAAATTTGAATTTGGTCGTCTTGACTTGCTTTGGTCGACTTTTATTTCCTGACTCAATTTTCCTTCGACTTTGACCTTCAGTTGGTCGACTTTTCTTTGACTCATCTTGAAATCGATCGACTTGTCTTCTCCAACTTTTGTCAATATGTAGGCTTGCAGTTGGTCAACTTGTCTTCGACTCATCTTGTAGTCGATTGACTTCTAGATAGTCAACCTTATTGTTGTTTGAATCGAATCGACTTGTATTTTGATGGTGTCAATGGTTTCTCGCTAAACATCCACCATTGACATTCTGTCTCATCTCTGGACTCTGCTTCAATTGATATTTTCTAAATCACTTTTACTAAACCATGTCTTATTAACTTTTTATTTTTTATTTATATGGATCCATATTGGATTATCCATTTACCCTTTTTATCTGGACAATTTCTTCACTACTTCTTATTTTTTGCATGGATATTAATGACACAATCTCAACCTTATATAATATAGGATGAGCATATCAAGATCATACAATATATTAGTCAATATTATCTTTCTATTGATATTCAAGTCACCTTCATAACATTATGTCCAATATTGGCAATCCTTAACATTTAAGTCACCTTCATAACTTTATGTCCAATATTGGCAATGCTTGACATTCAAGCCACCTTCATAACATTATGTCCAATATTGACAATGCTTGACATTCAAGTCACCTTCATAAAAATATGTCCAATATTGTCAATGCTTCTCAAACCAATCAATCAATGACACTTCACCTATTTATAAAGGTTGACATCAATGAAAACAAAATTGCCAACAATCTCCCCCTTTGTTATTGACGGAAACCTTCATAAAACAATATTACTTCCGTTGTGAAATGTATTACGTATTTTGAGTCCTTTGAGTTGAGTTTGTTTTAATCCTTATCTCTCCCCCTTTAAAAACAATGACAAAGGGAATATTTCTCTTATCCCTGAGATAATGATCCCCCTAAGGTGATACTCCCTTGTATTTGTCCCAGTTATTTTGGTCTTTGTTTTAATTGTTTATATCTCCTCTTTTGACATCAATGAAAAAGGAAAGAAAAAAATTACACATTTTCTCACCCCGTGAATGTGCCATCTATTATCTCAATCTCTTGGGATTTTTGTGTTCAAATGGGGTTTTACTGTCTTCTTCTTTGTCACAATGGAAAAGGGTGTGAAGCTTACTGATATTCTTGATTTATTTCTTCTTCTTATTGATATTCTTTAGTTCTTTGGTTCCAAGAGATCATTATTGTTCTTTAATATCATTAATAACTTTTTTCTATTCATACTCCGTCTTTATATATTTTGAACTCCTTTTGTTGATTTCTTAGATATTATTTGTTTTATTCATCACACTATTCTATAGACTGATTTTCTTTTGAGAGTTCATCATCATCACCATTGTTTTGTGCACCATAATCTTCTTCATCTTCTTCTTTAGAAATTTTTCTTCGTTGAGCTTGTTCATCTTCATATGCAAAGCTTTGAATTTCAAATTCCTTATTAGGAGTTTAATCCATCACTTTATTGTTATCAATTTCTTCATTTTTAGGTACAAGATATTCATCATCTTTCTTGCTTTCTTCTTTAGATTTTATTCTCCATATATTTCCATAAGGCACTTTGTTTGATGAAATTTTCATTTCTACGTTTGTCCTTTGAGATTTATCCTCTTTTCTTTTCTTCCAAAATTCATTATATTTTCTTCCTAACTTGTATGGATTATTTTTCATGCGTTGTCTTCTTGATTTCTTATAGTCTTGGGATTTGTGCCCAAACTTATCACAGTTGTAGCATCTCATTGTTTGAAAAAACTTTGTTGTGCTTCCAACACAATTGCATCTCTAACATCTCATTAAGTTATTGGACCTTCCTGAGTTTTTCTTTTGAGGACTCTTTCATTCCAATGCCTTATGTCCAAAGTTTTTACAAGAAAATCAATAACCATTGAAGGTGTTTCCATACTCAAGTCTGTTGTGACATGAAAATTCTTCCTTTTGATATGTTTCTTGTTTTTTTCTTTTATAGCTTCCTCCTTTAACAAAGTTCATGGTTTGTATTTAGTTTGTGATTACAATTTTTTCTTTTGAGGAGGATAATCATTTCTCATGTTTGTGAATGGTGTTCCACTTTCCACCTTCTTCTTTCTTATTGTACCCAAGACCAATTTTGTCATCGGTTGGTCTTTGACTGTTCTAGATATTATCTATGATGGTTGAGCTTGTTGGATTACATGGGTTGTCCCAGGTTCTAGCTATAGCATTACCAACAAACCCTTTTACCATTGGCCCTTCTAAATACCAGAAAGAAAAACTGTAACATCCCGCTCTTACAATCACATGTTATCGACTTATTCTTTGAGGAAAATTGTGTGCAAGTGATCCAGTTATAGTACGTGGTTATTGTTTTTCTTATGGATTTTTATGATGATTTTGATGGATTATGATTTTATGTTAATTGTTATATGCGTATTGACAAATGTTATTGACGAGTTTCCCTGAGTGTGCATGACACTTGACGTATTGTGGATGCCGAGGGCATCAATGGAACTCCTTGGACTATGGATTGAGTCAGGGAGTGGATTTTATTGGTTTGAGTATTTCATTTATGCATATGTGAAATATGATCGATTATAGTATGATTTTGGTATGGATCATTGACAGTGTTTCGTTGATGAATGCAAGCTGACAATTTCTTACTAATATGAATCACATAAGGAGTAAAGGGGCCATGAAAATAAACTAGATATTGAGGGAGAGGTGTGGTAGAGTCCCTCTCATAGCCTACTAGCACTCCCACCATGGCTTAAATTGTAGGTTAAATATTACCTAGTTTGAGAGGTCCATGATGTTGTGAGGGAAAACTGAGATAGTCTCTCATGAAGATTTATAAGGGGTGCACAATGAGGTAGGGTCCTTATCCCTTAGAAGCCCTTAGTCTCTCACAAGGTTGTATGAATGGAGTCTTGACTTAAGGAGTTGGACAACTACCAAAACCAATCAAAGGAGAGTGGCACCCTTGGAGCACGGAGTGTGTCTTGAAGGGCATGTCACATAAATAAAAAAACATTGAGTCAATGACTCTAGTTGGCCTAGAAAACCCTGAGCAAATAATTAAACTTGTAAAATCTTGAGCATTGTTGGATCAATTAATTAATTAATTAATTAAGGATTCAAATTATTAATTATAAATCCCTATAAGAGTCTAATCCTTTGAAAATAAAATTTAATTAAACCTAAGAATAAGTTTTGTAAAGAGGCTAAACTGAAATTAATAACTAAAGAAAAAGGGGAATGAGGTAAATAATTTCAAGAATTAAGTAAATTGAAATAATCCTAATGATTTTATTTAAGTCACATAGGTGTAAGAAATTATTAAAAGGGAGTTTTTAAAATAAGAAAGAAATATAGAAGAGAGAAAGTGTATGCATAGAAAGGAATCTAGTGTCTAGTTAAAACTAGTCTAACTAAAGAAGAATCATATTTTACTCAACTTGGAGTTAGTAAGGCGTCAGCCATTAATTGGAAATAAAGGGAATAAAGAGAAAGATAGGAGTGATTCGAGGATCTCTTTAAGGAAGGGTGATGAAAATTAAATTTTATTAAAATAAAATGTGGTTTTACTTGTGAAAATTGGGGAAGTGGTGACAAGTGTAAGGGGGAAATAATTCTAAATTATATAAATTAAAAAGAAAATTGATTGTGCAAGTGGGGATGATTTATGGGAAAATTATATAAAACAAATGGCTGAGATGAGAAATTGAACACACTAGTTATGGGAAAATTTATGCTACAGAAATTTTGACCAGTTTTATTTGTGAGAGTTGGGATACCCAGCTTGAGAGAGAGTGGTGGCTCTACCTTGTGAGGAAATATCAGAGATAATGTATATTATGGTTGTGTTCCTAGCTCCTTTGCATCTCGAGGGGATGAGGGGGAAGAAGAGTGCCCCTAGCATTGGCTAGGAGGTATCAATGAAGTCTCAATGATTAGAAAGCGTCAGATCAGAAGGAACGCCAATTGTCGAAGATCATCTCCAGGCCATCTTCGTCGTCGGTTATGGTATTTTATGGATTCTGTAATTGCATTGATTTTATTTAATCTAGTTGTTATTATTGTTGTAGACTATGTAGAATCTTTGAATTGTATAGACCAGTTCCTTGAGGGCTTGTCAGATATGAAAGAGAGATTGTATAATCAAGGTTTTTCCATTGCGTAACATGTTAAAAATTTTATGATTGAATAGACAAAATCTTGATGTTTTCGTAAAATATATAAGTGGATTCCTAATGATTGCATGGTAATTGTCTTCTCAAAGAAATAAATACAAAATATATGCCAAGTTTTTCTCCTCCCCCCCCCCAAATCCAATCGATTTATGCAGGCTCACAACAGGAAGAAAGGTGAATGTCATTTCTCATGCCACAGTAGAAGCTATGTTTTCTTCAAATGGAGTTGGCAGGGTTTAATATGCATTCCTAGTACTCTAAAATGATCATATCCAACAATTTTAAAATTTAATAATCTCAAGCAAAGTTAAAATTATACTCTTGTGCTTTTTAGAATTTCTGAATATACCCAAAACATCAAATTTACAATCTAAGAAAATGGATCTAATCATGAATCCAATATGGTTGCTGGAAATGGGGGGAATTTATATGCCAGTTATCACATTCCATTCGTATCATTCCTTTCCTTTTAGAATCTAATGGAACCATTGGGATAGTACCCAAGAGTTCTCTATGTTTTTATAAAACAAAATTCCATGCATTTTGTGAAATTGCCTTGTGATCTTACCCATGAGTTCTCTATGTTTTTATAAAAAAAATTGCCTTGCATTTTGCAAAAGCACATTGTAATATTACCCATGAGTTCTCTGTGTTTTTATAAAAAAAATTGTCCTTCATTTTGTGAAATCACCTTGTGATATTACCCATGAGTTCTTTGCATTTTTATAAAAAAACAATTGTGATGCGTTTTTTGAAATCACCTTGTGATCTTACCCATGAGTTCTTTGTGTTTTTAATAAAAAAAATTGTCATGCGTTTTGTGACATCGCCTAGTGATCTTACCCATGAGTTCTCTGTGTTTTTATAAAAAACAAATTGCCATGTGTTTCTGAAATCACCTTGTGATCTTACCCATGAGTTCTTTGTTACGAGGAAAATCTCTTTATGGCTAGCGTGAACCACAACAGACGGAAATGACTGAAGAAATCAACTTTATCCCAGAAACATGCTATTTAAACCAATGTGCGAGCGAGATAAGAAAGAGGCCTACCTCATCCATATGTTCGATGATGTCCACCATTGAGCACTATGACCCAAAGTTATATACTTGTAACAAGTTCTCAAAACACAAGAAAAACAAGCATATGGTGGAAATATAAAAGGTTATCACATTAGATAGCATAGTCTATAAATATACATAAAAAATATGCCCATGGATAATAATTCATATATTTGTAAGATATTAATTGGATGGGAAAAGAGTATTTCTATTAATAAATGATCACCATAAGTGATAGTATTACAAACTTATGTGTCGTCACGGTTAGAAAATGAGAAACCAAGTTCCTTCCAGCTAGGCCTCCACCACTTCAATCCTCCACCAATGGAAAGCTCATATAAGGGAGACAATGAGGTTCTCCAACAATAAGGGAAGAGCTTGGGGGATGAACACTATTTTCAGACTTAAAGGAAAAGGGGATGCAAACTCAATGTCAAGTAAATAATTCCTCCAGAGTAACTTTGCTCTCAAATTTGAATTCTCTCTTATTTTCCATAGCTTGGAATTGGCTTATTTATAGCCTTCAAAATGTAACTGAAGGGTTGAGTCAGAACATTTCCAGTATATGGAAGGCCAAGGATCAGAGATATCCTATCATGACATGGAAACCCGACATTTAATTTCATTTTTTGGCACAAATCCTGATGTATGCATGCTATAGTGGAGAATCCTGCGTATATGCTTGTTGTATAGGGTGAAAGATGCGTACAAGTGGAAAGATTTTTATTTTTGTCTATAGATTCTTTCAACAGGGAAGATAAGTCTACATAAGGAAATGGAATAAGGCCCTCTGTGCAAGATTGCAAAAGGTGAGGAAAATATTTCTATAACAAATTCCCCCTAATGTGTGAGGTTAGAGGATTATATGTGATGGTCGAAATACATTATAAATAACCCAGAAGTGGAATGGTAGGGGACCAGCTGGATGAACTCATTGCTCATTACATTTTGTACTAACTTTGCATACATGGTTGTCACAAATACACTACAGATCCATGTGAAAATATACCAAACAAGTGTCTGTGGCCATGAAAAGGTAGATAGAAATACGGTTACATGCCAATAGCTCTCATAGTCACGAACAAGACCCAGTAGAACCAGTGTCAAAACCAATCTAAAGATATATGTATACCATGGAGTAAAATATGGTCTCCCATGATCACTGAAGTCATATAGGTATTGGTCCAATAAAAAGGAAGCAACAGCTCAGGAAAGTTGTTGCCACATAGTGATGTCTTCAAGTCTTCTACACAATCCACCAAAGGTGAAAGTCTACATCATGTGAATAAAGGAGTTGAGGTCGAACACAATGAGACATCATTTGATTATCAGTCATTGATGTATACCATTAACAAACACGAGACAACCTACTGATAATGAAAGTAGGTATCAAGGCACCGAGTACATTCTTACAAGTGTGAATAAAGGAGTCGGTGTAGAACACCTAAAGAATCCATCAATTAGGAGACATTTATGTATTCCCAACTGTTGATGGAAAGAGAGCCTACCACTGATGACTTCAAGCCTCAAGGTAATCATAAGACTCTAGGTCCCATTTCCAGAATAAATGGGTTGAATTCAATGGAAAGAGACCCACTAAAAGGAGAGCATTAAGGCATCTCTCATCAGTCAAAAAAAGGTATAAAGTAGGAGCTTCATGATTTGATGGAATATGGACTAAGAACATGTTCATGAACCAACGTCCTTGTGCATCTTTCGCATGCACCAAGTGCAAGCAGTACACGAAAAAGATCCTCTAAATAACAACCAATGATGAAAATTGTTGACAAAGGTGAGGAAACGACCAATAAGGATAATGGCATCCAAGACACTGCATAAATCCCAATGTATGAATATATGTCTTGTCTTCAAACACAAGGGAAACCACCCAGTCAATGACCAATGATGAAATTTCAACTGTTGGGTTCAAGGTTACCTACCAATGATGAAAGTAGGGCCAAGGTGCATGATAGGACTAGAGTATCATGTGATTCTAAGACAAACTGAGGGTATGTCCGACATGCAAATTCAAGAGTTCTGAGGAGTGGCTGACACAGGTTGATATACTTCCTTTGAACAAGAGCATGAGACATATGGAGGAATCCGGCAACATAGACCCAATGATGAAACTATGAGATGCAGGAGGCATCAAAGAAATTCTCTATAGGGACTGGAAGAGTAACCAGTCGGTAGAGAAGATTTTGTAACGAGCTCAACTTCCTAAGGCCATGATAATCCCAAAATTATGATGATGAATGGACTCAAATAATTTTGTGCTATGTTCAAAGGCGACACGACTACTGCGAACATAAGATAATACTACCTTCCCACCTATCTTTTTTTTATTTTTTCATAGACAAATGAATGTTATGATACAGAGGAGGAAATGAGTGTTGCAAGTAAGAAAAACTAGTTCTAGCAGTGGAACATACCTATTCTCAATGCATGGAAGTGCATGTGAGAGATGGACACTTGGTGGAATGTTCCCTCCTAGGTATAGGGTGTCAAATTGTGAAGGATATAAACAAGGCTCTGCTTGGTTGAGGATGCAAAATTGTCGAGGAAAACAGTTTATAACGCAAAGAAAGAACTGGCTATAGGATCAATATTGCAAGCAAGGGCATGAGATGTAATCACAACTTAATGCCAAAAATGTCCCTTTTTATGTCTTTTAGTCTACTTGGTGTAAAAAAGGGATAAACTTGTGCCAAATAGATGTCTTTTCAAAACCAATTTACGAGTGTGAAAAAGACAAGTTCACTCGGCAATCTTTTCACTTTTTTATAACAAGTTGGAAAAGAGCTTAAATAAGACTCACAAACTTTCAAGTCCAATTTAACAAGTGTGAAAGGGACAAATCACTCGGAAATCTTTTTTCTTTTTGAACGAGTCAAAAAAGAGCTTAACTTGGACTCGTGGATGTTTTTCTAAGAAGCATGTAATGGGGGAGGCCAAGGCTCCGATGTAGGACTTATGTTAAAGGTCAGCAACTTACGAAGAGCCGACACAAGCTTGGGAAAAAAAAAAATCTTTCCAAGTTGAGGAGGATAAAATACTTGCAAAGGTTACCTTATCTACAATATATCGAAGAATGCCCCTTATATGGAAGGGTGTAGAAGAAGGAATTCGAGTCTCTACAAGATCATTCCAATCAAAGGAAACCACCCTAGCACTTGGAGGGAGCATACTCAAAGAGAGTGGAATGTTCCCTAGTGAAGAAGGTACAAAACTAGAAATTCTAAGGACATGGTCGAAGGACGGATCACCCACCAAAAGAAGAGTGGGATTGACTGATCATCAGCAATGTCACTTCCTTAGGCTTGTCACTCTCCAAGAGAACAGTGGGATCGGTCGAAGATTGCATCAGCATAAAAAATTCTTCAATTGTTGGTTGAATAGGATGTGAGACAACAAGTTCAAGGGATGCATCAGCCCCTAAAGGAAGAGGAGTGTCAGTCGAATATTGCATCGGCATGACTGTTGTATCAACCAAAGAAGGTTGGGAAACCAAATATGACTCAGAACCCAAAGGGCCCCCAGGAAAGGACCACACTTCTTATACCATAGTCGTATCAGGGCACAAACAAGTAAGGTGATCTCCTTTGAAAAACCTACAAAGGAACTTGGGATTACATCATACATGTCTAGACTTCTCAATCATATGAATGCCCCCAACATGACTTACAGTGGCTGGTTACATGCTCCTAGCATGACTTGCAGAGGCTAGTAGAAAATCCCCAAAATGACTAGCAGAGGTTGGTGATGAATCCCCAACATGACTAGAAGAGGTTGGTGATGTATGTGTAGTGTGATTAGCGATGACTAGAATCGTGCCCCCAGCATGACTTGCAGTGATTGGTCATTGGTCTTCAACATGACTTGCAGAGGTTGTTGACCCATCTCCAACATGACTAACAGAGGTTGGTGATATAATGCGAGTATGTATCTGACCCTCACAAGAAGCAATCGAGGAAGGTAGGGTCCAAGGATCGTTAAAATACGAAGTGCATAAAGGAATGGACCTCCCTATAGAAATGGGCCTACTGGACATAGCGTAAACATGGTGACTTGGTTTCATGAACTTGAAAGTACCCATAAGGGAAGAATACATTATGACACCTATATTCTTAGTTGTTGGCTGAGAATTGTCGATTGCAGGGATCAAAGGTCCAGTAGATGCATTAGGACTAGAGTACACAAAGAATAATTGTCCGATCACCACGATCTTCCCTTCATGAAGAAAACAAAGTGTACGGAAGACAGATGATATGACAATGACCATAGCATAGGTCCAATTTCATCCTTGTAACAAGTTGTAATCAAGAGGCGCATCAACTACCTCTACCTCCACCTCTACCATCTTCCCACCTAACTGGACTGGAAAGGTAGGGAGAATACCGCGAGGGTGAAAGGAATTACTGTCAAAATCAATTAACATGTTCAATGACTTGGAAAGAGTCAGAAAACTGAAATCCTTCCAACATACCAGGTACATCGCAAACGTAGCAACGACTTCATACACAACCGCATGTTTGATGGTATACTTTGAGTACTCCATGTGGATTTGGAAAGCCACATGGAAGGGAAAGCGAGGCTTAACATTTGTGATGTCAAACTTGATAATTTTTTAGCCACTGGGTTTTATATCTCCTAAAGTAGAGAGTAAGGCATTCCTCTATGAAGGACACATCTGGAGTACCTCCAAAGATGACATCACACAAGGGGTTTGACCTAGGTCCTCAACAATTGAGTAGTTATGGGTGGCTCTAGCATTTGTATTATGGGTAGATTACTTGAGTACTCCTTTCGGAATACAAGGCGGTGGCTCTAGTTTATCAATATGTAAAGCCATCTCTGGAGGAGGAGGAGATTTTAGACTAGGGATAACTTGTTCAGAGCTATAGTCTTGAGATCGAGTGGCTACATTAATTTTCTCATCGACCATATTGATACATAAACGGTTTCCATATTGCAATTGGTGGTTTTGACCTCCACCAGCCACATTTTTGGCATTCGAGGAGCTTGAGGCTAGTTATTTATTATGTGGGAATGGATTTGTCATCATGATGAGTGTTTGAGATAATAGCCTTGCAGCTTCTACAAGTTTGGGGCACAAATGGGTAAGGTGATCGTCTGTACAAAGCTTACAGAGAAACTTGACCTTACATCTTTCTTGTTTTCCCTCTCCATCATTATTACCCATCTTCTTATTATTATTATTGTCCTTGTGTTTATTACCATTTTTCCCACCCTTACGGTTATTATGTTCTTTCTTCTTATTCCCTCATGGTTGCTGGTTACCATTTGGGTTGGCCAACGATTGCATAGAGTGTACATCCACCGACTGAGTGGGGTTGGAAGACATAGACGAGGTTGGTCCTCCAATAGACTGGCTTAGAGACAACTCTTTCATCTGGCTTGTCATCAAGTTCACGGACCTTACATTGGTGGCACCTACAATGCCATCGGCATGAGGTTTGGGATTTTGTCTCGGGTCGTAATTTGACCACGGTGCGTCTGGAAGAAGGTGATATAAAATCTGAAACTGAGCACATATCAAGTCTAACTATTGGACTCTAAAGATCGCTTCTTCCTTAGTGGTAACCCTGGAAGTGGAAACGCACTTAGAGATAGGAGTGTGAAAAGACTTAAGAAACCATTCTAAAATAAAGTTTAGGGTTATAGGGTTCTTAATCAACCTCTTCCTTCTACGCCACTCCTAGATATGGTCTGAGATATGAGTGGAGGTATCATGGCGTAAAGTTGACAACAATTCTAGGTCAGCATCATAATGAATGGGAAACTGGAAGTGATTAATAAAAACCAACACCAACTGACTAAAAGTCCCATATGCCCCCCTAGGTAGCTCAATGTACCATTTTTCAGCAACTCTGATGAGGGTCCGTTGAAATCATCTCAAACAAATAGAATCGTCATTAAGGGAGTTCGATGAGAACCAAAGGTGAAAGGTAGTGACATGATCACTGGTATCCTCTCAATTATTACCCTTGAACTTAGGGATATCTGAAGGAAGTTTGGTGGAGATGGGGGGACATGTAGGATCATGACTCACAGGGTCATTCATTAACTTAAAACAATATGGCAGATTAAGCATGGCTAGAAAAGGGAGACGGGGTTGCAACATCTGGCCCCAACCTCCTAGGAAAGACTGTGTTTGTGGAATTGCATTCCATCCAGGGTTCTGGTAAACACCATGGCCCTCTCTGACATTATAAGGACCTCCTTCGGGCTGATTCATAAAAGGTGGGTCGTGCATCATTCCAACTGGAATGTTCTATTGAGGGTTATATAAATATCCCCTAGCCATATTGGATCCAGGTTGGGGGTTTCCCATGGCATGAAACTAACCTCCTCTAGGTTGGAATCTGGAGGATAGAGGTGGATTCTTCATGCCAAATGTATTGATCGGAATCTTCACCGAGGAGGGGTGGTTGTAGGATGAAACTTGAGCTGAAGCTTGTCTTCCAGATTGATTATTCCACCCAGAAGTAGAAGGATTGGAACTAGGGTTAAAAGTAGGAATACGTCCCATATTAGGAGTCATTTGAGGGATTTGATATCCACCAAATGAAAAAGGAGTGTAAGGAGGTGTACTTCCCCCAAGCCCAATGTTATCATTAGGGCCAACAGCTAGGATGGAGTTCAAAACTGTGAAGTGAAGTTGGGCATACCATAAGAAAAGGAACTAGAATCCATAAGGATGGACTGAACATTATAGCCTGGTGAGTGGCCAAGAGACCCAAATGGGTTTGAGGTGGTAGCTTGAGCATTCACTATAGGTCTGGCCGTAGTAATTATAGGTACCTCTGGAACTACAACCATAGAGGTTGCAGGATTCGAAGGGGTTCCATTAACTATAGTAGGTATGGGAGTCGAAGGGCCCCCAGAATTCTAAATATTAGGTTCACAAGTCTGAATGGTGGATGTGTGTGTACCGTATGATAACTCTATGCCTTTTAGAAGGAAAAGACTCAAAATTTGGTGGTAATTGTAGCAGGCGATGGGACCAGTGGGGAGGCTAGTCTGACTCCATAATGACTCATGACTCTAAAGATAAAAATATATCCTAAGGCCATCTAGTAATCAAAGAGCACACCAAAAGTCAAATGGCCAAAATGCATGAAAACAGGGTAAAGTGGTTGAGTGGCCTCCCTCCCTAAAGAAGGTATGTCTCGCCCAAGAGGGGCATGAGACTCCTTGCTAAATATCGAAGGTAACAAAATCAGTTATAAGGTCCCTCGTGGGCCTAACAACCAGTCGGTCAGATACCCCCGAAGAGGTAATCCCCCATAAAGGTTGTGTGATGTCCGACCCTTATATGACCCAGGGTACCTACAGAATAACCCCTACAAGTAACCTATGAGACACCTAAGTCAAGCAACTAAAAAAACATTGTATAATTGATGCATAGGCAAGCAGTTGTTGGTCAGGTCCACCGTATGGGTAGGGTATCAAATCCCAAAACCTTGAAAGTACTGCCTCTCACGGAGGTAAAGGCACTAGCAATATCCCCATATACGAATAGATCCCCAGAAATATATCTGATGCTAGGAAGGTATCGGGGGGATATCCCTTCAACCGACTTCCCATGACCTCATTGTTGCACCTCTTTCATCACCTTAGTGAGAAAAATAGAGGTGCTTTCAAGCTTAGTTGGGTTTGCTAAGCAGAATAGCTGTAAGGAAAAGGGTTAGAGAAAGAAATGTAAAAGAACAACTAAGAATTTAAACTAAGAAATAAAACAACAACTAAACTAATGAACATAGGGACATAAGGATGAAAGAAACAATAATACCCATGTCACCAATGGTAAGGTTGATATTAGTGAAAGAAAACACCAAGAAGAAAAAGGACTATGAGTCCCTTCTTCCTCCAAGGGAGGGCTCTTGGAACGCCACAAACAATCTCTTCTTACAACTTTGAAAATGAAAATGGTGAAAGAATTCTTTGCTAATCCACTCAAGGGGTGATATGGATTGCCCAATGCAATGATGCTAGTATAATCTTAATGAGAATAGAAAATTCCTCAATAGAATAGTGGCAGCATAACTTTGCTATTGAATTCCTTGAAAAATGAAGTGTATCCATGGCCTTTTTATAGCATTTCTTTGAGGTATTTTCCAACCAGTTTGTAGTGTGTAAAGAGGCTAATTAGGGCATTTCTAGGTGTTTGACCAGCCACCCAGTCGAATCCATTCCATATTTGAGTGTCAAATCAACTTGGAAGCTGAACCAGAAGTGGGTGGGAGGCCGACCACTCTCATAAATGCACCATTTCTCAGGTGCGTGGATTTTTGCGACAACAGTCGCGCTTTGGGCGCATGTGCGCGATTCCTGCATTTCTGTTTTGCACATGTGCATGCGCACCCTATGTAGTCATAGCGCACTTTAATTTTGTCACTGGTTGTATAGTTTTTGACCCTTTGGAAATTCTTTTGTGGTAATTTTGGTCCATGGGTGACCTCATAATTGTTTGGGGATGTCGAATTCTTGTAACCATTTGCGGACGAAATTTCAGTGATAACAGATGCCCCTTGATGGATGAGGTTAGGAGCATATGTATAGCCAAAATCCATCAATGTTTCTTCTACTGAGAGTGTCGTTGTAAGAGAGAGCAATAGTGGGATTGTCAAGAGTTACCCGTTGGAGGGAGAAGGGAACCTTTAGAACCCAACCTTCCATAAGGTGTGTAAAAATAAACTGTGTACAAACAAGGTGGGCATGCCCCATGCTCGTGTCATGTAAATCAAAAGAGGAATGATGTGTTGATGTAGACAACTGCAGCGCCCTCGGGGGAAGTCGTGATAAAGGCAGAAGAAAATTCTATGAAGGAACATAATCTGAATGGTAGGCAGTGACATCTATAAGAAATATCACGGATTATGTAGGTATTGATAGCCCAGCTCAGTTCAGAGGTCTCGGAAAATACAAGAAATAACTACAATAGTCGCAAAGTAAGACCCACCGTAACATGAGAAAGTGTTGAAGTCAAATTTTACGGGGGTCAACGAAAGTAGGGAGAAATTGTAGTTCTCCCTGTATCGTCTGAGATCTCTCATTGGAAAGGTAGTGAGAGTCAAGATATTGTCACCCTTATGGAAAACTGTGTTGATGTTGACAAAAGGGGGATGTGACTCCCAGAAGAAAAGGGCTTCATGAAATCTACTAGGTGAGATGATGAACCGGAGGAGGTACATGGTCGAAGTCAAGACGTATGAAGACTCAAGACGACCCTTGGTTGGGGGTATATGCAAAGTATAAGTGGCCGCAACCATTCAACTAAGTCGAGTGTCAGGGGGACAACAAGACGTGGGATAAGTTGTGCCAGAGGCGGGACAAAGTGAACAAACTCAGAGGGTAGGGGTAAGTGGCTAGTGGGATACTTGGAGTATATGGATGATGTCAAAAAGGGTAGATGATAAGGGGTTCCCCAACCAAAGGGAGACATGGGTTGCGTTTGCCAAAAATGGAAGAAGGTCACCAAAGGTGACGACAAAAAGGTAATGTAAATGCTGGAAACAAAGGCATTTGTACAATAAATAAAGAATAAGTTGGGATGAGTGTACAAATACAGAAATGGGTGCCCCAATGTAATATGGTTGGGTCGGTAAGGGATCCTTTTTCTTGGAGAACTAGTGGAGGGTGGGGGCCCCATGGATGGGTTTCTGTATGAGGTAGGTGAAATGAAGGGAAATTTGCATAAGGGAAAACTGATTGTGGATGAAATGGAGGGTTCATGATACTGTGGAGGTGCAGTCAAAATAGAACCTTGAAGAGATAATCTAGGAGTCCAGTGGGAAAGCTAGCAAAATGAGGAGAAGGAGTATGTGGCTGATTCGTGACATGATGTAAGACTATCGAGACTCCCATCCCTAAAGGGATGAAAAACAAAATGAGTGTCAAAGTGCAAAAGGGTGCTATGAATGAGACAACTCATGTGGGGGAGAGTGCTATTGGGTGACAATACCGAAGATACAAATGGAGGTATTGGTACTGCAGAGCCAGAGATGGAGATCCTATAGGCAAATGTCAAAGGGTGTGACTAGAGATGCAATTGAGATTTAGAGGGAATAATTACATGCCAGTGCTGATTATATACCTGAAGGGGTGGCGTTGATGTATGATGACCAAATACCTGCACACATTAAAACCAAATACCCAATGTGAAAAATATCTGAACAAAATTGAACATACGAGCACTTATTTGATAATTTTGAACATGACCATGCATACCTGGATGGGGTATGAAAAAATGGCACCCCGGGGGCTAAGGATAAAAAGTGGCCCGGGGAATTTCATGATGTAGATGACAGGATGTTGATCCCATGGCTGAAGACGGATCGAAGAACAGACACCCGGAGCTCCCGGAATGGTGATTGGAAGTTTGGCGGAAAGGCCTATATATAGTTGTAGGGCCCACATTGCCACCTCATTTGTACTTGCTGCTAGAGTGACTGGACGAGAGGTATTCAAAGGAGATTTGGAGATTCCGGGAGAATGAGGAAGTCGATCCAGGATTAGCGAGCTTCAGGTTAGTAGTCTGATCATCCTGCATAGAATTAGGTTTTTCATTTCTGGGCAGGGCCTATACGGAGGGCCGTACAGGGGGTTTTATGGGTGTGGGCACCCAAGTGCGTGGGAGATCCGGGCATATGTGCACACAAGTGCGTGCCTACCATCTAGATAGTCATGCATGAGGGCGGTTGTAAGGGGGACAATGGCATGCATTATGTGCGAGCATGTTGGATACACATCCGTGCATGTGTGCGCGGCTGTGTAGTGGATAGGCGTGCTTTGATGCGCGCCTGTGTTCGCGACAGGGGCGCATGGATGCACCCCTGTAGGGTGAGTAGGTGCACATGCACACACACTTGTGGGATGGACAAGCATGCTTGAGTGCGTGCCTATGGAGTGAATAGACGCGCATATGTGCATGCCTGTGGCGTGAACAAGCGCACATGTGTGCGCGCCTGTGGATTAAACAGTCGCGCCTTGGGGGCAAGGTTGACATGTGTAAATCTTATCTTTTTAATTTTTTTTATGGTCAAGGTCGCTGACCTAGGATTTTTGTATGTGGTTGTAGGTGATCATTGTGCACGATGCTAGTCAGTTGGCGAGAGCGGGATTGGTCCTAGTTGAGGGATGCCATGGTGATTGAGGAGTCGAGGGTACCTGCAACTTTGGCAGCCTATGGCTGCTAAAGTTATTTAAGTGCCCGTTGATATGGGCATAGGAGTATCTCCTGTAGTTCCTTATCTGGATGTGGAGTCCAGACCTGCATTGTTTTATGGTGTGAGGAGAGCAGATTGCCTTCATTGCGGTGGAGGACATATATTTTTTGATTGGGCTCTCATTTCAGGGAACACCCCTACCAGCGGAACCAGTATTACCTGCAAACATGGTGTTAGTGACAGTGGGCTGGAGGTATTGTTCCAGGGAGAAATTTATGTCGGGCTCTATCATGAGCATTAGGGCGATGGATGCTCCAGTGCATCATTGTATAGCAACGATGATTGTGATGGTGTATGGGTTCCTTGCGACTCAGCGGATCAGTAGTGGTCAGCTGGGTATTATGGAGAGGGTACTGGCTGGTGAGAACTTTGCCTGGGGGCTTACGTTGTAGGCCAAGATGGTAGGGCAGCTCGACCGTTGTTGGTCCACTGATACAGGAGAGTTTTCCTTTGGGTACATCCTAGTGGCTTGGTTTTTGGAGAGGGTGCCTATGTTGCGCCCTAGGATTTTATTGGGCGCTCCTTGGGCACGAGATCCATGACTGAGGTGGTGGTCGACTATTTTTCTTCACCATGGTGGTGGCGATGGCGGCCACTTCTTCATGGCTGAGGCGATGCAGGTGTGGTGGCATATGCTGCAAGTGATACTGCAGTTTCCATATGTTGGTGTTGACTTTCGGGGTGATCCGGACATGGTGTTACCTCCAGGGGAGGTTTTTGATCATCGAAGTATGTTTATGAATTTGATATATATATTTTTGAGATAGCATAACATATGTATATGGTATAGATGTTGATACTATCGTTTGGTTGTGTGTATGTGCAGATGTGGCACCTCGCGGGCACGAGGTTGAGTTGTTGAGGGCGCTGGCTTGCCAGGAGCCGGGGAGACTTCCGCGGGGAGGGTTGTGGGTAGGATAGAGACATCGGCATAAGGATGCTGAGGTGAGACTAGCTGAGGTCGAGAGAGCAGTGAGGAGATGTCGGTTTGATGACCTAGGTGGCGGGCCATCACATGCTCCTCCGGAAGATACCGGAGCAGATTTTGAGGATATTCACTGTCGCTTGGAGGTGGTTCTACAGGGCGTGCCTAAGGGCATGTGGTCATGTATCTAGGATGAGGGTATCCTGGAGTAGTGTGTGGGGGTTATGTTGCCATGGCAGGCCGTGGTACGACGAGAAGCAGTAGTAGGTGCTGCTATGACCGAATGGTTATCTCTTGGTCTGGAGCGACCAGTAGTGGGTGGGGGACCACGGCCTGAGGGAGGGGCGGGAGGTGGTTCTCTAGAGGCACCTTCAGTGGTGCTCTATGTATTTTTTTATTTTTGTATATAGGCTGGTGAGCCATTTTGTACCGAGGTGCTTCACTGGCCTGCGGATACTTGTATTTTTGTATGTAAACATCTGGATGGCATTATGGATCAAGTTATATATACATGAGTATACATGTTGGGATCTATGTGATGTTTACATGTGTTTTGTTAATGTGTTGATGATGTCTAATCTATATATGATGTGACAGGTTTTTTGATATTTTTTATGTATGTGTAGTGGTGTCTTGATGTGCTATATGCCAGTCTAACACAATGTTAACTAAGTTATCTGCAATTTGATTCAATTGTCTTAGAATATGTGTAAATGTAATGAAATCAAAATGTCGAGATAAAATTCTAACCTGTAGGTATTTTCAAAAGAGGCAAGGGTCGCGGACACGGTACACATTGTTGAGCTGGAGAACGACTAGTTGAGAGTTAGACGCTAAGGTGACAAATACAATGATGTTGGGCATCAGCGAGGAGGCCAATGATGACAATGTATTCAGCTTGGTTGTTGGTGGTTGAACCCAAACATATGCCGCTCGAATGGAGCATTTCATGTGAGGGGGTATAGAGGGCCCAATCTGTCAAAGCGAGATTTTATGTCCGACGACTGGCATTGTCAGTGTAACCGATGTGGTAGGCCGGTGGAGAAAGCATCTGTCAATAGCACAAATGATAGTTTTAGATGAGAGGGATGGAAAAAAGATTAAAAACACTATAAAAGAAATAACCTAAAGTAGAATTGCTACGCTTAGGCATAAAATTTCTTTAAGTATAACCTGTTGACGGGTTCTTTGAGAGAGAGGCCTTTGGGAGAGGCCAGGATGTATGCGCCTTTGGTGAGGCAATGTTGGATAATGTATGGGCCATGCCATAGTGACTCAAATTTTCCATGACCAATGGTATCGTGAGAGATATCGTAAGCAAGGATGAGGTTGCCTTCGTGGAATGAGCGAAGGTTGACATGGTGATCAAAGGTGGCTTTTGATCATTTTTTGGCTGCCTCAGTGTTTTGTAATGAAGATCGATGATATTCATCCAAGGACTCCAAGTTCAGCAAGCGTTGCTCCATTGGAGCGGTGTCAGGTAATAGCTCAATTGTGGTGCATAAGGTGGGGATTTCACACTCGATGGGAAAAGTGGCCTCAACCCCATGGACTAGATGAAATGGTGTGAAACCAATGGTTGTTTTCACAGCCGTACGGTAATCCCATAGAATGGAAAATAACATATGATGCCAATTGATCTTATGTTTATTAATCGTGCACTGTAACATGGTCTTGAGGACCTTGTTAACTGCTTTGACCTTTCCATTAGACTAAGGGTAATATGGTGAGGAAAACTCGTGGGTTAATCCTAACTGAGATGAGAATTCGATGAAAGTCTCATTCTCGAAGTGTTTCTCGTGATCGGAAACTAGTTGGAGTGGTGCTCCAAAGCGAGATATGACGTGGTTAAATAAAAAATGTGTTGCAGTGTTAGCGGTATTGTTTAAGGTGTCAGCAATGCGATGTTCGACGATAGAGGGATGAAGGCCAGGCATTTATGTGTATGACTAGGCAAAAATATCTCGATATTCTTGGAAGAGGGCTTTATAGGCGGTGACTTCTTGAGGAGTGCAAGTATCACCAATGGTGATTTCCTCGATGACTCTATTTTTTATGGAAATGTCGATTTTGATGGTTGGAGAAATGTTGGCCATGTTGCCTTCTTCAAAAGCATCAGGGGCAGGAATGGGGTTGTTGAACCAGTCGATATGCCTTGATGGGATAAAATCCTTGGTTTCGACCATGTATATGGGGTGTTGGTTAGGAGGTGTGGAGGCTTCCTATGGAAAGAAGAGCGCTTGGGGATGCAACACATCCCATGGGTAGTCGGGGGTGTTTAACTCTTCGAGTATTTCCTCATCACAGTGGAATTGGCCTGAATACAAGGGGTCGTCAAAAGTGATATCGGTGAATGTCTTCATGTGGCTGCCCCCTGGTGATGAAGAAGCAAGGGGAACGACACAGTTAGATTGCGATGGTTCGCTCGACATAAACCAAATATTGAAGTACTGAGGAGGACCCGTGGTAGTGGGATGTAAAATTTTCATAGGGAAATGAATGGGAGAATTGGGGGGATTTGGGGGTGAATCCTCAGAGAAGTCATCCAAGAACCACAGAGGCATTGGGAGGGCCTCGGGTTTGGGAGAAATGATATGAATAACCTCTAGTGACGAGGTAATGACAACCATCGATTCTGTAGGGGTTTGAATCAGGGTCAATTGGCATTGCCTGTATTCAAGGATCATAGGACACTAGTATGTAAAATGATCTAAGGATTCACATAGAGAGAAAGGGAATCTCATACATTCATTGGTGGAAGTTGTGACATAATGGATCTCAGTGATGTTGGGTAGGGATGATGTAGTTGGATTAGGTTCATTATGGAAGCTTTAGCGTACTGCGGCTAATGTCTGCCGAAAGCGAGGCAGTGCTGGGAAATGGTGGGTATAATGGCCATATTCTGAACATATAGTGCAAGAGAATTTGGTTTGCAGCCCTTTACTACTTGAGTGAGTGGTGGTAGTGGCAGTACTTTCTATAGTGGTGAGTGTTGATGGAGTTTGATTGAGTGGAATCAAGTTCCATAACTCTGGTAGAGATGGGAAGTTGTTGGTTTGCTGTCCATCTTTCTCACATAGCGTGCAACGGGGTTGGATGCGCGGGGGAAGTGGAGCTATGGGCTCCTTCTTCTTTCTCCTACCCCCAGCTATGGTAGGGAAGGTAGTGAGTGGGGGTGTAGAGGTTATGGTGGGAGTGAGTATGGGAATTGTCATTGGGATTCCTTTCGTTTGGGGGGGAAGGGATGGTTGAGGGACCATCTCTGGTGGATGTAAATACCAAACTGGAATTGCTAACACCATATTAGGGAGGGTAAGCACTGCGGCTACTTGGAAATCTTGTATATCGGGTGGAGGGTAGAAGAACGGAATTTGAGTAATGGCTTGGGGAACTGTCTCCCAAACTGGGATATGTCCTTGGGGAGAGGTGAAGTCATGGACTTGTGGAGTCGACGAATTCATTGGAGGCTCGTGAGGGGGGAGCTCTGGGACTAGTGGGATGTCATGTATGGTAGAAGCCTCCCGAGAAGGAAGGGTATCCTCTATGTCAGTTCCATTGGATGATATGACACATACTTGATTAGAAGGATGAAGGAGTGGTGGTGCACCATGGTAAGTTCCTAACAATGATGGGTCTTTGAAAATTTTGGGACCCATTTCGATGAGTGGGTATGCATCATGACTTGTGTGGATGAGAGGGAGAATATTATCAATGTTGGCAGAAGGGTGAGGCTCGTAATGGGAGACTTGGTCAATGGTAACGATCTTCCCATTATGGGGGAACATCATTGTTTGAAAGACAGAAGAGGCAACTTCCTTCATAGCGTACATGTAGCTACGACCGAACAGGATATTATAATCGAGTGGGGCGTCGATAACTTCAATGTTGATGAGAATAGTCTTGCCCTCGAGTTCTATGGGGACATTTTGGAAGAGCCCTTCAGGAGACAATGGTCATCCATCATAATCTCGTAAGGTAATGGCAGATGGTATGAGGTCAGGGGAACCAAGTTTCTGCCATACAGATTTGGACATAATGCATGTGGATGCAACTTCATCGATGATGCACAGATGAACTGTAATGTTCTGAATTTTTACTGGGATTTGAAAAGCGATTAGAGTGGGAAGGCGAAGTTCTCCGCTATCGAGATCAAATGTAATGAGTCGAGTATCTGCGGAGTTGACTTCCCTAAAGGCGAAAAGTAATGATTTCCACTGAGTGTGACAAGTCTGAAGGACTTCTAATACTGACATGTTAGTTGGGGATTGTGATAAGTCATCAACCAAACTGTAATTATGAGTTTCCCTAGACTGTGGGTTGTGGACACTCCAGCGCAATGGGATGTGAGGGATGTGAAGAGGTGGTTCTACATTAGGGTGAGGGATCGCCAATGGGGGTCTCGTTGGTGCGGGGATTGTTTATGGAGGAATGGGAGGAGACTCAGAAGGTGCATGGTACTGATGATTATGGGTTTGCAGAAGGATTTCTTCCTCACTGGTGAGGAGGATGGTATGATCTGTAGGATTGTTTGGATTGAGATACTGGCCCAACTGAGGTGAGGTAGGTTGCGTGTCCTATTGGGTGTTCATCACACCTTGGTGTGGAATGGGATTTTGTATCATGGCTGGGGGGGTTGTTGTACATATTATTGTGGGGCCTGCGAAGGGGCAGGCTGTGCTGGAGGATGTGGTAGACTACCTGAGTCTTTCAGCCATTTAAAATTAGCGATTTGGGGGCAATGATGAGTATAATGACCGAACTCACCACAAAGGGCACAAGGGATGTTGGTTTTAATAGTATTGTTATTTCTTCCTTGATTCCTGTTGTTATGGCCCCCCTGGGGGTTCTAATTCCCTTGGTTCTGATTGCTCCCAGTGAGTTGGTTTTGTTGGGGTTGGTTCCCGCCTTGGCCTAGGTTTTTATTGTTCATGTTCCTTCCTTTATTTTTGGCATTATTCGATGCATGGTTCGGATTTTTCGTATTCACCTATTTGAAATTTTGATATTGTTGAATGAGAGAGGGTTGAACAAAATTCACCCCAGCGTGAGGGTGTGGGGGGACCATGGGCTGTGGTGGACCAGGAAATGGAAAGTACAGATTCTGTGGGATTTGTGATCCGTAAGGTACGTAGGAAGACTTGGCACTTTCACTAGTACTTAAAGTATAAGTTGAGGTATAGGGGGTACCAAAACTTGTCTGGATAGGGGGGTGTATTGAGGGTGTCGGCGGTGGCCCATTGATGGGCGGAGGAATAGCAACAGGGTATGGTTGATGGTAAGGGGGTGGGGGGTAATAAGAGGTCCCCCCATACGTCGACGGATATTGAGGTGTGCCATACATTGGTGGTGGTTGGGGTTGAGGACTATGGTGTGTGGTATTACCAATCAATCCATCTACTGAGTGAGACATCCCAGGTTTGTCTTGACCGAATGGCATGGGTTTGGGGAGATCTGGAAGTATCGTGTATAAGTACCCTGATTGTGAATAGATGAGGTCGTATTGTTGAGCCTTTTTTATGGCTTCTTCTTCAGATTGAGGGAAGGTGGAAGCTACATCTTTACCGAGGAGAGAGATGAGTGATCTAAGAAACCAATCAAGAAATTGTTATTTGGTGGTTTCTACTTTTCACAAGCTATGTCATCTACACCACTCATGAATGTGATCAGTGATATGTGTGGCTGAGGTTTGTTTGAAATTAGAGAGTATTTCAAGACCATTGTCATGGTGGATTGGTAATTGGAAGAAGGTCAAAAATGCTTTGGCCAAGGACTTGAAAGTCGCATGGGACCCTGATTTTTCATCTACATACCATTTGGTTGATGGGCCAGTGAGTGTACGTTGAAATAATCATAGTCTGATGGAATCATCCATAATGTTGTTGGAAGAGAACCATAGGTGGAAAGTCATGACATGGTTGGCAGGGTCATCACCTTCCTTTCCTTCAAATTTCCGGATGTCTAAAGGTAATTTGGTAGGCATTGCAGGCTATGTGGGGTCATGCAATATAGGATCATTTGTGAGTTTGCTTAGATATGGTATGTTAAGAGAGGCCAAATATGGCATCTGCAGTGGGGGGGAGGGTTAGCTCCAGCCATGGTGTGAGTGTGTTGTGAACCTGACCCTTGAGGGGTACTAGATGGGTTGGTACATCCCCCTTGAGAGGAAGTTGGCCCCCTGCTTCGATGTAAAGGAGAGCGAGTGGACGAAGGACCTTGGGAAGTGGAACCAAGCAAAGTCGATCCTAAGACAGTGGCACTCACAGGAGTGTGTGAAGGTGGTGTCGATGAGTTGGCAAGACTAGGAACTCCCCCTAAAATAGGAGGGAGGTTTAGTAAGCATCTGGAATGATGGGGGTTCTGTGGGTCCCCTATGATGTTCAACTAGCTGAGTGGATGTGTGTGAAATATGATGAGAGAAAATTAACAAGAGCCTTTTTTGCAAATCTTTACACAATATATATATATAAATCAAAATGTAATCAGAATTGCATCATACATAAAGTGTTTTGAAAAAGAAGCATATATGTGGATAAGTGGGTTTTTTTCGCGTGGGGAATCAAAGAAAAAAATGCTCATGTCCTAAAAGACGTAATGTCCTTCCGCTCAAATAGCACTGGACCTTCCAATAGTACTCAACAGTGGGGTCTGAAGTCACTAGAAGAGAAACTAGTGAAGGATGAAATAATCAGTTATAATGAGGGGTAAAGGGGGCATATCCTGAAAAAGTTGGCGATATTTCCCAATAGCCACACAAAATTCGATCAAGGTGCAATTGCAGCCCACAATTGCCACCTGGGTAGATGTCCTAAAATTTGGTCACTAGGTACCTCGGTCAAAGTGCGGCATTTAGATTTTCGACCTAAGAAATGGGTCATGGGCTAGATCATGCCCAAGAGGTGGGTGCCTCAAAGGGGGATGCACATAACAACTGGAACTCGACCTTCAACCCTTCACGAGTATCTCCCTGCCTTATGGTGTTAGGAACACTTGACTTGGAGGATTTTCAGTTCCCTATTTGACAACTTCTATGGTTTTGACAATGTGAGAACTAGATAACGGGGAGTTATTTGGATGCCTATCCCCGAAATCCTACCTAGAC
>ML798763.1:19466-54572 GCA_009831015.1 Picea engelmannii | reverse complement strand
CATTATATATATATATATATATATATATATATATATATATATATATATATATATATATATATATATATATATCCACCAAGAAATATTCTTCTCTTCATATTCCCTTACTTATATAATCCTCCAAAGGGTTCCACTTTTAAACAATGTGTCCTTTTGGAATGAAACATTACACCCCTTCATTTAATTAACACAAATGGTTACTTTTATTAATTAATTTTTGTATACCAATTTAGACAGTGATTTTCGTATGAAGATTTCGGAGATATGGAAAAGAAATTTAAAATTATACGAAATGGTTTTTTTGTATAACATGCCCAATTAGCTGACATGCGACAAATTTCCCCAGAAAGTGTGCATGGTGGCTAGTATAGATGGTTATTTGAAGGAAAATTGACCATATTTTCCTTTCATCATCGGATGCCAGATCAAATTCAATACATATTCCCTTTTCGTGAATGTCTAAATCAACCTCCACATATATCCTTTGTTGGTGATTATTTAAACTCAACTTGTAAACATTTTACTTGATGGTTATCTTAAAATTGGTTCCCTCTCAACTGCTAGTCACTAAATATTTGACTTGGTCTCACCCTTTTTTGTATTTTATTCCTCATTTGATCGACAAACATATTTTTGTTCGACTCAACTAGGAGAAATTTTGACTTGAGTATTTCAACTCTAGTTGACCCATCTTGCTTCAGCCTCGATCCGATTTATATTTAATTTTTCTTCGACTTAGACCTTTAGGTTACTTCTTTGTTGGACCAACTTGACTTGGAAGAAAACCGACTTGAGAAATTTGAATTTAGTTGTCTTGACTTGCTTTGGTCGAATTTTATTTCCTGACTCAATTTTCCTTCGACTTTGATCTTCATTTGGTCGACTTTTCTTTGACTCATCTTGAAATCTATCGACTTGTCTTCTCCAACTTTTGTCAATCTACAGGCTTGCAGTTGGTCAACTTGTCTTCGACTCGTCTTGTAGTCGATTGACTTCTAGGTAGTCAACCTTATTGTTGTTTGAATCGAATCGACTTGTATTTTGATGGTGTCAATGGTTTATCACTACACATCTACCATTGACATTCTGTCTCATCTCTGGACTCTGCTTCAATTGATATTTTCTAAATCACTTTTACTGAACCATGTCTTATTAAATTTTTATTTTTTATTTATATGGATCCATATTGGATTATCCATTTACCCTTTTTATCTGGACAATTTCTTCACTGCTTCTTCTTTTGTGCATGGATATTAATGACACAATCTCAACCTTATATAATATAGGATGAGAATATCAAGATCATATAATATATTAGTCAATATTATCTTTCCATTGATATTCAAGTCACCTTCATAACATTATGTCCAATATTGACAATCCTTAACATTTAAGTCACCTTCATAAATTTATGTCCAATATTGACAATGCTTGACATTCAAGCCACCTTCATAACATTATGTCCAATATTGGCAATGCTTGACATTCAAGTCACCTTCATAACAATATGTCCAATATTTTCAGTGCTTCTACCAATCAATCAATGACACTTCACCTATTTATAAAGGTTGACATCAATGAAAACAAAATTGCCAACAATCTCCCCCTTTGTTATTGATGGAAACCTTCGTAAAACAATCTTACTTCCCTTGTGAAATGTATTATGTATTTTGAGTCCTTTGAGCTGACTTTGTTTTAATCCTTATCTCTCCCCCTTTAAAAACAATGACAAAGGGAATATTTCTCTTATCCCTGAGGTGATACTCCCTTGTATTTGTCCCATTTATTTTGGTCTTTGTTTTTATTGTTTATATCTCATCTTTTGACATCAATGAAAAAGGAAAGAAAAAAATTACTTTTTTTCTCACCCCGTGAATGTGCCAGCTATTATCTCAATCTCTTGGGATTTTTGTGTTCAAATGGGGTTTTACTGTCTTCTTCTTTGTCACAACAGAAAAGGGTGTGAAGATTACTGATATTCTTGATTTATTTCTTCTTCTTATTGATATTCTTTAGTTCTTTGGTTCCAAGAGATCTTTATTTTTCTTTAATATCATTAATAACTTTTTTATATTCATACTCTATCTTTATATATTTTGAACTCCTTCTGTTGCTTTCTTATTTATATATTATTTGTTTTATTCATCACACTATTCTACAGACTGATTTTCTTTTGAGATTTCATCATCATCACCATTGTTTTGTGCACCATAATTTTCTTCATCTTCTTCTTTAGAAATTCTTCTTCCTTGAGCTTGTTCCTCTTCATATGCAAAGCTTTGAATTTCAAATTCCTTATTAGGAGTTTAATCCATCAATTTATTGTTATCAATTTCTTCATTTTTAGGTACAAGATCTTCATCATCTTTCTTGCTTTATGCTTTAGATTTTATTCTCCATATATTTCCATAAGGCACTTTGTTTGATGAAATTTTCATTTCTACGCTTGTCCTTTGAGATTTATCCTCTTTTCTTTTCTTCCAAAATTCATTATATTTTCTTCCTAACTTGTATGGATTATTTTTCATGGGTTGTCTTCTTGATTTCTTGTAGTCTTGGGATTTGTGCCCAAACTTATCACAGTTGTAGCATCTCATTGTTTGAAAAAACTTTGTTGTGTTTCAAACATAATTGCAACTCCAACATCTCATTAAGTTATTGGACCTTCCTGAGTTTTTCTTTTGAGGATTCTTTCATTCCAATGCCTTATGACCAAAGTTTTTACAAGAAAAGCAATAACCATTGAAGGTGTTTCCATACTCAAGTCTGTTGTGACATGAAAATTCTTCCTTTTGATATGTTTCTTGTTTTTTTCTTTTATAGCTTCCTCCTTTAACAAATTTCATGGTTTTTATTTAGTTTGTGATTACAATTTTTTCTTTTGAGGAGGATAATCCTTTCTCATGTTTGTGAATGGTGTTCCACTTTCCACCAATTTTGTCATCGGTTGGTCTTTGACTGTTCCAGATATTATCCAAGATGGATGAGCTTGTTGGATTACATGGGTTGACCTAGGTTCCAGTTATAGCATTACCAACAAACCCTTTTACCATCGGCCCTTCTAAATACCAGAAAGAAACACTGTAACATCCCACTCTTACAAGCACATGTTATCGACTTATTCTTTGAGGAACATTGTGTGCAAGTGATCTAGTTATAGTACATGGTTATTGTTTTTCTAATGGATTTTTATGATGATGTTTATGGATTATGATTTTATGTTAATTGTTATATGTGTATTGACAAATGTTATTGACAAGTTTCCCTGAGTGTGTAGGACACTTGACATATTATGGATACTGAGGGCATCAATGGAACTCCTTGGACTCCAGATTGAGTCAGGGAGTGGATTTTATTGGTTTGAGTATTTCATTTATGCATATGTGACATATGATTGATTATAGTATGATTTTGGTATGGATCATTGACAGTGTTTCGTTGATGGATGAAGGCTGACGATTTCTTGCTAATATGACTCACATAAGGAGTAAAGGGGCCATGAAAATAGACCAGATATTGAGGGAGAGGTGTGGTAGAATCCCTCTCATAGCCTACTAGCACTCCCACCATGGATTACATTGTAGTTTAATGATTACCTAGTTTGAGAGGTCCATGATGTTGTGAGGGAAAACTGAGACAGTCTCTCATGAATATTTCTAAGGGGTGCACAATGAGGCAGGGTCCTTATTCCTTAGAAGCCCTTAGTCTCTCACAAGGTCACCCGAATGGAGTGTTGACTTCAGGAGTTGGACAACTACCAAAACCAATCAAAGGAGAGTGGCACCCTTGGAGCATAGAGTGTGTCTTGAAGGGCATGTCACATAAATAAAAAAACGTTGAGTCAATGACTCTAGCTAGCCTAGAAAACCCTAAGAAAATAATTAAACTTGTAAAATCTTGAGCATTGTTAGATCAATTAATTAATTAATTAATTAAGGATTCAAATTATTAATTATAAATCCCTATAAGAGTCTAATCCTTTGCAAATAAAATTTAATTAAACCTAAGAATAAGTTTTGTAAAGAGGCTAAACTGAAATTAATAACTAAAGAAAAAGGGGAATGAGGTAAATAATTTCAAGAATTAAGTAAATTGAAATAATCCTAATAATTTTATTTAAGGCACATAGGTATAAGAAATTATTAAAAGGGAGTTTTTAAAATAAGAAAGAAATATAGAAGAGAGAATGTGTACGCATAGAAAGGAATCTAGTGTCTAGTTAACACTAGTCTAACTAAAGAAGAATCATATTTTAACTCAACTCAGAGTTAGTAAGGCATCAATCATTAATTGGAAATAAAGGGAATAAAGAGAAAGATAGGAGTGATTCAAGGAGCGCTTTAAGGAAGGGTGATGAAAATTAAATTTTATTAAAATAAAATGTGGTTTTACTTGTGAAAATCAGGGAAGTGGTGACAAGTGTAAGGGTGAAATAACTCTAAATTATATAAATTAAAAAGAAAATTGATTGTGCAAGTGGGGATGATTTATGGGAAAATTATATAAAACAAATGGCTAAGATGAGAAATTGAACACACTAGTTATGGGAAAATTTATGCTGTAGAAATTTTGACCAGTTTTACTTGTGAGAGTTGGGATACCCAGTTTGAGATGGCATGGTGGCTCTACCTTGTGAGGAAATATCAGAGCTAATGTAAATTATGGTTATGTTCCTAGCTCCTTTGCATCTCGATGGGATGAGGGGGAAGAAGAGTTCCCCTAGCATTGGCTAGGAGGTATCGGTGAAGTCTCAATGATTAGCAAGCGCCAGGTTAGAAGGAACGCCAATTGTCGAAGATCATCTCTAGGCCATCTTCATCGTCGGTTATGGTATTTTATGGATTCTGTAATTGCATTGATTTTATTTAATCTAGTTGTTATTATTGTTGTAGACTATGTAGAATCTTTAAATTGTATAGACCAATTCCTTGAGGGCTTGTCAGATATGAAAGAGAGATTGTATAATCGAGGTTTTTCCATTGCATAACATGTTAAAAAGTTTATGATTGAATAGACAAACTCTTGATGTTTTCATAAAATATATAAGTGGATTCATAATGATTGCATGGTAATTGTCTTCTCAAAGAAATAAATACAAAATATATGCCAAGTTTTGCTCCTCCCCCCCCCCAAATCCAATTGATTTATGCAGGCTCGCAACAGGAAGAAAGGTGAATGTCATTTCTCATGCCACAGTAGAAGCTATGTTTTCTTCAAAGGGAGTTGGCAGGGTTTAATATACATTCCTAGTACTCTAAAATGATCATATCCAACAATTTTAAAATTTAATAATCTCAAGCAAAGTTAAAATTATACTCTTCTGCTTTTTAGAATTTCTGAATATACCCAAAACATCAAATTTACAATCTAAGCAAATGGATCTAATCATGAATCCAATATGGTTGCTGGAAATGGGGGGAATTTATATGCCAGTTATCGCATTCCATTTGTATCATTCCTTTCCTTTTAGAATCTAATGGAACCGTTGGGATAGTATCCATGAGTTCTCTGTGTTTTTATAAAACAAAATTCCATGTGTTTTGTGAAATTGCCTTGTGATCTTACCCATGAGTTCTCTGTGTTTTTCTAAAAAAAATTGCCTTGCATTTTGAGAAAGAACCTTGTAATCTTACCCATGAGTTCTCTGCATTTTTATAAAAAAAATTGTCCTTCATTTTGTGAAATCACCTTGTGATATTATCCATGAGTTCTCTGCATTTTTATAAAAAAACAATTGCGATGTGTTTTGTGAAATCGCCTTGTGATCTTACCCATGAGTTCTCTGTGTTTTTAATAAAAACAATTGTCATGCGTTTTGTGACATCGCCTAGTGATCTTACCCATGAGTTCTTTGTGTTTTTATAAAAAACAAATTGCCATGTGTTTTTGAAATCACCTTGTGATCTTACCCATGAGTTCTCTGTTACAAGGAAAATCTCTCTATGGCTAGTGTAAACCACAACAGATGGAAATGACTGAATAAATCAACTCTATCCCAGAAACATGCTATTTAAACCAATGTGTGAGTGAGATAATAAAGAGGCCTACCTCATCCAGATGTTCGATGATGTCCACCATTGAGCACTCTGACCCAAAGTTATATACTTGTAACAAGTTCTCAAAACACAAGCAAAACAAGCATATGGTGGAAATATAAAAGGTTATCACATTAGATAGCATAGTCCATCAATATACATAACAAATATGTCCATGGATAATAATTCATATATTTGCAAGATATTAATTCGACGGGAAAAGAGTATTTTTATTAATAAATGATCAGCATAAGTGATAGTATTACAAACTTTTGTGACGTCACAGTTCGGAAACGAGAACCAAGTTCCTTCCAGCTGGGCCTCCACCACTTCAATCCTCCACCAATGGAAAGCTCATATAAGGGAGACAATGAGGTTCTCCAACAATAAGGGAAGAGCTTGGGGGTTGAACATTGTTTTCAGACTTAAAGGAAAAAGGGATGCAAACTCAATGTGAAGTAAATAATTCCTCTAGAGTAACTTTACTCTCAAATTTGAATTCTCTCTTCTTTTCCATAGCTTGGAATTGTCTTATTTATAGCCTTCAAAATGTAACTGAAGGGTTGAGTTAGAATATTTCTAGTATATGGAAGGCCAAGGATCAGATATCTCCTATCATGACATGGAAACCTGACATTTAATTTCATTTTCAGGCACAAATCCTGATGTATGCGGGCTGTAGTGAAGAATCTTGCGTATACTCTTGTTGTATAGGGTGCAAGATCTGTACAAGTGGAAAGATTTTTATTTTTGTCTCTGGATTCTTTCAACAAGGAAGATAAGTCTACATAAGGAAATGGAATAAGGCCCTCTGTGCAAGATTGCAAAAGGTGAGGAAAATATTTCTATAACAGATGCCCCCTAATGTGTGAGGTTAGAGGATTATATGTGATGGTCAAAATACATTATAAATAACCCAGAAGTGGAGTGATAGGGAACCATCTGGACGAACCCATTTCTCATTACATTTTGTACTGACTTTGCATACATGGCTGCCACAAATACACTACAGATCCATGTGAAAATACACAATCCACCAAAGGTGTAAGTCTACATCATGTGAATAAAGGAGTTGAGGTCAAACACATTGAGACATCATTTGATTATCGGTCATTTATGTATACCATTAACAAACACGAGACAACCTACTGATAATGAAAGTAGGTATCAAGGCACCGAGTACATTCTTACAAGTGTGAATAAAGGAGTCGTTGTAGAACATATAAAGAATCCATCGATTAGGAGACACTAATTTATTCCCAACTGTCGATGGCAAGAGAGCCTACCACTGATGACTTCAAGCCTCAAGGTACTCATAAGACGCTAGGTCTCGTTTCCAAAATAAATGGGCTGAAGTCAATGGAAAGAGACCCACTGAAAGGAGAGCATTAAGGAATCTCTCATCAGTCAGCACAAGGTATAAAGTAGGAGCTTCATGATTTGATGGAAATCGAACTAAGAACATGTTCATGAACCAACATCCCTGTGTGTCTTTCGCGTGCACCAAGTGCAAGTGGTACATGAAAAAGACCCTCTAAATAACAGCCAATGATGAAAATTGTTGACAAAGGTGAGGAAACCACCAATAAGGATAATGGCATCCAAGACACTGCATAAATCCCAATGTGTGAATATATGTCTTGTCTTCAAACACAAGGGAAACCACCCAGTCAACGACCAATGATGAAATTTCAATTGTTGGGTTCAAGGTTACCTACCAATGATGAAAGTAGGGCCAAGGTGCATGATAGGACTATAGTATCATGTGATTCTAAGACAAACTGAGGGTATGGCCAACATGAAAAGTCAAGAGTTCTGAGGAGTGTCTAACACAGGTTGATATAATTCCTTTGAACAAGAGCATGAGACATATCGAGGACTCCGACAACATAGACCCAATGATGAAACCATGAGATGCAGGAGGCATCAATGAAATTCTCTATAGGGACTAGAAGAGTAACCAATCGGCAGAGAAGATTCTGTAACGAGCTCAACTTCCTAAGGCCATGCTAATCCCAAAATTATGATGATGAATGGACTCAAATAATTTTTTGCTATGTTCAAAGGCGACATGACTGTTGCCAACATAAGATAATACTCCCTTCCCACCCGTCTTTTTTTTATTTTTTCATAGACAAATGAATGCTATGATACAAAGGAGTAAATGAGCGTTGAAAGTAAGAAAAACTAGGTCTAGCAGTGGAACATACCTATTCTCAATGCATGGAAGTGCATGCGAGATATGGACACTCGGTGGAATGTTCCCTCCTAAGTATAGGGTGTCAAATTGTGAAGGATATAAACAAGGCTTTGCTTGGTTGAGGATGCAAAATTGTTGAGGAAAATGGTTTATAACGCAAAGAAAGAACCGGCTATAGGCTTAATACTGCAAGCAAGGGCATGAGATGCAATCACAACTTAATGCCAAAAAATGTCATTTTTTATGTCTTTTAGTCTACTTGGTGTAAAAAAGGGATAAACTTGTGCCAAATAGACGTCTTTTCAAAACCAATTTACGAGTGTGAAAAAGACAAGTTCACTCGGCAATCTTTTCACATTTTTATAACGAGTTGGAAAAGAGCTTAACTAAGACTCACGACCTTTCAAGTCCAAATTAATGAGTGTGAAAGGGACAAATCACTCGGAAATATTTTTTCTTTTTGAACGATTCGAAAAAGAGCTTAACTCGGACTCGTGGATGTTGTTCTAAGAAGCATGTAATGGGGGAGTCCAAGGCTTCGATGCAAGACTTCTATTAAAGGTCATCAACTTACGAAGAGTCAACACAAGCTTGGGAAAAACCAAATCTTTCCAAGTTGAGGAGGATAAAATACTTTCATAGGTTACCTTATCTACAAAATATCGAATAATGCCCCTTATATGGAAGGGTGTAGAAGAAGGAATTCGAGTCTCTACAAGATCATTCCAATCAAAGGAAACCACCCTAGGACTTGGAGGGAGCATACTCGAAGAGAGTGGAATGCTCCCTAGTGAAGAAGGTACAAAACTAGAAATTCTAAGGACATGGTCGAAGGACGCATCACCCTCCAAAAGAAGAGTGGGATTGAACAAATATTTCATCGACAATGCCACTTCCTTAGGCTTGTCACTCTCTAAGAGAAGAGTGGGATCGGTCGAAGATTGCATCAGCACAAACACTTCTTCAACCATTGGTTGAATAGGATGTGAGACAACAAGTTCAAGAGATGCATCAGCCCCTAAAGGAAGAGGGGTGTCAGCCGAATATTACATCGGCATGACTGTTGTATCAACCAAAGAAGGTTGGGAAGCCAAAGACAACTTGAAACCCAAAGGGCCCCCAGGAAAGGACCACACTTCTTATACCATAGCAATAGCAGGGCACAAACAAGTAAGGTGATCTCCTTTGCAAAACCTACAAAGGAACTTGGGCTTACATCGTACATGTCTAGGATTTTCAATCGTATGAATGCCCCCAACATGACTTACAGTGGCTGGTGACATGCTCCCAGCATGACTTGCAGAGGCTAGTAGAAAATCCCCAACATGACTAGCAAAGGTTGGTGATGAATCCCCAACATGACTAGCAGAGGTTGGTGATGTATGTGTAGTGTGACTAACAATGACTAGAATTGTGCCCCTAGCATGACTTGCAGCGATTGGTCACTGGTCTTCAACATGACTAGCAGAGGTTGTTGACCCATCTCCAACATGACTAACAGAGGTTGGTGATATAATGTGATTTTGTATCTGACCCTCACAATAAGCAATCGAGGAAGGTAGGGTCCAAGGATCGTTAAAATACGAAGTGCATAAAGGAATGGACCTCCCTATAGAAATGGGCCTACTAGACATAGTGTAAACATGGTGACTTGGTGCCATGAAGTTGAAAGTACCCATAAGGGAAGAATATATTATGCCACCTATATTCTCAGTTTTTGGCTGAGAATTGTTGATTACAGGGATTGAAGGTCCAATAGATGCATTAGGGCTAGAGTACACAAAGGATAATTGTTTGATCACCACGATCTTCCCCTCATGAAGAAAACAAAGTGTATGAAAGACACATGATATGACAATGACCATAACATAGGTCCAATTTTATCCTAGTAACAAGTTGTAATCAAGAGGTGCATCAACTACCTCTACCTCCACCTCTACCATCTTCCCACCTAACTGGACTGGAAAGGAAGGGAGAATACTGTGAGGGTGGAAGGAATTACCATCAAAATCAATCAACATGTTCGATGACTTTGAAAGAGTTGGAAAATTGAAATCCTTCCAACATACCAGTGACATCACAAACGTAGCAGTGACTTCATCAACAACCGCATGTTTGATGGTATACTTTGAGTACTCCACGTGGATTTGGAAAGCCACATGGCAAGGAAAGTGAGGCTTAACATTTGTGATGTCAAACTTGATAATTTTTGAGCCACTGGGTTTTAGAGATCGTAAAGTAGAGAGTAAGGCATTCCTCTATTAAGGACACATATGGAGTACCTCCAAAGATGACATCACACAAGGGGTTTGACCCAGGTCCTCAACAATAGAGTAGTTATGGGCAGCTCTAGAATTTGTATTATGGGTAGATCACTTGAGCACTCCTTTCGGAATACAAGGCGGTGGCTCTGGTTTTTCAATTTGTAAAGTCATCTTCGGAGGAGGAAGAGATTCTAGACTAGGGATAATTTGTTTAGAGATATAGTCTTGAGATCGAGTGGCTACATTAATTTTCGCATCGACCGTATTGATACATAAACAGTCACCATATTGCGATTGGTGGTTTTGACCTCCACCAGCTACATTTATGGCATTCAAGGAGCTTGAGGCTAGGTTTTTATTATGTGGGAATGGATTTGTCAGCACAACGGGCGATTGAGATAATAGCCTTGCAGCTTCTACAAGTTTGGGGCACAAATGGGTAAGGTGATCGTCTGTGCAAAGCTTATAGGGAAACTTCACCTTACATCTTTCTCGTTTTCCCTCTCCATCATTATTACCCATCTTCTCATTATTATTATTTTCCTTGGGTTTATTACCATTTTTCCCACCCTTACGGTTATTACGTCCTTTCTTCTTATTCCCTCATGGTTGTTGGTTAGCATTTGGGTTGGTCGACGATTGCATAGAGTGTACATCCACCGACTGAGTGGGGTTGGAAGACATAGACGAGGTTGGTCCTCCAATGGACTGGCTTAGAGACAACTCTTTCATCTAGCTTGTCATCGAGTTCGTGGACTTTACATTGGCAGCACCTACAATTCCATCGGCATGAGGTCCAGGCTTTTGTCTCAGGTTGTAATTTGACCACGGTGCATCTGGAAGAAGGTGATATAAAATCTGAGACTGAGCATATATCAAGTCTAATTGTTGGGCTCTAAATATCGCTTCTTCCTCAGTGGTAACCCTGGAAGTGGCAATGTACTTAGATATAGGAGCGTGCAAAGGATTTTGAAACCATTCTAAAATAAAGTTTGAGGTTATAGGGGTCTTAATCAACCTCTTCCTTCTACTCCACTTCTGGATATGGTCTGAGATATGATTGGCGGTATCCTGGCGTAAAGTCGACAACAATTCTAGGTCAGCATCATAACAAATGGGAAACTGGAAGTGGTTAAGAAAAACCAACACCGACTGAATAAAAGTCCCATATGCCCCCCTAGGTAGCTCAATGTACCATTTCGCAACAACTCTGATGAGGGTTCGTTGAAATCATCTCAAACAAATAGAATCATCATTAAGGGAATTCGATGAGCACCAAAGGTGAAAGGTAGTGACGTGATCATCGGTATCCTCTCAATTATTACCATTGTGTTGGCGACAGAATTCATCCCTGGATTGCAGCAGGAGCAGAGCCCGATGCCCATCAGTTTGTGTCACGATTTGTTTAATGGGGTGATCAATTGGAAGCCAACTCAAGACGGTGTGGTTCTAACTCCGAAACTAGGCTAGGTAGGCATGGGCAGGTGAGGTCTTAATCAAACTTCAGACAGTAAGTTGTAGTAAGGGTGAGTAGGGGGAAGACTTGTATGAGAGAGGTGCAAAGGTCTGTCGTAAACATCAAGTTTCTAACAGGTTTTGGGAGAAGACATCTAAACGAAAGATCTTCTTGCATTCAAATGCAAAATGCCGAAGAATACAACAATGCAACAATAAATCCTTTATCATAACATGATTGCAATAATTCACACGAATCAGTCATTCACGAACTCTCTCAGCATAATATGAAAATTAGATGGAGTAAGAAAGACTGTCTGTCATAAAACAAGAAATCTCACATACAGATGCATAACCAGAGAGCTAGAGCATCTGTTAAAACATTACAATCGGGAGCTTCTCTCTACCATCGATACTTACAAAATACAAAAACTGAGCCTATATACTTAGGAAAATTCGCCTAACAGAGGCGTGCCCAGTCACCCAGGGCTCGGTGTCTTTTCAGTCAAATTCGTACCGAAATCCTTCTTCACGCGCCACCTTAACTGGTCATGGCTCCTGTAAGGAGGGTAGCTGAGCCATTAAGTGCTGAGATAGCGTGTGTAGGCTTCTTTGTCTCTTCGAAGACTTCGGCATGGATTCTTTGGAAAAACGGTACACAGGACCCCTTCGAGCAGACCGCTTGCCAGACCCTCCATATCTCACACTTAATGAATGAAGGGAGGTTTCAACCACCCGTTCATGCCTTCATTTACTCCAAGCGAGACACAGGATTGAGATCCGATCCGATGGCGCTTGGAGGTCACGATGATCTCCTCTGTAACTAAACTCAGTGCTTTTGGCCCCTCTTTCACAGCTCTCTTTGTCTCCCAAGTGACCATGGGCTATGACCTTTTGCTTACTCCCAAAGGTGTTTTCGGCGTTCGCGGATATGAAGGGGCTGATCCATGCTTCTTGAAATCGTGATGAGAGAAACACCGAGATGTCTTAATCTGGCACCACGCATCCTTCAAATCTGACAGTCCTAAACTCACCCGACGCTGTTGCGGGCCCTAGGTCCTGGACGCTCTCGTCACTTTACGCATCGGGGATATGAGGGAGCTTCTCCTTGCACTTCGAAACCATGATGGGAGAAATGTCGAGACAGCTTAATCTGGCGCCATGCATCCTTCAAATCTGACGGTCCTAAACTCACCCGACATTGCTGCGGGCCCCAGGTCCTGGATGCTCTCATCACTTCGTGCATCGGGGATATGAGGGAGCTACTCCTTGCACTTTGAAACCACGATGGGAGAAACATCGAGACGGATTAATCTGGCGCCACGCGCCCTTCAAATCTGACGGTCCTAAACTCACCCGACGTTGTTGCGGGCCCCAGGTCTCGGATGCTCTCATCACTTCGCGCATCAGGGATATGAGGGAGCTACTCCTTGCACTTCGAAACTGCGATGGGCGAAAAGGCGGGGAGCCTCATCGCGCACCAGGTGTCCTCCTCAGATGGATGGTTGTTATTCTTCCCTGCATACAATATGGGCGTGATCCATTTGCGCTAATCTCGGCGCAACTCTACTATCTGTAGTTTCCCACTGACTGTCGATCTGCTCTTGTGAAAGGATCTGGACCGTCGTCAATATAATTTTTCTTGCTTACTGGTTGGAAGCTTGAAACGAGATTTTTCCATGCTGCGCTTGGGCACTCCTCGTACAACTTGCAGACCCGAATACTCTTGTGCCTAGGACAAGAAATGTCGCTAACACCTTGAACTTAGGGATGTCCAAAGGAAGTTTGGTGGGGATATGGGGACATGTAGGATCATGGCTCATAGGGTCATTCATTAACTTAAAACAATCTAGCAGATTAAGCATGTCTAGAAAAGGGAGACGGGGTTGGGACATCTGGCCCCAACCTCCTAGGAAAGATTGTGCTTGTGGAACTGCATGCCATCCAGGGTTCTGGTAAACACCATGGCCCTCTATGACATTATAAGGCCCTCCTTCGGGTTGATTCATAAAAGGTGGGTCGCACATCATTCCAGCTAGAATGTTTTGTTCAAGGTTATATAAATTTCCCCCAGTCGGATTGGATCCAGGTTGGGGGTTTCCCATGGCATGAAATTGACCTCCTCCGGGTTGGAATCTGGAGGATAGAGGTGGATTCATCATGCCAAATGTATTGATCGGAATATTCACCGAGGAAGGCTGGTTGTAGGATGAAACTTGAGCTGAAGCTTGTCCACCATATTGATTATTCCACCCAGAAGTAGAAGGATTGGAACCAGGGTTAAAAGTATGAATACCTCCCATATTAGGAGTCATTTGAGGGATTTGATATCCACCAAATTAAAAAGGAGTGTAAGAAGGTGTACTTCCCCCAAGCCCAATGCTAGCATTAGAGCCAATAGTTGGGATGGAGTTCAAAACTGCGAAGTGAAGTTGGGCATACCATAAGAAAAGGGACTAGAAGCCATAAGGATGGACTGAACATTGTAGCCTGGTGACTGGCCAAGATACCCAAATGGGTTCGAGGTGGTAGCTTGAGCATTCACTATAGGTCAGGCCATAGTAATTATAGGTACCTCTGGCACTACAACCATAGAGGTTGCAGGAGTCGAAGGGGTTCCATTAACTATAGTAGGTATGGGAGTTAAAGGGATCCTATAATTCTAAATATTAGGTTCACAAGTATGAACGGTGGATGTGTGTGTACCACGTATGATAACTCTACGCCTTTTAGAAGGAAAAGACTCAAAATATTGTGGTAACTGTAACAGGCGACGGGACTGGTGGGGAGGTTGGTCCAACTCCATAATGACTCAAGACTCTAAATATAAAAATATATCCTAAGGCCAACTAGTAATCAAAGAGAACGCCAAAAGTCAAATGGCCAAAATGCATGCAAACGGGGTAAAGTGGTTGAGTGGCCTCCCTCCCTAAAGAAGGTATGTCTCACCCAAGAGGGGCATGAGACTCCCTGCTAAATATCGGAGGTGAAAAAATCAATTATAAGGGCCCTCATGGGCTTAAAAACCAGTCGGTCAGATCCTCCCAGAGAGGTAATCCCCCATAAAGGTTGCATGATTTATGGACCTTATATGACCCAAGGTACCTACATAATAACCCTTGCAAGTAACCTATGAGACACCTAATTCAAGCAACTAATAAACCACTCTATAATTGATGCATAGGCAAGAAGTCGTTGGTCAAGTCCACTGTATGGGTAGGGTATCAAAGCCCAAAACCTTGAAAGTACTACCTCTCACGGAGGTAAAGGCACTAGCAAGATCCCCAGATATGAATAGATCCCCAAAAATATATCTAATGTTAGGAAGGTATTAGGGGGATATCCCTTCAACCAACTTCGCACAACCTTGTGATTAACTCTGGTGTGAGCGAAGACTCCTGATATTACCAATTATACAATGGATTTCTCCACTCCCTAACTTAGACACATATGTTGATTCAAATTCCTTGGAGAAGTTTACTCACAAAATCCTATTCCAAGGCATTAAATCCTAGGCTAGTTTGTGCACCCTAAAAAGTAAAATTGTGACTAATTAATTTTAGATTATAGTGTTGATTTTAATGATCATGATTACTCAAAAAGGTGTGGTAGTGAAACTCATGGTGTTATGACTCTGCAAGAAAAGTAAATATGAAAATAATGCAAAGTCCTAACTTTAACTTTCAATGAATGATATGCTTCTAAAAAACAATGCAATTTTCAAATTCAACTCTGCAATTCAGAAGTAAAAATGCAATCTTTCACATATGCACTAAGCTAATGATTAAAACTCAAAAGACAAAAATTCCAAGAAATGCAAAATACCTTTTTTTTTTTTTGTATTTTCAATATATCAAAACTGAAAATGCATGGACTGAAAAGTAACTTGATATATAGCCCTACTGTGTATAAAAAAGAGATGACTCAAGTAGGATACCAAGCAACAAAACACCTATCCCAATGTGCAAGGACAATAAAAATCAAAAGATGAAGAGAAAGACTTTTCCCATAAATTCAACCAAAATAAGGTTTCATGTCATCCCACTAGCACTTAACATGCACTACAGAGACCCAAGAAGGCTCAGCAAGCATCAAATCCCACCCAACTAACACCAGACCAGGTAAAAAGGCAAGGCAAACAAATGTAGGCAATTGTTTGGGAAAACAGAGCCTATATATGCATCTTGTAGTGAGATACCCTACGTATGTATGTGATTGTCAAGGAAAAAGGCGCGTATATGCTTTAAAACGAGGTCAGGTAAGAGAACAAGTTTGAAAACTTAGACCAAGAGTGAATAGGAGCTGTCAAGCAATGATACGACAAGAACCACAAAATAAACAACAACAATCTAAGGAGAAAAGTACTTCAAACCCTAAGAAAGAATATTAAATCCCTAGTATGGTCGCCAATTCTGTTACGAGGAAAATCTCTCTATGGCTAGGGTGAACCACAATAGATGGAAATGACTACAGAAAGAAACTCTATCCCGGAAACATGTTATATAAACCAATGTGCGAGCAAGATAAGAAAGAGGCCTACCTCGTCCAGATGTTCGATGATGTCCACCGTTGAGCACTTTGACCCAAAGCTATATACATGTCACAAGTTCTAAACAAAAAAGAAAAACAAGCATATGGTGGAAATATAAAAGGTTAGCGCATTATATAGCATAGTCCATCAATATACATAACAAATACGCACATGGATAATAATTCATATATTTGCAAGATATTAATTGGATGAGAAACGAGTATTTATATTAATAAATGATCAGCAGAAGTGATAATATTACAGAATTCCGTTTCAGCATGGTTCAGAACCAAGAAACCAAGTTCCTTCCAGCTGGGCCTCCACCAATGACAAGCTCATATAAGGGAGACAATGAGTTTCTCCAACAATAAGGGAAGAGAATGGGGGTTGAACATTGTTTTCAAACTTAAAGGACAAAGGGATGCAAACTCAATGTGAAGTAAATAATTCCTCTAGAGTAACTTTGCTCTCAAAGTTCAATTCTCTCTTCTTTTCCATAGCTCAGAATTGGCTTCTTTATAGCCTTAAAAATGCAATTGAAGGGCCGAGTTGGAACGTTTCCGGTATATGGAACGCCAAGGATCAGATATCTCCTGTCATGACATGGAAACCTAACATTTAATTTCATTTTCTAGCACAAATCTCGATGTACGTGGGCTATAGTGAAGCATCCTACAGATACGCTTGTTGTATAGGGTGCAAGATGTGTGCAAGTGGAAAAATTTGTATTTTTGTCTCTGGATTCTTTCAACAGGGAAGATAAGTCTGCATAGGGAAATGGAATAAGGCCCTCTGTGCAAGATTGCATAAGGTAAGACAAATCTTGCTACAAAATTCTTTGTGTTTTTAATAATAAAAAAATTCCATGTCTTTTGTGAAATTTCCTTGTGATCTTACCCATGAGTTATTTGTGTTTTTAATAATAAAAAAATTCCATTCATTTTGTGAAATCGCCCTGTGATCTTACCCATGATTTCTCTGCATTTTTATAAAAATAATTTCCTTGCGCTTTGTGAAATCACCTTGTGATCTTACCCATGATTCCTTTGCATTTTTATTAAAAAAAAAAAAATCTCTGCATATTATGAAATCTCCTTGTGATCTTACCTGGAGTTTCTCTGCATTTTACTCAACATCATTATGGACTTACCTTGCAGTTTGCTCAACGATATTACTAAAGCCATTGAGCCAGATTCATGTAGTTTTTATATAGTTTGAAAGGGGAAATATTTCCTTATAGTTGGGTACAATAGGTTGTTGACCCCTTGTCATGTGGATATGCAAGGAACAAGCCTTGAGTTCTCTTTTTGATGTAAAGAGGATTTGGTCCTTCTTTTAATTATTTTTAAAATTATAGTTAGGACTGAATTCTTATATCTATGGCCTAGTTAAGGATTTTATGACTTTATGAAATGTTATATTTATTCAGTGGTTAGATCCTAATTGTCAACCCTTTTAAAAGGATAAAATAATTAAATTAATAATGAAACCATCAAGAGTTGTGGGGTAGAACTTGTTTTGTGTACATGGTAAACCTTCTCTTGCTAATAAAATTTATCCATGGGTCATTCCTTGATTGTTAACAGTAGATGGTAATTGCAGTGATTATTTGATATATGTTATTATAGATGGACTCTTGATGATGGCTAATTGCATCAACTAAATTGATCCATGTTAGTGTAGAATGGAATCTTGATGGAATGTTTCATATATGGCTAATCACGTTCTTTGATTGATGTATATTTGTAATAGAATTGTTGTGCCATGAATTTAATGAGATGTATGAGGGTTAAAAGAAGGTATTTCTTTACACCATGAAATTAATAGGACATATGATTGGTTATGTGATTTGATTACCTTTGCACCATGAAAATAAAATCAATGATTACTTTTGTGCCATGGAATATGTTGATGATTAAGTAATTAGATTTCTCTATGCTGTGGAATAGTGATGATGTATAAATGATTAAGTAATTAGATTTTGTTGTTCTATGGAATAAATGTTGATGTATAAATGATTAAGTAAATATATTTCTTGCGCTATGGAATAATGATGATGTATGAATGATTAAGTATTTATATCTTTCAGACGCCATGAAAATAATGTTGATATATGACTGATAATATATTTTGGAGTTATGAGTGGTGATTGATTAAGGGGATTTAGATGCCTCCTTGTTCCTCAAAAAATCCACCATCCCAGAGACCTTAAGTGGTCAAAATCAATCAGAAAAATATTGGGCTTGAGCATTGCTTATGTCTCTTGGAGGTCCTAACCATGAAGGATAGGGTGGGCGGTTAGTTATTTTAATATTCAGCAATATGTGTGATCATTATTTTATTGCTTCGATTGATTGTGATGTGTTGAACTGTGTTTATAGTTATGTTTATGTGTTGGTCATGTGTCACTATCATTTATGTTAATGCGTTGGCTTCTGTCGTTATTGGTTACATTGAGGTTCATTTGTAATGATTTTAATTATGATGTCATGTTGATTATGCATTGCTATGATTTATGAGTGATGATTCTTTTATCCTAATGAAAAAAAATAAAAAAAAATACCTATCATAATTCATTTTTTTTCATAACAGTGAGGTCGTTACATATGGTATCGGAGCGGGTTCAACCTTGCGACTTGGATCATTACACCTTCCACTATATTAAGCACTTGATTAATAACCTATCGATACCTAAAATTGAAATTTTTCCATGTAGGTAATCATGGTTAGAGGACGTCATGGAGGTAGATGATGTGGTCTTAGGGGAGGAGGTGTGATGCCTCCAGTAGCATCCACGCCAGAGGGGTCTAATCCCCAAGGAGAAGAACAAGTCATTGGACATGAGAAGATTGGTGTGGGGGATGTGGTTGGTTTGATGAGGTCCTTTTAGAGGATGTCAGAGGCCTTGATTAACTGGCTAGATAGAGATGAGGCAAGATTGCTTGTACCCAATGAGGTTTCACAATGCGCTCCAGCTAGAACTAGTAGCATTCATAAAGAACTCGAGAAGGTGAATTTTCTCGAGTTCATGAGTGCCATGGATGGCTCAGCCGCCGAGGCTTGTTTGGAGAAAATGGCGATGTTATTTTCACTTCGTGACTATACCTCCAACATGAAGCTCTGCATGGTGGTATTTTAGCTGAAGGGAAGAGATCATCTATGGTGGAAGACTCACCTACCTCAACTGAACATGGTCGTCAAAGACGTGTCATGGGAATTATTCGAGTAAAGGTTCTAGGAGAGGTATTTATCAGAGAAATTCCAGCTCAATGAGTTCAATGCCTTATGACAGGGTGGTCTTACAGTGGCAGAGTATGAGGCCCAATTCATGGATCTTCTTAGGTATGCTCCACATCTATGTTGGATTACTGAGAGGGGGTTGAATCAGTAATAGAGCAATAATATCCTTTTTAACCATACAATCCAAGTGTTATATCAATGTAGCATTATCATCCAATAACTGCAGAGTAAATAAGCAATGAACAAATGAACAATCATACACATACACAATACACTGATGTTTTAGGTGGAACCCCAAAGCGGGAGAAAACCACTGAATGCTTTTTCTTATATGAAGAATTACATTCATTGGATACACCAACTTCCTTTATTTTCTAGCTACAACTGGAAGGAGGCTCCAACCCCCTAGTTTCTTAGGCTACAACCTAAGGGAAGCTCCAATCCCCTAATCTCTGGCTACAACGAGAAGGAGGCTACAACCCCCTATGTTCTCTGGCTACAACCAGAAGGTGGCTACAACCACTTTTCCTTGCCCCATCCAATCGCCTTGACGTATAAGTAGAATGATGGAACCACTGTCACACTATCACTTTGAGATATACTATTGTAAATGTGTACCAATAAACCTACACCAAACAACCTGTACCATGAATCAACCATGCATCAACCTATACCTCAACCTGTAATCAACATGTACCATAAACAAGTGCATCAACCATGCACCAACCTATACCAAACAACATGTAATCAACCCATACCATAAATAAGTGAATCCAACCATTTACCAAGTATGTACCAATCATGTATCAACTACCCATCAACTATGACTCATCAATATGTACCATCATCATCAACTATACACCTCATGTATGTGCCAACTCATCAACTACTTGTCTCAACCATGTACAATGCATGTACCTCAACCAAAAGCCCTCATCAATTTCATCATCTAAATATGATTTGTAACTCTATAATAGACGTGGTGTATATGATCACATACCTGCAAACCTTCCTTAACTTTAACAATAATAGACTAGCATTTTCATCAAACTTTTCTTTAGTCTCACATGACTAGTTTTGGATTAGTCAACAACCCTAACTTTAAATAATCATAACTATGTACCTATAATGAATAAAGATCTAAAAATAGTACACAATGTTCTTCAGTGTGTTTTATGCAATTCCTCCAGGTGTCACTACTTGGAACCTCTCAGAAAAGGAGTTATAGAAAAAATGGCATACCTTGTTGAATTATGACTTATTCTAGAGAGCGACATTGTAGAGCATGCCCCACGTGGAATATTTGTTGTATGGATCTGAAAAATTTACATAGAATAATACAGAATGTACTCTAACCAAAAAAAAATGTCTTACTTAATTTGGATCTTTTATGAATAAGTTATGACGTTTTTACCCAAAACACTTTTTTTAGGCCAGTTTCAGGACTAGTCAAAAACCCTATTTTCCATGAAGTGTAACTCCAAAACTACAACGACCCACAAGATGAAATTCGTACCACAACTACTTGGATATGTTTTCTCAATGGCCTATCAATTTCATGGTCTGGATCATTCTAGAAAACAATTTATTGTGAAAATGGTGATATGACCTGCAAATAAGATACCTTAGAAAGCATCATCAAAATAATTTATCCTCCCTTGAATTTTGTCCTTCTTTACTTCACCTTCTCTCTAAAATTTGGCTTAGATATCCTTTGGTTACCTCAGGCACCTATAGATATTCAATATTCTCAAGTGTGATATAAAATGAGAGATCCTTGCCTCTTATTTATACTTTCATGTAGCTTCCTCAAGCGGTTACCTTTTAACCATCTTAACCCACTTTCCTTATTTTAGGGTTAACCAACTTCTAACCACTTGTCCAATTAGTAATTTATCCATTAATTTTATTATTTAAATAATTTATTTTCTATCCACTTTGATTTATAGTACACTCATCACTTCACTTTACCTCAAGGGGTTACCTTCTAACCATCTTAAACCACTTTCCTTATTTTAGGGATAACCCACTTCTAACCACTTGTCAACTTAGTAACTTCTCCATTAACTTTATTATTTAAATAATTTCTTTTGTATTCTCTTTGAATTATAGTACACTCATCACTTCACTTTATTATTTACCTTCTAAAAATATATTAAACCACTTTTACTACTTTGACCTTTTGGGGCTTCTAGATGACTCATGAGGGTTCTCCAACTTCACAGGGCCATAAATCTCTAACCATCAGGAGTTATGTGGCATTCCACATACCAATGGAAATGGCATGACATGTAATATCCATATAGAATAGTATTACCTGCAAATATATCAAAACTCATACCAATATCCATCAAACAAACTTGGGTCCATTACCCAAACCTGTGTTCTCCAACTTCCTTCAAGGGTTGACATCAATGACAACCAACCTTAATCAACAATCTAAAAATGGAGAGGTTGAAGGTAAAAAAAAAAATTTTGGCCTTAACTTCAACATTCGTGCAAAGGTGAGGATCATAATGCCACATACGTTGCATGACGCGGTCCAGAAGGCCCTCATACGCGGCAAAGGAAGAGTTGACCAGTGGGGGTCAGGGAAGGACTCCTACAAGACCGACTGGAAATACGACGACAGGTGCACAGCTTCATTAGATACTAGCCAGACATACATCAGGGTATCAAGATATGTCGAGAGGATCCACGCTCATGACACCACCATGACTAGATCCTCAATAGAGGACTCCCTATAGAGGAGCATCACATCAGCAGCAATGTCACCTGCACCAGCAGCAGTTTAGGCATGTTCAGCATAATAGACCAGGAGCTTAGGCTGGTAGGCCAGTAGCTTCTACCTTGGGGACCAGGAGTACTAGACCGAAGACCAAATGTTGGACATATGGATAGCCACATTACTAGAAAGACTGTCTAGTGGAGAGAGCCAGAGTAGCCTGGTCAGCCAGACACACTATGATTGGAGATTTGGGAAAGGCCCACAGGATTCATGCAGTGGTGAATAACTTTCAGGCCGAGCACTAATCCATTATTCTTAAGATGTCAGGTACAATTGCCAACCAAAATTTTAGTATTTTGATAGATCTAGGTCCTACAGAGATATTTATTTTTGGTGTAGCGCTGAAAAGAATTAAGGTAAAGGCAGTCGAGTAGGAAAAGTTTAGGTACGTAGAAATGGATTCAAGTGCCAAATAGAAGGTTGTAGGAAAGTTTATGGACTGTAACATTGAATTGGGAGATTTTGTAACAAATTCCAATCTATATTACACAACCTTAGAATCTTATGACATACTGATCGGTATGGAATGGTTGGAATCGCATGATGAGACACTCAACTATAATAAGAAATGGTTGAGCTTGACCGATGAGGAGGGACAAAGAAGAGATATTGTAGGAAGAAACCAGGGAGTGTCCTTGATGTTCATTTCTTCCCTACATCTACAGAAGAGCATGTGCAAAGGATGCAAGCTATATGCAATCTTAGCACTAAACGATAAGGGAAAGGTAGAAGGATTACAAAACCTTCTAGTAGTATGAAATTTTGCAAATATGTTTCTAGAAGAGTTACCAGGTTTGTCTCCCGAAAGAGAGTTGGAGTTTACCATCAACCTGAAACTTAGAACTGAACCGATAGGAAGAATGCCTTATTGGATGTCAACGCCTGAGTTACAAGAGTTGAAATTTCAACTGAAGGAGTTGTTGGACCTAGGACTTATATGTCCAAGTGTATCACCTTTGGGTGTGCCTGTTATTTTCATAAGAAATAAGGCTGGGTCATGGAGACTCTGTATTGACTACCGTCAATTGAACAAGGCAACGATCAAGAACCAGTATCTGTTGCCAATAATAGACTATTTTTTTGACCAAATGAAAGGTGCAACAGTGTTTTCAAAGATTGACTTGAGATCGGGTTATCACTAGTTACGAGTTAAAGAGGAAGATATTCCTAATACCACATTCAATACAAGGTTCCGACATTACAATTTTACCATTTTACCTTTTGGACTGACAAACTCCCCGTGGGTATTCAAGAGCTTGATGAATGGGGTGTTCCTCAAATACCTTGAAAAGTTTTTTCAAGTATTCATGGATGATATAATGATATATTCTCAAATGATGGAATAACGTGACGAACATTTTCACTTGGTGCTACAGTGTTTACGAGAAAACAAATTATATAGGAAACTGTCAAAATGCTCTTTTTACCAATTGAGGATTCATTACTTCGGGTATGTTATCTCTAGAGAAGGCATCATTGTGGATCTAATGAAGGTAGAGGCTATTATGGAATGGCTTGTATCGACGAATGTAATTACGCAGCTTTATGGGTTTAGTAGGATATTACCGATGGTTCATCAAAGGTTTTTCGAACATAGCAAATCCAATCACGGAATTGCAGAAGAAAAAAAAGAAGTTTTTATGGAATGAGAAATGCATGGAAGAATTTGAAAGGCTCAAGGACTTGTTGATGAAAATGTCAATACTAAAATTCCCCGACATGGACAAGGAATTATTGGTATGCACGGGTGCATCCCAGGAAGGCTTGGGCAGAGTCTTGATGCAAGATGGTTGAGTGATCACTTACATGTCAAGAAAATTAATAAGGCATGAGGAGAACTATGCAACACATGATTTGGAGTTATTGACCATTATGTATTCCTTGAGAGTGTGGAGGATCTGTCTAATTAGATGAAAGTTCGAACAAAAAACAGACCATTGTGGATTGCAACACATTTTTACGCAAAGTGAATTGAACGTGCGACAAAGGTGTTGGTCAGAATTTTTTAGTGAATATGATTTTGAGATTACTTACATAAAAGGAATAGTGAACAGAGTCTTAGATGTGTTGAATCGGATACCACGCATATTCTCGGTGATACCTCTTCAGACGAATCTTCGAGAAAATATTTTAACTATATAGTTTGACGATGACTCGTATAAGGAGGTTAAGGTAAATATTGCACAAGACACCATGATGGTGCCAAAGTTTGAAGGTTATACATTGGACAAGGATGGATTGTTGAGGTATAATACCCATATTTATGTATCACCTAACGATGAATTGAGAATATTGATCTTAAGAGAAGATCATAGAGTAGTATATATGGCTCATATAGGAGTCACGCAAATGAGGGAAAGCCTTAATCCTTTATTCTTCTGGAGAGGAATGAAGGAAGACATAGTTAGTTATGTGGCGTGATGTCTAGAATGTCAGCAAGTGAAGGTTGAACATAGACATCCAGTAGGATTACTACAACCAAAGGCTATTCCGAAATCAAAATGGGAGGTCATTTTGATGGAATTTATTGTTGGGTTGTCGCTAATGACAAGGAGGCACGACTTGATTTTCATGGTAGTTGACACTTTGACGAAGAGTGCACATTTTATTCTTGTGCGTACGACATATCATGTGTCATAAATAGCTAGATGTTTTGTTAGAGATATTGTGATATTACATGGTGTTCCTAAAAGGATCATATCTGATAGAGGATCGGTGTTTACAGGACATTTTTGGACAAGTTTCCAAGAGGCCTTGGGGACACAACTAAACTTTAGTACAACATATCACCCTAACACAAACGGGCAGATAGAACGAATGAACCAAATTTTGGAAGATATGTTGCATATGTATATGATGGACCAACAGAAGAGTTGGGAAGAGTTATTTCCATTGGTATAGTTTGTGTACAAAAAAATATTTCAGAGTACCATTAAGATGGCACCATTTGAGTTTCTTTATGGGCGACCGTGTCGGATGCCATTGAGATGGGATCGACTTAAAGATAGGGTCCTGGTAGCACCAGAAGTGATCCAAGAAATGGAAGAACAAATGAAAATGATAAGACAAAGGATTAAAGAAGCGAAATATCGACAGAAGAGTTATGTTGATGCGCATCATGTGGACCGCAATTATGAAGTTGGCAACCGATTTTTCCTGTGGCTGAAATCGCACAAGAGCTCGATCAAGTTTGGAAATGGTGATAAACTCTCTCCTAGGTTTGTGGGACCTTTTTAATTTGTGTAAAGGAAGGGACTCATGTCCTATAGACTAGCCTTTATTGATTCTTTGAGGCACATGCATGATGTTTTTCATGTATCTGGTTTGAGACATTATGTTAGCGATCCTACACATGTGATTGACATGATTTATTTGCAGATGTCAGATGAGGGTGCACTCACGGCAAAGCCAATCCAAATTTTTGACTGTCGCATTCAACAACTACGACGTCAAACAGTCGATCAAGTCAAGGTCTAGTGGGACAATTATAGTCCAAACTCGGCTACCTGGGAGGATGAATATGATAGGTGTCAGCAGTTTCCTTACTTATTTGATAGTTTACACATATAGATATTGTCAGATACTTTATTTAATGCATTTTATATATTGTACAACTTCGAGATGAAGTTTAAAACAAGAGGGGGTGTATGTAATATCCCTCTATTACGAGCATGTTTTATCAATTTATTCTTTGAGGAAACTTGCGTGCAAGTGATCCGGTTATAGTACATGGTTATTGTTTTGCTTATGGATTTTTATGATGATGTTGATGGATTATGATTTTATGTTAATTGTTATATGTGTATTGACATATGTTATTGACGAGTTTCTCTGAGTGTGCATGACACTTGACAGATTGTGGATGTTGAGGGCATCAATGGACCTCCTTGGACTCCGGATTCAGTCATGGAGTGGATTTTTGTTGGTTTAAGTATTTGATTTATGCATATGTGACATATGATCGATTATAGTATGATTTTGGCATGGATCGTTGACAGTGTTTTGTTGGTGGATGTAGGCTGACAATTTATTACTAATATGACTCACATAAGGAGTAAAAGGGCCATGCACATAGACTAGATATTGAGGGAGAGGTGTGGTAGTGTCCCTGTCACAGCCTACTAGCACTCTCGTCGTGGCTCGAATTGTAGGTTAATGATTACCTAGTTATAAAACAAAAATTCCATGTGTTTTGTGAAATCACCTTGTGATCTTACCCATGAGTTCTATGTGCTTTTATAAAAAAAAATAAAAAAATTCATGCGTTTTGTGAAATCGCCTTGTGATCTTACCCATGAGTTCTTTGTGTTTTTATAAAAAACAAATTCCATGCATTTGTGAAATTTCCATGTGATCTTACCCATGAGTTCTCTGTGTTTTTAATAAATAAAAAAATCCATGCATTTTGTGAAATCGCCTTGTGATCTTACCCATGAGTTCTCTATGTTTTTAATAATAAAAAATTGCCATGCATTTTGTGAAATATCCTTGTGATTTTACCCATGAGTTCTCTGTATTTTTATAAAAAACGGTTTCCCCGCGTTTTGTAAAATCGCCTTGTGATCTTACCCATGAGTTCTTTGCATTTTTATTCAGAACATATTTTTCTCTTTGTATTATGAAATTGCCTTGTGATCTTACCTAGAGTTTCTCTGCATTTTACTTAGCATCATTCTAGACTTACCCTACAATTTTCTCAACGATATTACTAAAGACATTTTGCCAGCTTTGTGTAGTTTGTATATAGTTTGAAGGGGGCGATATTTCCTTATAGTTGGTTCCAATAGGTTGTTGACCCCTTGTCATGTGGATATGCAAGGAACAAGCCTTGAGTTATCTTTTATTATGTAAAGAGGGTTGGGTCTTTATTTTAATTATTTTTAAAATTAAATTTCAATTAGGACTGAATTCTTATATCTATGGCCTAGTTAAGGATTGTATGGATTTAAGAAATGTTATATTTATTCAGTGGTTAGATCCTAATTGTCAACCCTTTTAGAAAGATAAAAGAATTAAATTAATAAAGAAACCATCAAAAGGTGTGGGGTAGAACTTGTTTTGTGTACATGGTTGTAACACCATGTTTCCCCCAGCTTGTAAATATAACTGAACTGGCCAAGGACTATGGAAAACTCATAAATGTGAATATGTGATGTAAATGGACCTTAAGGGAAAGGTCAATGAATGTGAATAACATCATGAATTTTATTGCAAGACTGCTGAGAGGGGATGTGCAGAAAAAGAGACCACGATGGTGGTGGAAGGCACCTGGAAAGGTGGCGTTAACTTCCACCGAGAATTAATATCGTATTTGGACTCCACTGGCCCAAAGAACCAAAAGAGGCTCACTGGCCCTAAATTTAATTCCTTGCAGGCTGGCAGGTTGATGGCTTAATGAGGGATGGGGAGGTGAACCGCCTATCCGTAGAGCCGTCAGGCCTGATCAACGCGAGGGTAATCACTCCACACGCAACCTCGCAAGAGGATAAGGCGTGGGGAAGAAGCGATTCGATGGGGAAGACGCGAGGGAAACTCTGGCATTACGCAGAGTGAGTGATAGCAGAGAGGAAGGATTGCAACCTTCGCTCATGTTCACTGGCAGACAGAGAGACGCAGTCTCACAGCATTGTGGTCTTAGCTCGGGGGTGGCTAGTGGTAAATCCGTTGGGAGTCGCTACACCTACGGTTGGGTGGAAAAGAGCACCCCTCTCAGGAGTTGCACTCACCTCTGGTGTTATTTCTGATAAGTGTTTTACATATTGCATCTTCAAATTCATATACTGACATATATTCTCATAGAACCATGAAATTGTGAACGATTATAGTATAAGAATGTCTGTGCAGTGTTTTGATAAGAAATAATAGATATATGCTTATAACAGAAAGACCACGCATGGCTTATGTTGATAGATGAATTTAATTATGCATGAGTTGAACCAAGCCAGATTTCCAGTCCATCCTCGGGAATTTGTTCCCCCTTGTTTGTCTCCCGGAATGCCCCAGAATAGATCTCTTCACAGAGATTCCCTTCTGGGAAAGGTTTACCAAGAACCTGGAAAAAGGACTTGAATGTCCAAGCCCTAATAACCCTGTACGAGGAGGAATGACCCTCTTAAAATTCCAAAGTAACAATGTAGGGATAAGTAACAATCGATAGACGAGATCCCGTCGAAAGATTCTCGGGTCAGTCACGACCGTTATATTGACGAAAGAAATAAGGGCGTTACATACCTTGCCCCTTTTTACTCTACTTGCGTGAATAGCAAGGAAAATCGGGACCGTAGATCCCCAAGGTCTGTGGGAGTATCTAGACCGTTGGTTTCTTTTTCCATCCAGAGAGCAGTGAGAGAGTACACGGCATGGGACTAATCTGAGTCATTGGATCTTAGCTAGAGAGCCCGATAGTTGTTGGATCCGTTAGGAGGTGCATGAGGGTTAAGCCCTCGTGATCAAGGGTGAAAGTCACAAGAGAGGAGTTGGTATCGGGGATTCAGAGTTCGGGGTTTCGAGAGCCCTGATGAAAAAAGATGGGGACACTCCTTGGTAAAAATCTCGATATAGCTCTAGACCGTCCATCCGTGAAGGACACATGGCGGAGATTGAGAGTCCATCGATATTTCGGATACCGTGGATTCGAGTTGACAAAGTGGTATCAGAGTGGATATCGGGGATATCGAGGATGTGAGGAGAGTCACTCACCACCAAGAACCTTGAATCAGTGAGATTTGATCTAGACCGTTCGTTTGGGAGTGGACGCGTGTCACGAGACTACCCACATCTGGGACTCAGGCATCGGAGGTTGAAAGAGGAAGTCTTTCGACTTCACAAGTGGTGGAAGGGCTAGAGCTCTGTGTTGTGGGCCTAGCTGATGTCACATCGGGATATCAACACTCAGAATATTGGAGTTCTCGAGGTCGAGGAAGTCAGGATGCTTCAAGTCTCGAAACAACGAGATTGGATCAGGGTCGTCCATCAGTTGGGGATACGTGGCGAAGATCCAGACTATCGGGGGAAGTCCCGATAGAAGGACAAATCGGTGCATCGGAGTTCAGTGTTTTGCAAGTCCTGAGGACAAGAGTTCCAGAGTATTCGAAGTCGTGAAACAGCGAGAGGTGATCAGGACCATCCATCTTGAGGGGATGTATGGCAGTGATCGGGGCCTCCAGGAAAAGTCCCAAAAGGAGAATCGTCAATCGGGAAATCGCGAGTCGGGATATCGGGAATCCCATGGATAAGAAGTCCTTCCAACTTGGAATTGTGAAGTCGGAAACCCCGACCAGGGGGAGAAATCTCTGTTGTTGTGGGGCCTAGCCGACGTCAGGTCGAACAATCGGGGATCGGGATATCGAGAATCCTGTGGACAAGGTGTCCTTGCGGTTCGGCATTGCGATGTCTGAAACCCCGATAGGAGATAGGGCTGTGGTCACGAGGATAGTGGTCATGTGGACCAAGAATCTAGCCAGAAGGGGCTAAGGGACAAAGATGGGGAGTTGGCTCATCGGAGTTCGGGAGATCGAGAGGTCAAGAACTCTCAGCATCAGAAAAGAAGAAACTTCGATGACTCTAGGAAATACATGGTCATATGCGGAAGGTCGATCTCTCTTGGGAGGGAAACTTTGGAGACCTCAGAAGCTTCAAGGATTTGAATGGGGAAATGTAGGAGTCGTGTATCGCGATTTCCCCAAATCACGAAAAGTTGTTAAGCTCTTGGTTGGATTAAGTTCGTGGGTACAGTACAGGGTCACGTAGACAAGTCCCCAAGAGAGAAACTTTCCCCTCGATAGCCCTGTCGTGGATTGGCATTTCGTTGTTTCAAGCTTTGGGGTTTGCAATGTCGAGAGACTCGACACTCTGGTAGTACCGAGTCACGAAGTGCGAAAAGACACCATGCTGATTCGGCTCATAATTGTGAACTATAATCACATGGAGGTGGAAAAAGGGAAAGAGCTAGCCTATGCTAAGCCCCGTAGGACTTCGGGGATTCTGACTGTTGAGGAATCAATGAAAAAGTTTGATTTTGAGTAGTGGGTATGTGACAAAGTGGTATTAGAGCATGGTTACAACACTCGGCCTGATTGGGCTCATGCACAAGTCACGCATAAACTCCATTCGAAGTACTCCTACGAAGAGTAACCCCCTAACGTAACTCTTTTGTCCATGATTAAAACTTGGAAACGAGAACCCGACTGTGTATGCATGTGAAAGAGTTATAAATTTATGTGCAAATTATAAAAATGAATTTAACTCTTGACTAATAACTAGCGTTTGTCTTTTCACTCAAGCGGACGATCAACCGCGGGAATCTACAGACACAGAGTATGGTGACTCACCAAGAGGTGGGAGAAGGCTCCCACAACCGAGACGAAGAGTCTGAAGAAAGAAGAGCAATAGGAACCCCTATAGACCTAGCTGAGACTGTGAGGAGTCTCATGGTTGAATTGCAAAGCTGCAAGGCCGATAATGAAAGGATGATGAAAGAACAAGAAAAGCAAACCGAAATTAATGAAGTTCTAATGCAGAGCTTATCCGACCTACAACGACAAATGCAGCATGAACCTGAGATGCGGAATCATGGTCGTGTCAGTGGCCATACTAAGAGAAGCACATCAAGAAAGTTCCACTCCAGAGGTAAATGACCAGTGCCAGACGATTCCACTAAGAAGGAAGATGGTGATTCAGAAGGCTCTTCCAGCAGCAGGACCAGTTCCTATTCTCAAAGAAAATAGAAGAATCAAAAGACTTCCAAGGGTCATAAATTTGAGGAATTCAGAAAGGCCAAACCTCCCTCCTTCGACGGTGAGATAAAGAAGGGAGAGGAAGCTGAGGCCTGGCTACTTGGACTGAAGAAATATTTCAGAGTCCATGATTTTTCATAGAATTTGAAGACCCGAGTGGCCACTTTCAATCTAAACGAAAAGGCTTCCATTTGGTGGGAAGATCTTAAGAACATGAAAGGGGTCTACGAGGAGGACTTGTCTTGGAAACAGTTTGAAAAGTAATTCCAGAAGAAGTATTTGTTGGAAAGATATTTTGACGAGAAGGCTAAAGAGTTTTATGAACTCAAACTGGGGCAACTCACTATAGAGGAATATGTCAATAAATTCCTCGACTTATTGAGATATGTACCCTACATCAAAGAAGATAAGGCGAAGGCACAACGCTTCATCAATGGGTTACCCAAGGAATACCGGAACCGAATCAAATTTGACGAGCCAAAGACCTTAGAAGACACTATAAGAAAGGCAACATATTGTCGTGAGCAATATGGACATCGGGCAGAGTCTTGTGGAGACTGGAAACAGAAGAGTGGTTTGAGGTTTCAGAAAAAGGAGATTAAATCCTTAGGATTTAAAAACTATAAGAAGAACCCCAGAATGAACTATCCATCTCGGAGTGTGCTCCAGCATAATTTTCCCTCGGTGGACGAAAATAAAACTTCTGGACCTATACTATTAAAGACTAATAACCCAAAGAAAGAACCTTTGAAATGTTGGGGTTGCGGAGAAGAGCATCTCCTAAGAGACTGTCCACACCGACAACAGAACAGTCGAAAAATTTATAACATGCAGGAAGCTACCACAGTCAATGATGTGGCAAGGAGTGTGCCACAGATTTATGCAGCCTTGGATAATAACCAAGTTGACCACCAAGCTTCAGTGGTGGAAATAGAAGGTATGATTTTCAACCATCTAGTGTATGTTTTGATTGACCCTGGTTCAAATTTGAGTTATATATCCCCTAAAGTTGTTGATAAGTATAAACTATAGCCACAAAAACAAACTAAGCCATGGTTGGTGCAGTTAGCCACTGGCACCAAAAGAAAGGTGGTAGAGGTCATACCAGCCTGCCAATTAATGTTGGGTGAATTCCCCACCCAAGAAACCCTTAATGTATTACCCCTAGGATCATACGACCTGTTGATTGGTATGGACTGGCTAGCCGCCCATAAATCCAAACTAGACTATTACCATAAAACCTTAGAATGTGTGAGCAAAGAAGGAAAAAGGATAACCCTTCAAGGGATCCGAAAAACGGTCTCGATGAGACAAATATCAGCCCTACAAATGAGAAATTATTACCGAAAGGGATGTCCCCTATATGCAATACAAGTGTTGAAAACAACCGAAGGTGATAAACCAAGCCCTGAGGATCACCCTATCCTGAGAGAATACAAAGATGTGTTTCTGAAGAGGTACTGGGTCTACCTCTGAGAAGAGACATTAACTTCTTGATAGAGCTCGCACCAGGAGTGGTGCCAGTGTCTAGAACACCCTCCCGGATGAGCACACATGAGTTAGTTGAACTCAAATTGCAATTGAAAGAAATGATGGATAAGGGTTATATTCGACCTAGCGTGTCCCCATGGGGAGCACCAGTCCTATTTGTGAAAAAGAAGGATGGCACCCTTAGAATGTGCATAGATTATAGACAACTCAATAAAGTAACCATAAAGAACAAGTACCCCTTGCCCAGGATCGATGATCTATTTGATCAATTGGGGGGTGCGTCTATTTTCTCAAATATTGACTTGAGTTCGGGATACCATCAAGTCCAAATCAAGGGTGAAGACATCCATAAAATGTCTTTCCGGACACGGTATGGTCATTATGAGTTTGTGGTAGTGCCATTTGGGTTAACCAATGCCCCTGCCACTTTCATGTGTTTAATGAACAATGTACTCGATAAATTTTTAGATAAATTTGTACTAGTTTTCATTGATGACATATTAATCTACTCTAAGAATAGAGAAGAACATGAAGAGCATATTAGACTTGTGCTGCAAGTGCTAAGAGAGCATCATCTCTATGCTAAATTCAGAAAATGTGACTTCTTTCAGAAGAAAATACACTACTTGGGACATGTTCTGTCCGAGGAAGGGGTAGCAGTAGATCCTGACAAGATCATGTCTATCATGGAATGGCCTACCCCAAAGGATGTTTCAGACATCATATCCTTTATGGGATTGGTGGGATACTATAGGAGATTTATAAAAGATTTCTCCAAGATTGGTTGTCCAATCACTGCCCTCCAGAAGAAGGAGACAAAATTCCTGTGGACACAGCAATGTCAAGAAAGATTGCAAACCTTGAAACATCTACTAACCCATGCACCCATGTTGAAAATCTCTGACCCAAAAGCTGACTTCCTTGTGTGCACGGATGCCTGTAAGGAAGGGCTCAGAGGAGTCCTTATGCAGGAAGGAAAGATGATCTGTTATGAATCCCAAAAATTGAATGAACACAAGGTCAATTATGTGACTCATGATCTAGAACTGGCTGCCATAGTGCACGCCTAAAAAATATGGAGGCATTACCTCTTGGGAAGAAAACTTATTCTTATGACAGATCACTGTGGATTACGGTATTTGTTTGATCAACCAAAGCTTAATGTTAGACAAGCTAGATGGATGGCCCTCCTTAGCGAATTTGATTTTGAAATCAAACACATCAAAGAGAAGGAAAATAGGGTGGTCGATGCCCTCAGCAGAAGCATGAAAACGATTCACCTGGTAGCGATGAGTACCTGCGAGATAGATGTCAAGAACAGAGTCAGAAAGGCACAAGAAACATATCCCTTCATTCAAACTGTGACCCTGTACCTACAACAAGAACCCGCTGGAATAAAATATGAAGGCTACCAGATAACTAAAGGAGGTCTTCTCACCTACAGAGATAGAATGTACATCCCAAATCGTGACGACTTGAAGAGGTTCATCATGGATGAACTACATAAAAGACCATACACTGGTCACCCAGGATACTAGAAAATGATCACAACCACCCGGAAACAATTTTATTGTCTTGGATTGAAGGACTTAGCCAAATATTTGGCCCAATGCATAGAATTCCAACAAGTTAAAGCAGAACATTGACACCCAGCAGGACTACTACACCCTTTACCCATCCCAGAATGGAAATGGGAAACCATCTCCATGGATTTTATCACTGGATTGCCAACTTCAACCAAACAGAATGATGCCATTATGGTAGTGGTGGATAAACTGAGCAATTCTGCTCATTTCATCCCTATCAAATCAACCTGCAAGGTGATAGATATCGCCCAGATATTCATGAAAGAGGTATTCTGACTGCATGGTATGCTGAGGGAGATAATATCTGATAGAGACACAAAATTTACTTCAAATTTTTGGAAATCACTGATGGCGGGTTTAGAGACCAAATTGTTGTTTAGTACCACCTATCACCCTCAAACCGACAGACAGATAGAAAGAGTAAATCAAATATTAGAATATATGTTAAGGATGCATGTAATGCATCAACCCAGAAAATGGGAAGACTACCTGCCATTGGTATAATTTGCCTACAACAACGGCTACCAAGCATCCTTAAAGATGAGTCCCTTCGAGGTCCTCTATGGTAGGTCGTGTAATAATCCAATCAGCTGGAGTAATCCTGTAAATAGGATTTCTTTTGGACCCAACATGCTGAGAGAAATGGAACAGCAAGTGACTCAGATAAAACAAAATCTGAAGGTCGCTCAGAACCGACAGAAAAGTTATGTTGATCAAAAGAGAACTCCAAGAGAGTTCAAAATGGGAGACCATGTATATCTCATAATTAAGCCCAGAAGGA
>ML798763.1:309-19210 GCA_009831015.1 Picea engelmannii | reverse complement strand
GTTTTCCATGTTTCATTATTGAAGAAATATGTACATGATGCTAATCATATAATTGACTGGTCTGTGATCCAGGTGGAACCGGAGGGAGAATTTCTACCAGAACCCCAATGCATACTGGACAGAAAGGAAACCTTGCTCCGGAACAGAACCATTGCACAGGTCAAGGTGCAGTGGAAACATTTTGGCCCAGAAGAGGCTACATGGGAAATGGAGGATGCCATGAGACAAGCATATCCGATTTTGTTTACTTATGTACATACCATTCATGTTAGTAGATAGGAACATCGAGGATGATGTTCCTTTTAAGGGAGAGGGAATTGTAACACCCTATTTCCCCCAGCTTGTAAATATAACTGAATTGGCCAAGGACTATGGAAAACTCATAAATGTGAATATGTAATGTAAATGGACCTTGAGGGAAAGGTTAATGAATGCAAATAACATCATGAATTTTATTGTAGGACTGTTGAGAGGGGATGTGCAGAAAAAGAGACCACGATGGCAGTGGAAGGCACCTGGAAAGGCGGCGTTAACTTCCACCGAGAATTAATACCGTATTTGGACTCCACTGGCCCGGAGAACCAAAAGCGGCTCGCTAGCCCTGAATTTAATGCCTTGCAGGCTGGTAGGTCGATGGCTTAATGAGGGATGGGGAGGTGAACCACCTATCCGTAGAGCCATCAGGCCTTATCAGCGAGAGGATAATCGCATCACACACAACCTCGCAAGAGGATAAGGCATGGGGAAGAAGCGATTTGATGGGGACGACGCGAGGGGAACTCTAGCGTTACACAGAGTGAGTGATAGCAGAGAGGAAGGATTGCAACCTTCGCTCCTGGTCACTGGCAGATAGAGAGACACAGTCTTACAGAATCGTGGTCTCATCTCGGGGGTGGCTAGTGGTAAATCCACTGGGAGTCGCTACGCCTACGGTTGGGTGGAAACGAACACCCCTCTCAGTAGTTGCACTCACCTCTGGTGTTATTTCTGATAAGTGTTTTACATATTGCATCTTGAAATTCATATACTGACATATATGCTCATAGAACTATGAAATTGTGAACGATTACAATATAAGAATGTTTGTGCAGTGTTTTGATAAGAAATAATAGATATATGCTTATAATAGAAAGACCACGCATGGCTTATGTTGATAGATGAATTTAATTATGCATGAGTTGAACCAAGCCATATTTCCAGTCCATCCTCGGGAATTTGTTCCCCCTTGTCTGTCTCCCGGAATGCCCCGGAATAGATCTCTTCACAGAGATTCCCTCCTGGGAAAGGTTTACCAAGAACCTAGAAAAAGGACTTGAATGTGCAAGCCCTAATAACCCTGTATGAGGAGGAATGACCCTCTTAAAATTTTGAAGTAACAGCATAGGGATAAGTATCAATCGACAGACGAGATCCCGTCGAAAGATTCCTGGGTCATTCACAACCATTAGATTGACGAAAGAAATAAGGGCGTTACATACCTTGCCCCTTTTTCCTCTACCTGCGTGAATAGCAAGGAAAATCGGGACTGTAGATCCCCAAGGTCTGTGGGAGTATCTATACCGTTGGTTTCTTTTTCCATCCAAAGAGTAGTGAGAGAGTACATGGCGTGGGACTGATCTGAGTCATTGGATCTTAGCTAGAGAGCCTGATAGCCGTTGGATCTGTTAGGAGGTGCATGAGGGTTAAGCCCTCGTGATCAAGGGAGAAAGTCACGAGAGAGGAGTCAGTATAGGGGATTCGGAGTTTGGGGTTTCGAGAATCCTGATGACAAAATATCGGGACACTCCTTAGTAAAAATCTCGATATAGCTCTAAACCGTCCATCCATGAAGGACACATGGCGGAGATCGAGAGTCCATCGATATTTTGGATACCGGGGATTCGAGTTGACAAAGTGGTATCAGAGTGGATATCTGGGATATCGAGGACGTGAGGAGAGTCACTCGCCACCAGGAACCCCAAATCAGTGATATTTGATCTGGACCGTTCATTTGGGAGCGGACGCTTGTCATGAGACTACCCACATCTAGGACTCGGGCATCGGAGGTTGGAAGAGGAAGTCTTGCGACTTCACAAGTGGCGGAAGGGTGATAGCTCTGTGTTGTGGGCCTAGCTGACGTCACATCGAGATATCGACACTCAGAATATCAGAGTTCTCAAGGTCAAGGAAGTCGGGACACTTCAAGTCTCGAAACAACGATATTGGATCAAGGTCGTCCATCAGTTGGGGATATGTGGCGGAGATCCAAACTATCGGGGGAAGTCCTGATAGAAGGACAAATCAGTGCATCGGAGTTCGGCGTTTTGCAAGTCTTGAGGACAAGACTTCCGGAGTATTTGAAGTTGTGAAACAGCGAGAGGCGATCAAGACCGTCCATCTTGAGGGAACTTGTGGCATTGATCGGGGCCTCCAGGAAAAGTCCCTAAAGGAGAATCGTCAATCGGGAAATCGCAAGTCGGGATATTGGGAATCCCATTGATGAGAAGTCCTTGCAACTTGGAATCGCGAAGTCTGAAACCCCGACCAGGGGGAGAAAGCTCTGTTGTTGTGGGGCCTATCTAACGTCAGGTCGGACAATCGGGGATCGGGATATTGGGAATCTTGTGGACAAGGTGTCCTTGCGGTTTGGCATTGCGATGTCCGAAACCCCAATAGGAGATAGGGTTGTGGTCACGAGGATAGTGGTCACGTGGACCAAGAATCTAGCTAGAAGGGTCTAAGGGCCAAATACGGGGAGTTGGCTCATTGGAGTTCGGGAGATCGAGAGGTCAAGAACTCTCGGCATCAGAAAAGAAGAAACTCTGAAACCCGAATTTGACTCTGGGAAATACATGGTCATGTGCGGAAGGTCGATCTCCCTTGGGAGGGAAACTTTGGAGACCTCGGAAGCTTCAGGGATTTGAATGGGGAAATGTAGGAGTCGTGTATCACGATTTCCCCAAATCGCAAAAAGTTGTTAAGCTCTTGGTTGGCTTAAGTGCGTGGGTACAGTACAGGGTCACGTAGACAAGTCCCCAAGAGAGAAACTTGCCCCTCGATAGCCCCGTCGGGGTTCGGTGTTTCATTGTTTCAAGCTTCGGGGTTTTCAATGTCTAGAGACTCGACATTATGGTAGTACTGAGTCGCGAAGTGCGAAAAGACGCTGTGCTGATTTGGCTCATAATTGTGAACTATAATCACATGGAGGTGGAAAAAGGGAAAGAGCTAGCCTATTCTAAGCCCCGTAGGACTTCGGGGATTCTGACTGTTGAGGAATCAATGAAAAAGTTTTATTTTGAGTAGTGGGTATGTGACAATGGTAAACCTTCTCTTGCTGATAAAATTTATCCATAGGTCATTCCTTGATTGTTAACAATAGATGGTAATTGCGTCGATTATTTGATATATGTTATTATAGATAGACTCTTGATGATGGCTAATTGCGTCAACTAAATTGATACATGTTAGTTTAGAATGGAATCTTGATGGAATGTTTCATAGATGGCTAATCACATTCTTTGATTGATGTATGTTTGTAATAGAATTGGTGCGCAATGAATTTGATGTGATGTATGAGGGTTAAAAGAAGGTATTTCTTTGTGCCATGAAATTAACAGGATGTATGATTGGTTATGTTATTTTCTTACCTTTGTGCCATGAAAATAAAATCGATGATTACTTTTGTGCCATGGAATATGTTGATGATTAAGTAATTAGATTTCTTGCACTATGAAATAATGATGATGTATAAATGATTAAGTAATTAGATTTCGTTACACTATGGAATAAATGTTGATGTATAAATGATTAAGTAATTATATTTCTTGCGCTATGGAATAATATGATGTATGAATGATTAAGTATTTAGATTTTTTAGGCGCCATGAAAATAATGTTGATATATGATTGATAATCTAGTCTGGAGTTATGAGTGGTGATTGATTAAGGGAATTTAGATACCTCCTTGTTCCTCAAAATAGTCTCTAGCCTTGAGACCTTAAGTGGTCAAAATCAATTGGATGAATCCTGGGCTTGAGCATTTCTTATGTGTTTTGGAGGTCCTAACCATGCAGGATAGGGTGGGAGGTTAGTTATTTTAATATTCAGTGATATGGGTGATCATTATTGTATTGCTTCGATTGATTGTGATATGTTGAACTATGTCGCTAGCTATGTTTATGTGTTGATCATGTGTCATTATCATTTATGTTAATGCATTGTCTTGTGTCTTTATTGGTTACATTGAGGTTATCTTATAATGCTTTTAATTATGATGTCATGTTGATTATGCAATGCTATGATTTATGAGTGACGATTCTTTTATCCTAATGAAAAAAAAAATTACCTATCGTACTTCATTTATTGTCATAACGACAGGGTCGTTAAAAACATAGCACACAGAGTGCACTACGTAGTCTCACCCAAGATGGCTTCTATGGGGGGCCATAGGACTTAGATGTCTGCAACCCTGGGATGGGATGTGTTTCTCTATTTGAGGCATTCAACCTACTTATTGTTAACCCTCAAACCCTCATTAGAGTTTACTCCAAACCACTATCACTACTATTCTAACAGGACGTTATTAACCATTACAACCGCATTTGATCAAAGACAAAAAATAACCTACTATAACACAATATTTTGATCTAATTATTAGCTATAATATTTATTCATTCCATGCCATTCTACAGATTCCATTACCTTAACCTTATTGCACAATGTCCATTCCTTTAACAAGCAACATATTCATCATAAAATCTTATCAAAGTAAGTGTAACCATAAACTCTACACATAGTCACATAAAACATAGATATAACGTGGTTCACCCCCCCTGGGGCTATGTCCACAAATATTTTTCACTTCGTCTCTTTATACATCTTTCATGCAAAATGTAGTGTTGTGCGTTGTACAATCATTCCTTCATTACATCTGATCTCCAAAGATGCAATAGTTCTCACTTACCCTGAGAACCCTCATGAAAACCCTAACAAATAATATTTGAACCAACTATAGAGTATCAACAATTGAATAATCCCCTTATCAATTGATCAAATTTATATAGTGCTAATACATTTTACTTATACAAAACTGGGACAAATCCCTTACAAAAACCCTAACCCTAAAAGGATTAGGTGTGTCCACTTTCTCCTTGACTTCATCTTGGCTAGTCCTCAATCCAACCATTGCTCCAAGTCGGCACCTATCCAGTTTCCAACTGATCTGCAATAGTTTTTCCACTTTCTAACTGTTTTTCTCAGCGTGGGTTTTCCCTTGTTTTCAGTGCTGCTTTTCCTCTTTTTTCAGGCACACTCCCATGTTTTTCGCTGCTCCTCTAATCTCTTCAAAGATTCTTCACTTTTACCAAAAATTGGTCTGCACCAATAGGCCCCCAAAAATAACATTGTGACTTGTCCCAAGTCATGCATGGACTCATGCATATTTTATTGCATGTGCCAATTCTTCATACATCTCTACTATCCTCTAGAATTGCTCATGTGCCTAGTTTCTCTTCTCTGTCATGGCTTCTACCACTTGCGTAGTGACTGGAGGTCTTAAAATTTCTCCCCCCTCCAATCATATCTATTCGATGCACACTTTTTATGCATCTCTGTCCACAACCAATTCTCTACCTTTTATTGTAGGGGCTCCAACTAAGTATGTCATGTGATCTTTTTTGCCTGTACTGCTTTCTCTTCGGCCTATAGGTTCTTCATTTCTTTGACAGTCTTGATTTTCTCCGATAGTGACATTTTCCTCTGTCACTACTTGACATCTGACATTATTGCATGAAATTTATCTTCCTTCCCTTGCATCTCTTGTATGCTCCCATCCTATAATAGTTGTGTCCATAGTTGGGAACTCTTCTCCAACAGTTTTTTCATTCTATGTATGCTCTGCGCGATGTTCTCTACAGATGTTTTCGTGTCTTTCTCTCTTTGCACTTTGAAATTTGGAGAATTAGTAGGTACTGCACACTCCTCCAGTTCCTTGATCTGCTCTTTATATTGTGCCAAAGCCTGCATTATTTTCCTCATCTTCTCTTCATAATATGCTCCCTCTGATTCTGCATTGTCGGGGATGGCTTGAAATACTGCACTTATTTGTTTCTCTATCTCCTCCACTTTTTGTTGTGCCATATTTTTCTCCTTCCCTTCTTGGTTGATGACTTCCTTCAATATAACATTCTCATCTTTTTTATGTGCTTTTAGATGTGTCTGATTTATTTTTTGATTTATTGGGGACAATCTTTTGATTCATCCCCTTCTTCACTATTCAAGTTGAATGTCACTCATTTAGAGCAGAAGGACTTTCAAGACCTTGTTTAGAGAGTATGGAACTTTCCCTCTTACCGATTGGGGGATGAGCATGGATTATTTGGTGGGTGTCTATAGTGTGTCGTGCTGCTAAGTTCATCAGATGATGGGGGAAAATGCTAGCTAGGAAGGAAAACAAGGAGGTTCACACAATTCTTAAGGAGGATATCCATAATGTGACTATTCAAGAGGAGGTTATGCAATTGGAGATGACAGTTCAATGGGATAATGACTATTTAGGTATATATTCTTATACCCACTCCCATCTTTAATTGATACAGGAAGTGGACAAGAGTTCCAAGTTTTATTTTGACTTTCTCTAGTAAAAGGTCATGGTGGAAAGGGATTTTGGGTTGTATTGCACTAATATCTCTCTTGTTGAGGATCATAATAAGGTAACATGTATATTTAACTCCCATTTTCAAAATACTTTTTCTTCTTATACTTAAAAAAATGGGGTGGTGTAAAATATATAGGCTTGTTTTTATGTGGTCCCTTGCAAGGTTTGTTGTCATGTTAGGGATAAGTTAGATAGATATTTTTGCAAGGAAAAACTCTTTGTTTCATTATCTTCTGTGAAAAATGGTAAAAATGTAGGAATGTATGGGATGACTTATCATATATGCAAGGCATGGGGAGTACTACTCATGATGGGATGCCATTATCAATTAAAGAGGTCGAGTGGAGGACAACTCAGCACCCAACGTGCGCATTTCAAATCAGTCTTGATCCCAAGGAGAGTGCGTTGTTTTGATATTTTGAAATATTTGAAATTTAAAACCTTTAAATGTTTTGAGGCAAGAGCCATCACATAAGGCCACCAAAGATTGTAATCATCTTAATTATATGTAGGATTGTACAGATACTATGCATCAACTGGTATATGAATGTAATGGCCATTTATTGTAATAAGTCCTTAGTATATGAAGGTATTAATTGTGATAGGATAGCACTAAGGTAGTCAATAGGAAGGCTCGGGAATCCCCTCCATGTATAAATATATGTAACTGATGCCAAAATGAGGTTGTTGATCATTATCTGATAGATCTATTGTATGTTATTGTTTTTGTTGTTAGTTGTTGTAGAGAGTTCCAGAAAGTTGTAAGAGTCTGTGTACATAATTTGTTGAAGGAATACTACCAGAGAGGTTTGATTCCATATGTGTGTTGTTGTATTCATCTAAGTCCATTGAGTACATGTGATGTTTCTATATGTTTTATCTATTTTATTCTTCTTATATGCATGAGTATGATTTTCATGGTTAAGTGTGGAAACTTGTAATGTTCCATAAGTTTCAATTGTTTCTCTTTTGAGAGTTCTAGTGCAAGGAGTGCATAGTGCCTGGAAGGAGTGTGAAGGTCGATTCAAGATTGACTTAGAAGCTCAGAAGAGGTAGTGTGAAACTTTATAGTCGAAGTGAAAGGAGTGCACAATCGCTTAGAGGAGAGATAAGTCAAGAGAAGAACCATGCAAGTAGTGGGTTGGGCCAACACTTAGTCGAAGTGTTGAATAACTCAAAGAGAAGATGAGCGCAAGGAGTGTGTGGAGAGATTTTCACAAAAATATCTAAGTCCAAAACTTTTCAAAAGTTCAAAGGATGCAAGGAGTGCACCAGAGGTCTAAAATACCCCAAAGATGAAAAATCAAGAAGGATAGTGGTCAAAATCCTTACGGGAAAGAAGTTTATTTGCTTTTAGTATCAAACATACGAGATTCATTTCGGGAGGATCTACGATCTCTCGTCTCCATCCGATCGGGAGAAGTAGCGTGGGGTTTAACCCTATAAGTCATGAAGAATTCACGTTCAGGATAAATTGCGTGTCGAGTTAAAAGGAGGAGTTATCGGAGATTGAAATCCAATGGATGAGATCCATTCGGGAAATTGCAGGAGATCTGATAGTCATCATATCTAGAGGAGTTGCGCAAGGGTTATATATTGAAGTCCTTTGAACTTCACACATTTGGGAGATTTGGAGCATTGAGAAATCGGGATCCCCGAAAGCCCCAAGGTCAGATAAAATCATGGTCATCCATTCACAAGTACACGTACCAATAGATCATAAATTTTGGAAGACCAAAAGTCTAGGAGAACAGAGGACAAAATATTTTGATCTCTCTGGAGTCTCAAATTCTGGAGTTGATATGAACCATTGATTAGAGGAGGACACATGGAAATAGATCCATAGGTCAAGAGAACCAATACTCCAAAGGGAAGGAACGAACATATTTCTTAAAAGAAAATCCTTTCAAAGTCCCAAAGGTCAGGATTCATCCTAGCCGCCAATAAAGAGGGGGACACCTGGAGGAAGGAGCAGTCCTTAAAAATTTCATCGTTTGAGAGGAATAAGAGTTCACACTACACATACACCTAGACCCCTGAAGGATAAAACATATTTGTGGCATCCATTTGTCGAGGTGTGGTGACCATTGATCTGATTCCTCTATGAGTTTGCAAATCCGATGCTCCAGAGGTTTCAAATTGTTAGACATCTGGGACTCCCAAAGCCCAGAATCCCAGAGTGAATAGTGGTCATTGATCAATGGGAGGGCATGGACCATTGATTCCTTTGTTGTATGTGTTCTTTGGTCTGGCGCTCTGACAGAAGTGTGGAATAGAAGTTTAGAAACCCCCGAAGCCTAAAAATGTGAAGTGGGGTACTAGTCATCGATATGATCGGAGGATAGGAGTCGTCCGATCTAATTCAAAGTTGGCTCTTTGGAAGCGCACTATGTTGAAATGATTAGAATTTCTGAAGCTTGGAATTCTGAAATTGATCCCCGTCGTAGATTTGAGCATGTGTTGTGAGTCGTCGATCCGTGTTGTGGTTTGATGCTCTATCACTTCAATGTTCGGAAGGTTTGGAGTCTTATTCTATTGAGACTCTCGAAGCTTAATATATGTGAAGTCCTGAATTCTCCATAGGTTTGGGGTTTGGCCCACTGTTCATGGGAAGGCTTTGCTAGTGCTTCGGGGACCTCTGAAATGTGGATTTTTCATTCATACAAGAGGTTTTAAGGCCTGTGTAGTGAATTTGAGGGCTCAAAAATATCCTATGAGCTAATTCATCTCCCGAAGTCAACAATCCTTATACCAGGAGGTTGTGAAGGCTCCAAGAGAGGGATGGGGTATACATCAAGTGGTATAAGAGCCCAAATTCAACTCTGTCAAAAAAGGAATATTCAAAACCATGCCACCAAGGAGGCATAGAGAGAGAGTAGTGGAAAATCCATCCATAGAAAGGGAGATGAGGCAACTTCGTATGAGAATGGATTCCATGGAGACAACACAGAGGAAATCACTTGATGTTTGTGACATTAGCGAAGCTGAGAGTGAAGAAATGGAAGTAGAAGGAGTTGCAGCAGAAGAAGATGTAGAGGAACACTTGTTGAGAGTTGTTGTAAAAATGGGGGCCAGAGAAAAAATGGAAGTTCCAATGTATGAAGGAAACTTAGATGTTTAGGAGTTGGTCGATTGGGTAAGTGCTTTGGAAAAGTACTTCGATTATGAGGAGATTGGTGATGAAAAGAAAGTGGAGCATGTTGTTACCAGACTGAAGGGTCATGCAACGTTATGGTGGGATGAACTGCAAGCTGACAAAAGATACAAAGGTAAGATAAAAATCAAAAGTTGGGATAGGATGGTAGCTAATTTAAAATATAAATTCATACCCAAGGATTACCAGATAAATATGTTCAAGAGATTGAAAAATTTGAGACAGAAATGCTTGACAGTGAATTGTACACTGAATAATTTTATAGACTGAACATCAGAGAGGGACATAGGGAGAGTGACGAAGAAAACGTTTTCAGGTATATTAATGTCCTGAGATATGAAATCCAGAATGAAATCAGTATGATGACAATGAGAATGGTGGAAGACACTTATCAGGAAGCAATGAAAGTAGAGGAGAGTTTGGCCAGAAAACAAAGCCAATGAAATAGAGGTAGACTAGGAATCATCCGAGAGAAATTCTAGAAACTCATAACAGAAGTTGGAAAGTATCATGGTAATACTGAAAGAGGAGGAAGTTCCCAAGGGAGACAATACGGTGGCAGAAAATATTTTTCTCAAGGAAGAGGAAGAGGTAGAGGAGGAGAAGTGAAATGTTATGCCTATGGAAAGATAGGGCATATGTCTTGGGAATTCCATGAGAGGAAGAAAGAAGGAGGTGGAGAAGCTCACATTTCTGAAGCTCAAAGGAGGAATGTGGAGGCAGAAGCAGTAGAAGATGGGAAGTCCCTCATGATGAGGAAATCCCTCTTAAAACCAGAGAAAGAAGCAAAAGAGCCAGTTTAGAGAAACATACTATTCAGGACTACTTGCAAGACCAAGAATGGGGCATGCAAAGTGATTATAGACAGTGGGAGAAATAATAATTTGGTATCCATGGAAATTGTGGAAAATATGGAGCTGGAGACAACTACACATGAACCCTTACAAGGCATAGTGGTTGCAGAAGGGACACCAAGTCATGGTAAGTCGACAATGTAATGTTGAATTTAAGATAGGAGGTTATAAAGATGATATTTTGTGTGATGTTATACCCATGGACATTTGTCATTTTTTGTTGGGAAGAACATGGAAATATCACACAAATGTCATACATGATGGGAGAAAAAATACTTACACCCTTGAGAAGAATGATCGTACACATATGTTGCTTCCAATGGAGGATAAGAAAGTGAAGGAGGAAGCCAATTCTAGAATACTTCTCATGAGTGGGAAGGAACCCTTAAATGAAGTTAAGAAGGAACAGGAGATGCAATTTGTTGTGGTGAGAAAACCCAGAGTCATACTTACAATCACTTATGTGGATGATCTACCAGTGGAGATTCAAGAATTGTTGGATAATTTTGTTGATATCACGGTGGATTAGTTACCTCGTTCTTTACCACCCATTAGGAGTATCAGTCACCACATTTACCTTATTCCAGGAGCTAGTTTTTCAAACAAAGAAGCATATAGGTTGAAACCTCAAGAAAATGAAGAGGTCAAGAAGAAATTCCAAGAGTTGTTGGATAAATATTTGGTTAGAGAAAGTTTGAGTCTATGCGCAGTACCAACTATGTTGAGTCCAGAGAAATATGGAGGTTGGAGAATGTGCATAGATTCTAGAGCCATCAATAAGATCACCATAAAGTATAGAATCACTTTACCCAAAATGGATGATTTGATGGATTTCTTGAGTGGAGAATATGGTTTTTCCAAGATAGACTTGAAGAGTGGATACCATCAGATAAGAATGAGAGAGGGAGATGAATGGAAGAAAACATTCAAAACCAATGAAGGATTGTATGAGTGGCTTCTCATGCCATTTTCTTTGACGAATGCCCCAAGCACATTCATGAGATTGATCAATGAGGTACTTCAAGATTTAATTGGTAAGTTTTTGATTGTGTATTTGGATGATATTTTATTTTTCAGCAACACTAAAGGAGAACATTTGAGACATTTAAAGCTGGTGTTGAGGAGGTTGCAGCAGGAGAAGCTGCTTATAAATCTAAAGAAATTCTCTTTCATGAAGACAGAACTCATATAATTGGGTTTTGTGATCTCTTCAAATGAATTGAATATGGATCCAGAGAAGGTGAGAGTAATCAAAGAATGATCTTCTCCGAGAAGCATATTTGAGGTAAGAAGATTTAAAGGATTAGAAAGTTTTTATAGAAAATTCATCGGGAATTTCAGTAATATTTGTGCACCCATACTGGAGACCATAAATAAAAAGCATAGATCCTTTAATTGGAAAACAAAAGTTGAAAAAATATTCACACTATTAAAGGAGAAGATCACAAAACAACTGATTCTGGGTCTACCAGATTTTAAGAAGACATTTCAAGTGAGATGTGATGCAAGTGGAGTAGCTATTGGTGCAGTCTTGAGCCAAGACAATAAGCCTATTTCTTATTTTAGTGAGAATTTGAATGACACTAAGAGGAAGTATTCAATGTATGATAAGGAGTTTTATGTTGTAATACAAGCTCTAAAAAAATGGAGGCATTATATTATTTCGAGGGAGTTTGTCTTGTATAGTGACAATCATGCTTTGAAATTCATAACCAGAAAGGAGACGTTGAACCAAAGACATGCTAAATGGGTAGAATTCATGTTGAATTTTACTTTGTTATTAAGTAAATTAGTGGTAGCACTAACAAAGTTGTTGATTCTTTGAGTAGGAGGTGTTTGATTATGCACGAATTTCAAGTGGAGACCTTAGGGTTTGAACACCTTAAGGGAATGTATCATGAAGATCCTTATTTTAAAGAGGCTTATGAAGCATGTGAGAACCCTTTTCTAAGGGAAAGAAGTCAATGGATAGAGTATTTAATCCAATTTGGACTATTTGTCAAAGTAAGTTAACTATGTGTTCCAAAATGCTCAATGAGAGACAACTTGTTGAAAGAAAAACACAGTGCAGGATTGGATGGACATTTCAACCATGATAAGACTTATGCAAAACTGAGTTCTTCATACCATTGGCCATATATGAGATATGATGTGAAGAAATTTGTGGACAGATTCAGATTTTTCTAATATGTAAATGGGAAGCAGAAGAACATTGGTCTGTATCAGCAATTGCTTATACCAGATAGGCCACGGGACGCCATAAGCATGGATTTTGTGTTGGTATTGCCAAGATCCCAGAGGGGGAGTGATTCCAAATTTTTAGTGGTTGTCATATTTTCAAAGATGGAACATTTTATACTATGCCAGAAAACCAGTGAATTTACTCACATAGCCAATTTATTTTTCAAGGAGGTTATGAGATTACATGGCTTGCCCAAAAGTATAGTCTCAGACAGAGATACCAAATTTATGGGACACTTTTGGAGAACTATATGGAAAAAGTGGGGGACAAACTTGTCCTTTAGTTCAACATATCACCCTCAGACAGACGGACAGACCGAGGTGGTAAATCAAAGCTTAGGAAATTTGTTGAGACGTTTGGTCACTGAACATCACAGTCAGTGGGATCAAATTCTTCCCCAAGCATATTTTTCTTATAATGATTCTCCAAACCAAAGCACTGGAAAAATCCCATTTCAAATAGTGTATGGGATGCATCCAAGAGGAATTTTGGAGTTGAGAGATTTGAGGCATGATGAGTTCTGAAGTGCAAGAGAATGAGACTTTGTTGCAGAGATGCAAAAGCTTCATGATCAGATAAAGGGACAACTACATGATAGCAATCAGAAGTATAAGAACCAAATTGATCAGAAAAGGAGAGAGGTTCATTTTGAAGTCAGAGATCTAGTTTTAGCACATCTAAGGAAAAAAAGGTTCCCAAGGGGAACATAAAACAAAATAAAGATGAAGAAAATAGGACCATGTAAAATCCTCTTAAAATTTGTTTCCAATTCTTATGAGATTGAGTTGCCAGAGGATGTGGGAATATCACCCATATTCAATTTTGTAGACCTTTACCCTTACAGGATGGATGATACAAGAGGATTAGATGATCATAAGGAGATCCAGTAGGAAAATCAGATGCCCACAAGAAAAAATCCACAGATGGAGAAAATCATATATCAGAGGATTGGTAAGAAGACCAGGAGGAATACTTATTTTGACTACCTAGTGAAGTGGAAGGATCACCCAACAAAGGATTCTAGTTGGGAATTGAACCTGATATTCAGAAGCATGGAAAAACAATATAGGAGCTCATGGATAGGAGCCCATGATTTTTTTTTATGATGCAAGAGCATCACCAACAACAATTAAAGAGGTCAAGTGGAGGAAAACGCAGCACCCAGTGCACGCATTTCAAATCAATCTCGATCCCAAGGAGAGTGTGTTGTTTTGATATTTTGAAATCTTTGAAATTTAAAACCTTTAAATGTTTTGAGGCAAGAGCCATCACATAAGGCCATCGAAGATTGTAATCATCTTAATTATCTGTAGGATTGTATAGATACTGAGCATCAAATCATATCTGAATGTAATGGTCATTTATTGTAATAAGTCCTTAGTAGATGAAGGTATAATTGTGATAGGATAACACTAAGGTAGCCAGTAGGAAGGCTTGAGAATCTCCTCCATGTATAAATATATGTAATCGATGCCCAAATATAACACCCTATTTCCCCCAGCTTGTAAATATAACTAGACTGGCCAAGAATGGCAAACTCATAAATGTGAATATGTGATGTAAATGGACCTTGAGGAAGAGGTCAATGAGTGTGAATAACATTTTGAATTTATTGCAGGACTGCTGAGAGGGGAAGTGCAGAAAAAGGGACCATGATGGCGGTGGAAGGCACCTGAAAAGGTGGCGTTAACTTCCACCGAGAATTAATACCATATTTGGATTCCACTGGCCCGGAGAACCAAAAGCGGCTCGCTGGCCTCGAATTGAATGTCTCGCAGGCTGGTAGGTGGATGGCTTAATGAGGGATGGGATGGTGAACCGCCCATCCATAGAGCCATCAGGCCTGACCAGACGCGATGGTAATCATGCCACACGCAACCTCAAAAGAGGGTAAGGTGTGGGGTAGCGGTGATTAGGGGCAGATGCGAGGGGAGAACTCTGGCAACACGCAAAGTGAGTGATAGTAGAGAGGAAGGATTGCAACCTTCGCTCCTGGTCACTGGAAAATGGAGACACAGTCTCACAGTATCATGGTCTCGGCTCGGGGGTGGCTAGTGGTAAATCCGTTGGGAGTCGCTAAGCCTACAGTTCGGTGGAAACGAGCACCCCTCTCAGTAGTTGCACTCATTTCTGGTGTTATTTCTGATAAGTGTTTTATGTCTTACACCTTGAAATTCATATGCTGACATATATGCTCATAGTCTGTGTAGTTTTATAAATGGTCTGAGTATAAGACTGCATGTGTAGTGTTTTGATTCTGAAATGGTGGTTGCATGCTTATAATGGAAGGGCCACGTATGGCTCATGTCTATAAATAGATTTATATGTATATGCACACATTGAATCAATTCAGAATTCAAGTCGTTTCTTGGGAAACCTATACCCTTATCCATCTCGGGTGATACCCTAGATAAATCTCCCCATAGAGACACCCTTTTGATAAGCTTAGAAGAGGTAGCACTTTGTGTGCAAGGACTCTGCAGAGTCACGGAAGTTGTAGAATCCCTTGAGGATTCGAAGAATAAGTATTGATCAACGGATGAGATCCTGTCGGGAGATCTGCAGTCATTCACGACCGTTAAATTGAAGGAATAAATGAGAGCGTAAAATGGCTTAACCCTTTTTCCTCTATCTTCACGAGTAGGAAAGAAATCGGGATCGTAGATTTCCCAAGGTCCGTGAAAGAATATGGACTGTGGATTCGTGTCCAAGCAGCTTAGGAACGACGCAATGGAGAGACAGGTCTGAGCCATCAGATCTTGGTCTAAACAATCGACAGTTGTTGGATCTGTCGAGAATTACACAAGGTTTAAACCTCATGCGAAGAGTAGTAGAGCGAGAGTACTGAGAAGGAGATTGTATCGGGATATCGGCGTTCGGGAGCTCGGGGATCCGGAGGATGAGATTCAGAGTACTTGACCTCAGAAATCGTGACAAGGTGAAATAGATCTGAGCCACCCACCTGCAGGAGGACACATGTCGCGAGACCCTCCCTATCGAGGATTCGGACATCGGGAGTCAGAAGAGGAAGTCTCTTGACCTCGTGAATGGAAAAGTCGCGAGAGGATCCTGGACCATAGATATCAGGGACCCATCGGAGCCCTATAAGTCATCAATCTAATCCTTTACTTAGGTGGAAGAGTGAACTCAACTACGTCCCAAATGTCACGAGTGGCGAAGCCACGAGAGGATCAGGACCGTCCATCCAAGGAGGATAGGTGGCAGAGATCCAGGGATCTCGCGAACTTGGAGGTTTGCAAGGTAAGAGCCCAAAGGTTGGGTGCTCCAAGTCGTGAGTAGCGAAGTGCCGAGATCCAAGCACGAGAGAACACATGGAAAAACTTCAAGGTGGGGCCCGCGTGATTGACGGGTGGACACGCATTGCCTAGAGAAGGGAGTCAATGCTCCGTTGACTTCTCATGTCTCGGGGATTCGCAGGAGAAGGGAATGAGAACTCAACCCTTGGACTTATGAAGTCGCAAGTAGCAAGAACACGAGAGGGAAAATTAAATATCGCTGCTCGAGGGTTCGTGAAGGGAAGGTGCCAAGATTTGACGCTACAACTCGCGAAGGGGCGAGTTGCGAGTAGTGTGAAGGGAAGGTCAACCTTCGTTGACTTTCAAGTCTCAGAGGATCGCATAAGGGAGGAACGAGAGTTCAACTGTTGAACTCATGAAGCGGTGAATAGAGAGAGGAGATAGAGTTTAGCCTAGTCGGCGGTCATGCATAGAGGATGCGGATAGAAGGAAGCTATACTCATTTCGTGATCTTGGGTATCGGTGATTCGTGAAGAAAATTTGAGGGTCTTCAACTCACGACTGGAGAGGTCGCAAGTTGTGAAAGGTGCTTTCATTTAGGCACGTATGTGGTCCTATCGAACTAGGGACTAAAGAAAGGGAGCCAGTGCTTTGTCGTTAAGCGGCGGGTAGATCTGGATGGCCAAAAAAATATGCGCGCCCAGATGTATGGCCAGGGATTCATTCTGAAGCCCCCTCACCATTCTACCTTCAAGATTGGACTCAATTGTATCCCTCAGTCACAAAAAATGAAAATGCGCCTGGTTGGTTTGGCCTCTGGTCCTAACCCATGATCACAGGGAGGTGAACAGGGAAGAACTAGCCTGCACTAGACCCCCGTAGGACTTCGGGGATTCTGTTCCTTGAGGAAGAGCGAAAATTTTATTACATGGTAGTGGGTATGTGACAAATTGGTATCAGAGCATGGTTACAACACTCGACCTAATTGGGCTCATGAACGAGTTGTGCATAAGTTCTATTCGAAGCACTTCTATGAGGAGTAACCCCCTAACTTAACTCTCTTGTCCAGGATTAAAAACTTGGAAAATGAGAACCCGACTGTGTATGCATGTGAAAGAGTTATAAATTATGCGCAAATTATAAAAATGTATTTAACTCTTGGCTAATAACCAGTGTTTGTCTTTTCACTCAAGCGGACGATCAGCCATGGGAATCTACAGACGCAAAGTATGGTGACTCACCAAGAGGTTGGAGAAGGCTCCCACAACAGAGACAAAGAGTTTGACGAAAGAAGAGCAATAGGAACCCCTCCAGACCTAGCCGAGACTGTGAGGAGTCTCATGGTTGAACTGCAAAGCTGCAAGGCCAACAATGAAAGGATGATGAAAGAACAAGAAAAGCAAACCCAAATTAATGCAGTGTTACTGCAGAGCTTATCTGACCTATAGCGACAAGTGCAGCATGAACCTGAGATGCAGAATCATGGTCACGTCAGTGGACACACTGAGAGAAGCACCTCAAGAAAGGTCCACCCCAGAGGTAAAGGACCAGTGCCAAACAATTCCACTGAGAAGGAAGCTAGCGATTCAGAAGGCTCTTCCAGCAACAGGACTAGTTCCTATTCTCGAAGAAAACAAAAGAAGAAAAAGACTTCCAAGGGTTATAAATTTGAGGAATTCAAAAAGGCCAAACTGCCCTCCTTCAATGGTGAGATAAAGAAGGGAGAGGAAGTCGAGGCCTGGCTACTTGGACTGAAGAAATATTTCAGAGTCCATGATTTTTCAGAAAATTTGAAGGCCCGAGTGGCGACTTTCAATCTGAACGGAAAGGCTTCCATCTAGTGGGAAGACCTTAAGAATATGAAAGGGGTCCGCGAGGAGGACCTGTCTTGGAAACGATTTGAGAATTACTTCTGGAAGAAGTATTTGTCGGAAAGATATTTCCACGAGAAGGCTAAAGAGTTCTATGAACTCAAACTGGGACAACTTACTATGGAGGAATATGTCAACAAATTCCTCGACTTATTGAGATATGCACCCTACATCAAATAAGAGAAGGCGAAGGTGCAACGCTTCATCAGTGGGATACCCAAGGAATACCAGAACCGAATCGAATTCGACGAGGTAAAGACCTTAGAAGACATTATTTGAAAAGAAACATATTGTCATGAACAATATGGACATCGAGCAGAGTCTCGTGAAAACTGGAAACAAAAGAGTGGTTCGAGATTTCAAAAAAAGGGGATCAAATCCTCAGGATTTAAAAACTACAAGTAAAACCCCAGAATGAACTTTCCAGCCCGGAGTGTACTCCAGCAGAATTTTCCCTCGGGGGATGGAAATAAAACTTATGGACCTATACCAGTAAAGACTAATAACCCAAAGAAAGAACCTTTGAAATGTTGGGGTTGCGGGGAAGAGCATCTCCTGAGAGACTGTCCACACCGACAAAACAGAATAGTCGGACAATTTATAACATGCAGGAAGCTACCACAGTCAATGATGTGGCAAGGAGTGTGTTGTAGATTTATGCATCCTTGGATAATAACCAAGCTGACAACCAAGCTTCAGTGGTGGAAATAGAAGTGTTATCACTGAAATTTCGTCTGCACATGGCGACAAGAACTCCACATCATCTGCACACAGCGACAAGAACTCTACATCATCAAAACAGCAATGAAGTCATTCATGGCACTGTTCACAGCATTCCAGAAGGGTCAGAAACTATACAAAAATTGAAAGACACTTCACATCAGTAAGGT
>ML798762.1:176915-187390 GCA_009831015.1 Picea engelmannii | reverse complement strand
ACATTAGATGGAAAGTCATACTTGGTAGATAGATGAACTCATTCTTAAATTTTATCCTGCAACAGCTGCTTTATAATTACAACAAAATCCATATTGCATCTTGGTGAACCAAAAGTTAAACACAATCAAAGAAGAGTTCAGATTCTATACAACATGCAGATGCCCTGCTATCATCTTTTGGGCTGTAGGTGTACCCATTTTCACTTCTAGGGAAGGAAGGTCTATCCCTGTCTCACCTTTTTTTTTGTTTTCAAGTTCTTACTTCTTATTTATTACATATCTGTTTTTATTCATAACTGATCATAACAGCGCATAACCTTTAAGAAACAACATTAATTATTTTGATTGAATAGAAAACAATTGTAGAGCTTCTCCTGGATCGTTACACATATGGAGTACCAGCGTAATCACCTCAGACAACATCCCCTCAATTTCCCATAGTATATTCAACGTACCTTAAGCAGACTGCCTGCTGCAGGAGAGTTGTCAGGGATGAGAAAAATCAGAACAATAAATTTTAAACTCTTACCTTAAAAGAAGCCAACCATGGCTAATAATACAAAAGTAAGTTCATCACTAACTTTGAGTCACCAATAATCTCCACAAGAGCATTTTCCATTCTTGAAATGATGGAAGCGGTTAGTGTCCCTCACAACAATTTCTCGCCCAACAATATTTGAGATGAACTTGAAGGCTGTGTGACAGTCGCCACAGACACGAAGGTTTTTCTTGATCTGAATGGTAAAACCAGATGGCATGCTGATAAGCCCAAAAGCAAGTGCCAGTTTTTCACTGTGATGGCCAAGAAGGTGTTCCTTCTGCTGGTCCTCTACATCATGCAGTGCATAGTTAGTTTCGGGTACGTAGCCAGCTTCTTTTATCTGCTCGGTCAATCTTTCTAACACAGAATAGACTTCCTCTGTTAGTGGGTGAGATCTATCTCCAACAGCAAATACATGCACCTTATTTTTTAATTCAATCCAACTACGCCCTTTGTCTTTTTTAACCCCACTGTCTTTCATCAGTTTCCACACCTTCTCCACATCATCCCACCTGCCAGCTGCAGCATAGATATTTGACAGCAACACATGATTTCCAGCATTTTGTGGTTCCAGCTCAAAGAGTCTTTCTGCTGCGCGTTGCGCTAACTCCATATGGCCATGAATTCTACAAGCACCTAACAAAGATCCCCAGACGGCAGCATTAGGTTCGTATGGCATTTTATTGATCAAATCTTCTGCTTCATACAAATGCCCAGCACGACCAAGAAGGTCAACCATGCAGGCATAATGGTGGATCCTCGGTGCGATGCCATAATCTCCAGTCATGGAGTCAAAGTAATGTTGGCCTTCATTCACTAGGCCTGCGTGGCTGCAGGCAGACAAAACACAAACGAATGTGATGTCATTTGGCTTCACCCCTGCCTGTTGCATCTGTTCAAATATTTCCAGGGTTTCATTCCCCCGGCCATGTTGAGCAAATCCAGTGATCATTGCATTCCACGACACCACATTTCGCTTGGGCATTTTGTCAAACACATTATGTGCATCCTTTATGCTTCCGCATTTCGCATACATGTCAACAAGGGCACTTCCGACAAAGACATCATACTGAAATCCAGTTTTGATGCTTACCACATGGACCTGATTGCCCTCTTGCACAGCTGCAAGGCTGGCACATGCACTCAGAGCACTTGACAGAGTATACTGGTTCTGATTCACACCTGCCCGCTGCACTTGCCTGAAAACGTTCAATGCCTCTTCACCCTCGCCATTTTGTGCAAACCCTGCAATCATGGCATTCCAAGACACTAAATTTCGCTCGGGCATTTTATCAAACACTTGGCGTGCTTCCTCTATACTCCCACATTTCCCATACATGTCAACCAGGGCGCTCTCCACAAAGACATTGGAATCTGTATCACTCTTAACAATCAAAGTATGCACCTGTTTTCCCTCTGCAAGAGCCATTACAGTAGCACATGCCCGGAGAACGCTAGTGAACGTAAATTTGTCTGGCCTGACGCCTTCCTGTTGCATTCTCCAAACGATTTTGATAGCCTCAATACCGTTCTCACTCTGGGTATAAGCTGAAACAACAGTATTCCAAGAGACAAGGCTTCGTTCAGGCATTTTTTCAAACAAATAGAGGGCATCCTTTACACTCCCACACTTGGCATACATATTGACGAGATAATTTGTTACCAAAACATCATTTGGAATCCCGGTTTTGATCATGTGAGCATGAGTGATTCTGCCCTTTAACAGAGATTTTATGTTGATGCAATCCTGCACTACATCCAAAATATCCCATTGTCCCATGCCCACATCGTTAACACCCCCATGACAATCTCTGTTCTTCTCTTTTGCAGGGATTTCTGTCTCTGATTCCCATCCTTGCAGAGCAGTGAATAATGTCTGATGAAGTATTTGATTTGGCAATGAAGCATGGAGGTGTTTGTGATGTGTCATGATTACCAGAACTGTGTATAAAGAATGAACCTTCTTCATGGAATATATCAATGAAGTCCATGCTGAAGTAACATGAGCTTAATCGATTCAATTGAAAATTCCAAACCTCTTGAACAGCATAAGCAGTGGAATATGTAATCTAGAACGGAGGTGCGGTATTCTTTATTAAAACAAAAACAAAACAAGTGAGATAGTTGCACAGCATCTATAGTGATTCTGATTAATCTACAATACAGTACAAGAGGGTGATTAATTTACAGTACCTCTCGAACAGCATAAGCCATGGACTATGTAATCTGAAATAGAGGTCCCCTATTCTTTATTAAACGAGTAAGATAGCTACAAAACAGTAGTCCCTGCCATAAAAAAGGCTATTAATCTATAATACAAGAGGGCCATTAATTTACAATACAACCAGTTGAAGAGTTAACAGGATTCTTTCTATCCGTATTTTTTATTAAACAAGTAAGATAACTACAAACTACAAAGCAACTAGTTCCTACCATAGAAATGACGATTAATCTGCTGATTAATCTATTATACAAGAAGGCAATTAATCTACAGTACAACAGGTTGAAGAGCTAACATGAATCCTTAAGGATAAAGAGGGCCATTAATTTACACTAAAACCACACCCATGTGAGAAAATTAAATTAAAAATTAAATAATAAACCTAAAAATTAAATTAAAAATTAAATAATAAACCAAGTTAATAAAGTAACTTATTTGTTGAAGGGTTTTTACGGATGTAATCATTATATATCTAAACTCCACTTCTCCTTTAAATATTCTTCATTGTTTAGATTTAAATGTAACGTAATAACTGCTTTTAACAGTGGTGAGTAGATTATCAAGAAAATGATAAATTTAATTTCAGAAGTTAAGAGGATTTATAATAATATGTTATGTTTTTCGTAACTTAAAAAAATATTTATTGAAATCAAAAGATTATTACGTCTTTTATTGAAATTGATGAATTAATGAAGTTTTTAATTATAAATATCAATCCTATGATCAAAATTTAAATACCATTAGAACTTGAGATACCATTTAAGAACTCAGAACTCAAAATCATGTTAGGAAATAATCCTATGATCAAAATTTAAAGATGTTTGTGTATTTTTCTAGTCCTTTCAAATCAATGAATGATATTAAGTGTTTATAACTTCTTTTTATTTACTTTTTCACATTTACTTTATAAGATTAAAAAAATATAAGTCGAGTTTTCAATTGCTACAAAGTATACTTATAGCCAGTGGTTACCTTTCACGACCTAACATGGTGAAGAATAGAAATAAATAACTTTTTTATTTTTATTTTCTTACTTTTTTTTAATTGAAGAATATAAATAAATAATAACATTTAATTGACCTATGAAATAATGAGGTTGTGTCTATGTGTGGTAAATTTTGTGAAATGAGTGGGAACAAATCAATTATGCAGACATTTTAATTACTTGAGTGGGAATGAAAGGAGTGGGAACAAATATGGCATGGTAACTTATGAAAGGAGTGGGAACAAATGAATAGTGCAGAAATTTTCATGACTTGACATGAAAATTGTTGTTTCCAAAGACTGCAGTTCCATTCCATTTAGGTGTGAAGGTACTCAGTGTATGTTTTTTATTTATGTCTGCATGCTTATTTAGCATGCACCATTTTAATTTTGTGGGTATCTATAATTTGCTATATTCTTATGTATATCATTTTTATTTGCATATTCTTTATGTCTTTTAATCCAGTGTCTACCATATTCTTTCACTGGCTTCATTCCAAGTGACCAAGCGACCCTGTGCATCAAGAGAGGAGAGAGGATGTTGATCAGGAATTATTGTTGATCAAGAATTGTTGCTTCCAAAGACTTTCCAGTTTTTTTATTTATGCCTACACACCTTTAGTTTGTGTTTTTTATTTAAGCATGCACCATTTTAATTCCGATGATATCTATAATTTGCTCTAACCTAAACAGTGTGCCCACTGCCATCACATTGCAACCTTTTACCTCAACCCTTTCTACCCACCTAAAGAGTGTGCCCACTACCATCCATAAGCAAAGACCTTACATAAAACCCCTAAAACACCATCTATCTTCCCCTGGATACATGTCTCTAAATACTTATTTTAAGTTTATATGTTTCCTCTTTTTTTATATACTTTATATTTATAAAGTTTATATTTTTCTTCCATATATAAATATTTATATATTTGTATTTAAAATATATAATATTTAATACTACAAACATAAAAATTTAAAGATAAAATATTATTCATTATATATATATATATATATATATATATATATATATATAAGATATGCCCGCAGGGATGTAGACCGATTGGCAAGTGTCGTGTAAATGGAAGGAAATATGTAAAGGAGGTCTCAAGTTCGATTCTCACCCCCATTTACTTGGGTTCCATGCTTGCGGGTTGTCATAGAGAGAGACAAGTTTTTGTGAATATTGAAAGAGAGAGAATACGTATTTATAACTTGCAGATAATTATTCATCATATCACCTATGTTTGCCTTATTTTTTTCTAAATAGATGATTACAAGAATCTAGAGTAAAAGTCTTGTTTCCACATTGTAAGCACACATAAATTTTATTATACAACCTTTAAGAATAAGGGCAAAACAGTGTGGGTACCTTATAAGAGTGAACTAAGTTTGGGCTTTTCAAGGTCTATATTTAGGTTTTATTTCCTAAGTTTACCAAATAAGCATAACCTTGAAAACAACTCCAACAACCTCATGTGATAATGCTTGACACATGTGATAATGCTTGACATGACAAGTTTGTATGATAGATATACTTTGTAATCACATTCATGCGAATTCACTTTGACAACGTTTAAAATCCATAGTTTTTAAAGTTATTACATCGATTTTGAGAACGTTTTTGATCAATCATAATTAAAGTTTCGTCATTCATTAGTACATGTTAAAAAAAATTCCATTATGGACACAACTCATGTGGTTTGCATTAACAATACATATATCACATATCGCCAAGTTATATTACATAATAAATATATTTGAAATGTTGTCATATTGTATACATCCATTCAAAAATCTTACAACCATTTTGCAATATTCTACAATAAATATATTTGAAATATTCATTCAAAGATCTTACAACCATCTTAGAAACATAAATTCCTTTTGCATAAGAATATATGCAGCGAAGTTATTAGGACAATAATACTTTGTATATGCCAAATAAAAAAATAGATTAATTATAATAGTAGTATGCAAACTCTCTTACATTTAACTTAAAAAACTACTTTGAATGTTTACAATATATATATTTACTTAAAAAACTAATTTAAATGTTTACAATATATCTTTTTATGATATCTTTAAATTAATTATAAAAAATAATAATTTATATTTACAAATTTTATTGAAATTTCAAATCATTTTTATAACAATATTTTCATAATTTTGGAAATTTTATGATATCTTTAAATTAATTATACAAAATAATTAATTTATATTTACAAATTTTATTAAAATTTCAAATCATTTTTATAACAATATTTTCATAATTTTGGAAATTTAATAATAAATCATGAAATATCATATACTTATTCATTTATTTAAAAACCATATTTATTATATAAATAAATTTATTCCACAATTTATAATATTAATTTTAAATTAAATTTATTAAATAATAACAAAATACATTTTACAATTCATAATATTAATTTTAAATTAAATTTATTAAATAATAACAAAATACATTTTACAACAGAGAATTGAATAGTTAAATTTTTTATGTCAGCGCTGCTCTGACGACCGACCCAGGGTTTCCGCTCTGACGCACTCCAACAGTCGCGATGGCATTCTCGGGAGGAGGGGAGCTACCTCCCCTGCCTCCTCCCTCAACTAAAGCCTCCTTCCGTAGGCTCCTGGCCACCCAAGGTAAGAAGCTTCCCCCAGCAGCTCCGCCTAGCTTTGTTAAGAAGCTCGATTCGATCCCAAAGATTGAACTGCCTCCGGAACAACCTATGTGTGTTGTTGTCTCCCTGTCTGATTGGGGATTGGTGGGTCAATTTATGGGCTTATGGCCTTCAACCAGATCTACCGATAATTGGATCCAAAGGAACTAGCGCCCGTTGATCCAGAACAACGTCACATGTTATGCGGTGGGAAGAGGGTTCTACATCTTCGAATTCATCTCAAAGGATGACATTTATGGGAACACAAGGGTTGTATCTGAACAGATGGACACCAAACTTCGACCCTGTGGTGGAAGTGCCCAAGGAAGTCCCAGTCTGGGTATGACTACCTAATCTCTCAATCCATTGTTGGAACCCTATCTCCCTCCAAACTATTAGAAATGGGCTCGGGCAGTATATTGACAGAGCCGACTCCAAAGATCAATACTCTTGCGCACGCATCTACGTGGAAGTGGATCTAGAGATTGGCCTCCTAGAGGCAGTCAAGCTAAAGGTTGGAGATTGGAAACACTACCAGAAAATGGATTACGAACAATTACCTTTGAAATGCAGGAGATGCCATGAATATGGCCACTTTTAGAGAAACTGTCAAAAAAATCTGAACCAAGAGAAAGAAGAAAGAGAAGGATGGCAACAGGCCAGAAAGGGGAAAACAACAGCCAATCCTAAAGAAAAATGAAATGTGAAGGCAACCGTAGCCCCGCCCAAGGAGTAGGAAGAGCGGGCAAGACCCCCCTCGTCAGGAAACGGGATTGTTGTGTTGAGAGAGAAAGAACAACCAGAGAAAGCGCCAAGCGAAGAACCAAAGGAGGCCCCTCCCAATGAATCAGAATCACAAGAAAAGACCCCCCCAGAGCACAAGAACACTAAACAGATCAACCAAAGCTAGAACGAAAAGAAGGGCAGGGAAAGGTCGTCGCAGAGCAAGAAGGAAATCCAGACGCGGAAGCAGGAGAGGTGTCTATCAATAGTGATTCTATGGATGCAAGTGGCTCCATCGTCACACCTAAAAAAATAGGCAGAGGGTGGAAATCCAAAAAAGAAGAAAGGGAAAAGGAAACCTACAAAGATGTCCTCAGTGGCTCGCAACCAACAATCAAGCAATTGATCAATGTAAGAATGACAAGAAAGCAGGCTAAGGCTCATAAAGGAGCCAATACCCCCCTCGCAAGTAAATAATGAAACTAACCTCCTGGAATTGTAGGGGTTTCGGTAGCAGAATAAAGGAAGAAGCCCTCAAAGACATAATCAGAATGTCAAACCCTGAGATCCTTCTAATCCAGGAGACAAATATGGAGGAACAAGACTTCCTCCAAGCAAGTAAATCCTTCTGGAAAAAAGGCCAAGGAATAGCAGTTAGTGCAAGAGGCGCCTCATGAGGTCTTGGAACCCTCTGGGACACAACGAAATATGATCTAATCTCATCTGAAGCATGCATGCATTGGGTTTTCACCAGTCTATTACACAAAGAGACGGGTCGACTGGTAAGTCTTTTCAATCTCTATGTTTCGGTCTTATTTTCGGAAAAAAATAAATTGTTGGGATCTGATTAAAGAATTCCTAATCTCAATTGACCTAGAATATCATTATTGGGGGGGATCTCAATGTAACCCTTGACGCGGATGAGAAAAAAGGTGGGCCCATTGTGAGAGACCCCGCTAGGGAATGGGTAGAGGACATTATGTTAGATTGGGATTTGGAGGATACCAAACCCATCAGGGGAAATTTCACTTGGACAAACAAGAGAGTGGGGGCATGGCATATTACTACCAGACTAGACAGGTTCTTAGTCCAAAGCTCCTTCATGCTCCTGGGTCTATCTCTCTCGTCTAAAATCCTGTCACATAGTGTGTTAGATTATAAACCAATCATGTTAGAGATCTCGCAGGACATAAATCTAGGGCCTATCCCTTTCGGATTTAGCCCGCCCTGGCTTCAATATGAGGGCTTCCAAGAACTGGTGGCCAAAATCTGGAACGAAAAGGTCAATGGATCCCCATTCTATGTCTAGGAAGAAAAGCATAGAAAGCTCAAGAAAGCGCTAAAAGACTGGGCTAAAACCCAAAAGAATCCAATTCTTAAAAGGCAGGAAGCACAAAAGAAGTTAGAAGACCACCAGTTAGAAATGGAAGGCCAGGTGACAACTCAAGAAATCATCGACCAAGAGGACCATCTCCAAAGGACATGGCACCAAGCCTGCAGAGAGGAGGAAAGGTATTGGTAGCAAAAATTAAGAAGCCTCTGGCTGGAAGCTGGAGACAAAAACACCAGCTGCTTCCACAAGCAAGAAAACATTTCAAGGCAGTCAACGAAATTCATGTTCAGGACCAGGTTATAACAGATTTTGAAGGCATAAAAAATGTTGTTGTAGAAGCCTTCACATGTCTTTACACGGAGACTCAAACGACCCCGATAGTCTCACATGCCTACCCGCTCTCCCTAGTGTCGGCCAGTATCCAAGAGGACGTCAATATCAAGCTATTAGTGCAAGTAAATTTGCAAGAAATCAAAGAGGCCTTGGACCAGATGAATTTGGATAAAGTGTCGGGCCCCGATGGCTACACAGCCAGATTCTACCAAAATTGTTGGGATATAATAAAAACAGATCTTTTGAAAATGGTCCAGAAATCTCAAAGATGCAGCAAGATAGGAGGGGGAACAAATTCATCCTTCCTAGCTCTCATTCCAAAAGGAAAGAGAGCAATAAGTTTTGGAAGATTCTAGCCAATCTCTCTATGCAACACGTGTTACAAGTTAATCACAAAAATAATAGCCAACAAACTAAAAAAAAACATCCATGTTATCATCCCAGAAAACCAAGGCGGGTTCATCAAAGGAAGGCATATAGTGGATAACATCATTCTGGTTCAGGAAGTGCTTCACTCAAGTATTCAAAGAAAAGACAAAGGTATGATTATAAAGCTTGATCTCACAAACGCATTTGACAGAGTTAGCCATAAATTCTTGTTTAAAGTCATGGAAAACTTTGGGTTTGCTCCAGCCTTTATAAATTGGATAAAATCTTGCATTGGATCCCCTTGGATCGCTCCTCTAGTAAATGGTCAAGCAACAAATTTCTTTCAAGCTTTTAGGGGCCTCTGGTAAGGCTGCCCCCTCTCCCCACTTCTCTATGTTATTCAAGCCTCTGTGCTCAGCTCTCAGCTCGATCATTGCCAGATTCATAACAATCTCCTAGGCCTAAGAATAGCCCCAGGGGTAAAAAACATCAACCATGCTCAATTCGTGGATGATACCTTACTGTTGGGAGGAGCAAGTGTGCAGACATCTAGGAATTTTAAAGTCGAGTTGGACACTTACAATGAGATCTCAGGAAGCGAAATAAGCCTGCCCAAAAGCAAGATCTACGGATGGAACACCTCTCCAAGGGAAATGTTGGAGATCTCAAGAGTCCTGGGAATGGAAAGCTTCACCAAATGAGACTCATTTAAGTACTTGGGAGTGTCAATATTCAAGACCAAGCCAAAGGCTTCTCAATGGCTCCCTCTTATAGACAAATTAAAAGAAAGAATTAACTCTTGGGGAGAGAAATGGTTAAACTTCACTGGTGAAGTAGTTCTCATAAAAGCAGTATTAGCAAGCATCCCGATCTATCAAAGCTCATTGTTGCTAGCCCCAACCACCATGATTCAGAAAATCGATGCTCTATTTAGACGGTTCATGTGGGAAGGAGGAAAGCAAAATGGGAGGAAGTTGCATCTAATACGTTGGGCGAAAGTAGCCAAACCAATATCAGAAGGTGACCTCCAATTCAAAGACATCAACTCCTAAAACCTTGCACTAGGATCCAAGCTGCTATGGAACCTCGTTTTAGGGAAACCCACTTGGAGCAAAAGAGAAATCTGGAAGAAGTACTTCCATGGCCCAAGAATAAAATGCATGGATTGTAACACCCTGTTTCCCCCAAATTTGTAATTAATCCTAATACAGGAATTACCATGCTAAAGCATGATGAAAATGTAAATAACATTATGAATTTATATTACAGAACTGCTGAGAGGGGATGTGCAGAAAAAGAGACCAC
>ML798762.1:148774-166392 GCA_009831015.1 Picea engelmannii | reverse complement strand
CTTTTGTCATCTCGTCCCTCCTTTCCTCTTGTTGTCTTACAGTTAAGTCTTCTTCTAGAAAAAACCTAGAACCCCTCAAGAACTGCTTCCTGCTTAGAATGATCTCTTTATCACACAGGTTGGGCATGATGACTTTTATGGGCTTGGCCCTCTCACCGTTAGGCTTACCTACTCTCCATGCTTGACATATTTGTCCTTGCCATTGAAGCTTGTCCTTCAAGAAGTCTCTTGCAAGGTCAAGAGTACATTCATTTTTCCCATAATCTTTCACCCCTTTGATAATTATGTTTGTTGCTCTATCATGTCTTTCTTTGCTTTCTCTATCCTGCATGTTGTCAACCTGACGTCTTTCTTAGTGTAGGAGGATATCGGAAACCTTCGAAGCGGGATCCCATGTGGGATTCTTATTCTTCTCAACAAGGAATTATGAGACAAGTTCAGTTGCAACAGAGATGTGAGATTCAGAAACTCACATCTAGAAGCTATGGGATGGAAAAACTTGAACCCAAAATTATGGCAGGGTGTGAGGTCGATTGACTTGAAGAGGACGTCACAGTATCTCACCTGTTGATCTCTCTCTGTTATTCTGGTCGTGCTCCAGAAAAAATTAGTTTGTTAAATATGGATAATTACACTGTTAAAATCTCATTTTTTTAATTAATGAAATGTTTTTGAAATTAAATCTTTTGGTAGACAGTTATAAGATATGTTGAGTTATAATATATGTTGAATAAAAGATTAAATTAATAAATAAATAATAATAAATTTATTTTTTAATTAAAAATAAATCTTTTATTAAAAGTTATAACTTTATCTTATAATTTATTTTAATACAATGTATAATGTATAGATTAAATTCTAAAAAATAAAACTTTAGCTCTTCAAAAAAAAATTGAAGTTTTATATATTATTAACTCATTCCAATGATAAATACTAGCTCTACCTAGATATGCAAGGAATTGAAGGCCAACTCTTGGCTAAGACTGCTCCTAGGATTTTTCATTTGTTCAAATCAATGCGAGCCTCTCGATAATTATTGTTTCCTGGATTTATAAAACTCTTGGGGGCCACGCCAATTTGGAATCAAATTCTCAAATGCAAAGCAAGTTGTCGTTAGTTCCATTTCTATGCAAATAAATCGTCGGAATTTCAATTTTATCAGTCATGTGGATTGATCAGTTTAAGAATGAAGAGCAGACGTTTAGCGCTGGTGAACCGTTCGAAGGACCCAGTTGCGAATGATAGAGGTTTTAATTTTCTCGTTGCGAGAAATTCTGAGAATCTGAGTTTTGCTTCCTCATTTTCTGGCGTGAGATTAACCGATCACAGAAATATCCCTCCCGATAATAATGATGATCCCTACACGGCAACTATAACGATGGTTTTAGCACAACCACGACGATTATCCTCGTCGCGCTGATAGGCTCGTTTTTATTCATAGTCTTTATTTCTATTTGCTTCAGCAAATGCTCCAACGAAGATGAGAACCCGACAGATCCAAGATGAGGGGCAGGGGAGGCCAATGCATAGGCCCGAACGCAGGACCAGGGCAACCGTGGTCTTGACAGAGCCGTCATCGAAAGCTTCCCAATGTTCAACTACGATCTCATGAAGGGCCTTAAGGAGCAGATGAGAGAAACGCACGAGTATGCAGTCTGTCTCAACGAATTCTAAGATGACGAGCAGCTCCGCTTGCTGCCCAAGTGCGGCCACGCCTTCCATCCGGACTGCATCGATATGTGGCTTTTTTCGCACACAACATGTCCTGTCTACCGAATCAGTCTGGTGCCCACGGACGACGGGAACCCGACAGGCACCAGCTACGGAATCATCGAACCACCTGAGATTACTCCGCCATACGAGGTAGCGGTTTTGATGAACGAAACGAGGAATGGGAGAACTCATAGGGATAACGATGTCGAGATCCCCGTTGCGCCTGAGAGCGCTGATTTTCAAGAAATGGGTCTCGATCAGGGGGAGAAATTCCATCGCTCGTACTCCACGGGGAACTCTCTAGTGAGTCTGCGCAAAGACATGGATCCGTTGGCCACATAATGGTATATTCGCACGACAGAAGGGCTAAAACCAGGTCTGCACAAGAATTGTAGCCTCGCTGCACTCTCTCAGGGCCCGTCCACCTCTGAAACCCGCCCCGGTCTTTCAAAGCAGGTTTCAATCAGTGGCACCGCCTCGTGCAGCCAAGACACAGGTGGATCAGTGCGTCGTTGGTATGAGCATGGTTTGATATCAGAGCGTTTGACCATATCATCCATGTATCTCTCTTCGTTTCTGAGGTCGTATTCGGAGCAAAGGGCGCCTATGCATCATACCATGGCGAGGAGGTTGCGTGACTAGAGGGCGGCCTGAGGAGTACATACAGAGTATGTTGTGAGGATGCTGCGTGAATGGAGAGCGGTGACTGATATTACGATGTTGCGTGACTGACATGTCCGTGGATGAGGTGTGTCGTAGCCGTCTCAAAGAATGGGTCTGCCAACAAAGTGACATACACCTGGAGTGATAAGGTGGTATGGTGGACAGATTTTAAGGTGATTTGGTTGACAGGTTTTGATAAAAAGGGTGGTTTTGGAAAAACTGTTAATTTGGAAAACCTGTCAACCAATTAACATGTATTCTACAAAACTTATCAGTATATATGCTTTCGACATATTTAGGATTTTTGAAATTTGGAGTTTATGTTATGGTTTATGGTGGAAGACCAATGACATTTTCTTAACTATGTCAAGGAATGTGGAAAATTTGCTCTTGCCATCACCAAAAAGGATATGTGGATTTCAATGGTTTAAAATTTTTTTTTTTTTTTGCTTCAGAAACTTTATTTTTTAAGCTTCAAACTTTAAGATAATCCTAATTTTAGCATAAACCCTAACCCTACTCATTTTAATGATACATTAATTATTTTCAAATATCTAACAATTAAATGCATTTGAAAATAATTAATGTGTTATTAAAAGGGTTAAAATCATTTAAAATTATGTTAGAGTTAGGGTTACATTAAGATTAGGGTTTATGTTAGACTTAATATTATCTTAAAGTGGAGTTAGGGTTTGTAAATTAAAAAATAAGCCTATAAACGTTTTTAATGACAATTATGTGGTTGTGCTAGTATTTGTGTATTTTTCCTTTGAATCTCCTTTGAGAAGACAAACATCCCTATCAAATATATGCAAACAAAACGAATTTACCCATTCACATGAACCTGTGTTCATTAATGCAACAACCATTAACACTTATGAAACTATAATAGATAAAATGTGAATGTGAAATTATATTTACAATGTGAATAGTGGTCCATTATCATAGCATGTATGAAATTATTATATGAGATGATGTTTTTAACAAAGAAGCAGATTTCAAGAGAAAAACATAGCACTTTATTATAATAAAACTTCACTAAATTCAACAAAATTCCAGCAAAACAACACCAAAAGGCATTGCATTCAGGGAATCTGCAGACAATTGAATAATGTCACCATTTATGGCAAACAAGGTCTCTTTAATGGGTTTCTTACTGCCTTGATGTACAACAACATGTGAGTCGGATCAACAACCCCTCTTCCTTGCGAAATGTTGCAAAAAGGATGGTAACAACCACTAAAGTTGAGCATCATTTATCAGTGGAGCAAAGTGAAGTCAAATATGCCATGAGATTTATCTAAAGCCTTATGTGTATGTAAATAAGTGATGGGTGTCAATGATTTGATGGCGAGATTCCAATAATCATAAAACCTTTGGTTGTTCTGTTGTATTGGCAATAGTGGGCTCTTTTAAAATCAGAGCACCATTCAGTAGGGATATTTGTGCAGACCTTGATGTTGCTAGCTTTCTTTCAAATGTGGTGGAATAACCAAGGTAGTTATAGAATAACCAAGGTAGTTATAGCCATTACCATTTTTCCTCGGTCCGAATCAAAACCACGACATAAATCTTTCAAGCCTCACAATAAGATAAAACACTATTTTCATATGATCTGATCCTCCTTCTAGTGAGTGACCTCATTAAACTTTTTGAACATCTATATGCATTAAAGGTGCAATAAAACACACACTGATTCCAATGTTACCTTGGCAAAGGAACACTCTTCGGGAGCAGAAGCTAGGAGAGATAACACCTTCGGGAGAAGAGACTAGGAGAGAGAATTCAGTTCTAAACTTTGAAATTGAAAAAATTATTTTTTAAGAAAATATGGACATAAAGTTTCAAGACGTTATTTTGTATGATTATTTAAGTTTTTTATATAATCTTAAAAAATAATTATTAAAAAGTTACAAATTAAAAGACAAATATGTTACTTTATAATATTCATACAAACATTGATGTTTGGATTTTTGCTTCTATATATTCATAAACTCAAAAAATTCTCTGGCGAATGAAACACAATTCTATTATATTCTATAAATCCAAAAACATGAAACACAATTCTATTCTATTCTATAAATCCAAAAACAAAAACAAATTGTGAGAAATATATGATCACTTGTAGGATAAAGAAGAGAAACCATGAAAGAGTTGTTGAAACTATCATCGGGACCTGTCCATCCATGGAGCACCTCTGGAACCAACTATAGATTCGATAGCTCTTGTTTTTTTTGATCCAGTCAAAGAATATATTCCAAGGCCATCGCTTCGCAACTAAGCATAGCTTCCAATTCTATATCGAGATTTAGTTGATCTACCACCAACTATGAAAGAAACACTAACCAGAACAAAGATGGTCACAATTGAGTTTTCGAAAAAACCAAGCATGAGGCAGTCTTCACTTAATTCTGGAGACACCAACAAGCATCTTGATTTCATTTTCCCTACCTATCGAACCAGAGTCAACTCATGACTCATTCATACCAATCACAAAATGGTTGCAGAGTCCATCCCTTTCCCTGGTCACATGACTGTCGCATAACACCACCAAAATCTTACATCCATTTCTTTTCCCATAAGTCATCAGCAAGACCTGTATAGTCGATGGAAATCAAAGACTAATCCTGTCACATCCAATATCAAGCCTGTGAAGAGCAGTAATGGAGAACAAACACAACCTCAAAGATACAAAATTCAAGAGATGAGCTCACGGTATATGTATCCCATGACTTCTTCCATTGTCACTGCAGCAGCCGTGAACTCTAACCCTGATTCCCTCCTCGCTTGTAGATCACCTTCTCCTAATTCTCACTCATGTAGAGATATAAGATTAAATAGTAATGGTATTGCTTCAAATCAAACATCACCATCCAATATTGTAGTACCCCGCTCCATCTTCGTTGAATAAAGACGGCCTCCAAAAATAGATGGAGAAAATGAAGGCAAGTTGTTTAATAAGGCGATGGAGCACCCACCCGATTACATCTGGGGCTCTGTGGGGGTATTATGGCCACCTTCCTCCTCCACCACCACCATTAACGTGGTTAGCTTACCTGCGTTGCAGGCCGACCGCTAGTTTAGATTTCAAAAATTCATCGACAACGATAATCAATCACTCAAGAAGGATGTCTCTTGTAATTATTCAAATATCATGTTGTAGAAGATGACACTCGACAAATCAAGAGATCCAGACCATGTCAATACTCCACAGAAAGCAACAAACAATAATAATAATCCAGAACAGAGAAGGTGCAGGACCCCAGAGTGTTTACAGACTCCTTCCGATCAATCAAGTGTTTCTAAAGCGAATGACAAGCGATCGAAAGAGAACATTCAAAACAGATCATCATTGAACATTGTTTATGGTCATCAAGGCAGTAGTGATGGCGGCGACGACAACGCAATAAGTAAATCTCCGTCTCTGGAACTACAAATTCGCGCGATCTTTAGAGACAGTAACAATGACGACAATGTGAATGTGGAGAATGTTCGTACTATTCCTGGTAGACTCTCGGTGGATTCAGATTATAATCATAAGCATCACTAAAATATCCATCTCAAAAGAAGAGGGGCTTGTAGTTGCAGTAGTGGGCAGGAGGTAGACAATACTCCTAGTATTGTAACTTCTTTCGACGGGGGGACTACCAACACTGCTAGTGCCTCGGGGATGAATGGGAATTTAAATAAGAAGATGAATAGAAACACAGGCTATGAAGGGGAGCTATGTCTCGGCGTGGTTTCTCCAGGGTACGTTAAGCAAGCTTTGACACCTATCTAACACTGATGGTCATATGACTTCTGACATGCAACAACATCTTAATTATTTTGATGTCGAGCATAGCGCCATCAGTTCAACTAGGACCTAGTCTTTTTCAATGGCCAAATCCATGTCTAATTTCTTTAGCGAGATTGGTAATGGACTTCTGATTAGGCTGCAGTCATATAATTCCAATTTAAGTATGTGGGAATTGACGTAGGGATTAAAACCTATAAATCCCTACAAAAACTATTGGTGGGGAAATCGTATGAGTAGTGTTATAGTGCAAGTTGTAGGTTGGGAAAAGCTCGACCTAACCACAAAGAAAGTGCTACAAATTTGGAATACTACACTCAATGTCACCTTGATGTAGGTCCCGCACTTCAAGGGTGACTAGGTCACTCTAGGGAGGCAATCCCGGTGACCCTAGGGGGATTGATATGGAGATGGAGGGAAGTGGAAATGAATCCCCTAGAGGTCATGTATAACTGTAGTGAAAAGTGTAGAATAAAATCTTAGGAAGGCCCAAGGGTTTCCAAGTATGTTTAGTAACCTGCAAATGATGAAATATATGTTTGAGACACAAGAAAAGACACTTTGCAATGACGTATATTAGTTGGATCAGCAAGTTAAGCTTGTTGTCCTTAATTTGCAGCAATAGATAACAGTATATATCAACAAGAATATGGTACTATAAGCTACTCAATAAATGCTAGAGATCAACTAGAAAATGAAAGAGAAAGACTAGTAAATGACTAGCTAAACTCAAGATGAAAAACCAATATTCTAGCACGAAAGATGAGGCTCGTGATGCGACGTCTTATCCTTCAACTAACCTTTTAAGTATTCTTTATTATATTGTGGGTCCCCTTTACTCAAAGATAATCATTTCATTGCTTCCTTGGGTGATTCATGGGCGAAGCATCTAGAAGGTTTATATAAGGATTTTATCTTTTACCCAACATCAACCCCTCTGGGCCTTCATCCCTTCTTCCCATAGAATGAGAGACAACCCCTTCTTGGGTCAATACACCCTAAAATCCTAAGAGATAAGGAAATGGAGGGGAATAGTGATGGAAAGGGGTAAGTATGGTCAGGAACGGTACGATGGCTCATTAAGTGAGTTCCCAGTAGCAAACCCATCCCCAAGGAAAACCACAATGTCAACCACTAAGGTGAAGCAAGGCAAAAAGCATAATGTCCAAGCATATATCATGAAATCTAGAGCAATATAAGATACAACATAATAAAATGGCTTAAATATTGAAATGATGCCCACTATAATACTGACTTGTACCTCATGGAGCAAGGCCCACTACCTTCCGGAAGCCGACTGGTGTGGTGGATGCCATCTGCAAAACTGTGACCATCTGTGGTGGCGAGTGGGTTTTCCATCTATGCAAAAGGGTATTGTAGGTCATGTAGTCTCTCAGTACTCCATATCTGCAACTTGAGGGCCTTGAGACATAATATCCTTAGTTATCCACAAAATAGGGGTAACATCTAGCTCCTACTTGGGGACATGTTCTCGTCGTAGAGTGCATGAGAACTGCAACATCTCCTGGTAGACCTATGCTTGTAAGGAAACATCAAACTGTCAAGTGTAGGATGGCCTACTCATCCTTGTTCTCATATGATGATAATCAAAACCAACTAAGTTAGCAAAAGAAATTTTTGACATTTTTACAAAAAATCTAAACTAAGCATGAAATCAATAGTGCAAGTAGAGAAAAATGAAAATGAAATGCATCTAAAATGGTATGAGCAATCAAGATGCAAAATGCGGGGAATCAAAATGACTTACCTACTTACTTGGGGCATGGGCCATGAAGAATTCATGTGCCACCTTGGAAATAATGTTTAAGGAGAGATCCATTTAATAGTAGTGGCATCCTCCTCCCTTCTGTCGTGGATAATTATAAAGATTATGGTCTGGACACTTCCTCTATTTTGTAGGGGTGTAGCCAAAGACTGTCGAACTTTTGATGGATTCATAGTTTTTCTCTTCTTTTGTCCCACAATAGAACTTGATCCCCTTCCTTGAAGTCTCTTTGTCTTTCCTTCCGATCAAAAGCTCCTTTTACTTTTTCTTGATTCCTTTCCATTTGATTGAAGGCCATTCTTCAAGTCTCATCTAATTCTACAAGCTGATTGATTCGCCCCTGCAATGATTCCTTATCTGTATTGAATTGTTGGGCTATTTGTAGCGCTGGAATTTGGAGATTTATAGGCAAGCGAGTCTCAAATACATACACCAAGTCAAAAGGAGTCCTTCTGGTGGAAGTCTTGGTGGTTGTGCGGTCGACCCATAAGGCATACTTGATCTTGTTGTCCCAACTCTTCTAGTTGTTCTCCACAACAATCGTTTTCACAATGTTCGTGATGTTTTTGTTGTTGGATTCTGGCAATCCATTCCCTTGAGGATAATAATTCGAAGAGTGATAAAACAATCCCATACTTGAAACAAAACTCATTGAGCGCCACTGAGCTAAAGGCTTTGCCGTTGTCGGTGGTTATCTTAGCAAGGACACTAAATCTAGTAATAATCTTTTCCTCAAGGAATTTCATCACGACTTCTTCCATTGCTTTCTTGGTTGGGATAGCTTCCACCCATCTGGTGAAGTAATCAGTGGCGGTCAAAATCCATCGGTATCTATTACTAGAACTGTCTTTGAATTCATTGATGAAATCTAGTCCCCATTATTGAAAGGGTGCTTCTACAATGATTGGTTTAAGGGGAAGAACCCGGAGGTGCTGCTGGCCGATAAAAAATTGACATGGCTGACAAGCTATTACATATCGATGTGTGTCGGAGAAGATAGTAGGCCAATAGTACCATGCTCTTAAAATCTTATGGGTCGTGGTGCGTGCTGCAAAATGGCCTCCACAATATCCTGCATGAATTTTTGTGACTAACTTATCAACTTCTTCTTTATCAACACATCTAAGGATTACCCCATCTAGGTTCCTCCACTTAAGGCCATCTTCTATTAGGAAATACTTCATAACTTTGAGTCTCAAGGATCTTCTTTTATGTTCCACCAAATGATCAAGGCATGTGAGTTTTTTTAAGTAATAAATGATGTCTAAATACCATTCATTGTTTTCAATCTCACTTACGACGATGTTGACTTGCTCCTTATGTCCTACCTTAATGGCCTCTTGATTGATTTATGTCATCATTTTTGCCAACCCTTGTCCTTTAAATATCTTAGTTGGCTTGATTTCCAAGTCATATTCATGTATTTGTGACACCCACTTTCCCCTTGATCCAAGGTAATTTTGTTGTGATAAAACATCCTTTACGACGTGGTAGGGGACAAAGGCCTTGATCGTGTTATATCCCACATAGGTTCGAAAGTGTTTGAGAGACTTGATTAAAGTGTAAGCTTGTTTTTCCATAATGGTGTAATTCAGTTTTGAGTCCCTAATATTCTTGCTCATGAAGGCTATTGGTTGTTCATCCCCTTGATCATTCTTTTGTAACAACAGACTTGCAATGGTATCTTTTGAAGCAAAAGAGAAAATGATGAAGTCTCTGGAAAAGTTTGAGCTAACTAAGATAGGTGTGACAATTATTTCCTCCTTAATACGTTTGAAAGACAATCTACCTTCACTTTCCCACTCAAAACGAGCGTCCTTTTTTAGTAACTTGTTAAGGGATTTAACAATTTCGGAAAAGTTTGGGATGAATCTCCTGATAAAGTTAATCTGGCCAAAGAAGGATTGCAAGGCTTTCTTGTCTTTAGGGAGAGGGATTTTCTTGATGGATTCAATCCTCCCAGGATCTATCGTGATTCGATCTTTATAAATGATGTGTCCCAGTAACTTGCCCTTGTCAACACCAACAATTGATTTCTTAGGGTTGAGAGAAATGCCATATTCCCTACTTCTCTGGAAGATAGTTCTTAAGTGTTGAATGTGTTGTGCCCTCTTTTTAGAAATGGCAGTTAGATCATCTTGATATATCTCTATGATCTTTCCGATTAGATCTCTGAAGGCATAGTCCATGGCTCACTAAGAAGTATCCCTTGCATTGGTGAGTCCAAAAGGCATCTGTAAATACTTATAGGTTCCCCAAGGGGTGGTAAAAGAAGTTTTGAGTTGATCATCCTCCTTTACCAAAACATGATTATACCTCAAGAAACCATCAAGCATGGACATCATCTCTGGGCCGGTTAACCTTTGCAAAATATATTCCATGTTTGGTAAGGGATAATTGTCCATGAGTGAAGCTTGGTTTAAGTTTCCGAAGTCTACACATATCTTGATTTCACCAGTATTCTTCCTTACAATAACTGGATTAGACACCCATGATGACTATCTAATCGGTTCAGTTATTCCTACCTCAACCATATTTTGTAACTCTTTTTGTACTTGTGGGGCAACCTTTGGGTTCATTTGTCTGAGATTTTTTCTGAAAGGCTTCGTTCCATCAATGAGGGGAATGGCGTGTTGTATAACGTCTTCCTGATAGGCCTTTAGATCTCCGTAAGACCAAACAAAGACATCCTTGAACTCTCTTATAAGTATAGTTAGCTTTTCTCTCTCATCAACCATTGTTCCTTTACCAAATTTGATTAACTTCGGGGATTCTTTAGTTCCAATGTTGCATTCAATAATTTTGTCACTAATTTTGTTGGAAGGTTTCCCTTTATGCATATCATTTCAGTCAAAGAGGTTTTCTAAAGGAAAAATTCCTTTGGGTAGGGGTCTGTCAGCTACATTGATGATCTCGATGCTTTCCTTCTCAACCAATAAGTTTATTCGGGCTTTAGAGAATTCTCCCTCATTCTATAGAAAGCAGAAAAGTTGACTATCATTTTCAAAAACTTGCCAATGTTCCAAGTTGTCAGGTAATGAAGGTCTGAAGTTGACTTCCACTTTGTAGAAACTGATTTCTTTGGAAAGTTGTAAGTTTGAAGTGGAAACAACAAGACTATCTGCCAAGTGATTTTCTTCCCTAGGGATGGCCTCAATGGAAAAGTTGTCAAACCTTTTTATGGCATCCCAAACAACATCTCTATATTGTTTTAACCTTAGGTTTTTTGCAAAAAACTTCCTATTGACTTGTGAAACAATTAGGTCGGAATCCCCTTTTACATGCAGGTTCTTGATGTTCATATTGATGGCCAGGTTGATGGCCAGGATAAGGGCTTCGTACTCAACAATGTTACTTGTGCAGTCATAATAAAGTTTGTATGAAAAAAGGGTGGTCACGTTATCTGGTGACCTTAAGACTATTCATGCACCTGATCTCGTACTTGAGTGTAACACTCTTTCATTCTGTAACGCTTTGATACCATACTGTAACACTCTTTCATTCTGTAACGCTCTGATACCATACTGTAACACCCCCATTCCGGGCCGGGCAGGCGCTACTTCGCAGAACAACAATCTCATACTTAATTCTATATATAAGACATGCATTTAAGCAAATGAAAACACATTTAAACTCAGAGTAGGCACAAGAATTACTGCTCACATAAATAATCCATGGAATTAACATTAATTCATATGCACAATAGAATACATGATAAATATAAATACACAGACATGCAAAACATAATTAAAACATCGTCGGGTACTTATCTTTGAAACGGTGGTAATTCCACCAACCACGTGCAGGCCTTCCACGAACCTCCCAGCCTTAGACCACGTTGTTCATCAAGCTCAGTAGTGGGTCACCCCCGAGCTGGGACTAAGCTCCACCCCAAGGTAAGGAATCCTAGGCTAGGCTGAGGTTACAGGGAAAACAACACAAAATGACTGGAAGGATTCTTCCCAGGATGCCATCTTATGCCCAATACTCCCGAACTCTCATTCCCCACATGCCTGCTCCACCCCAGGAGTATACACCTTCTCTGTCACCTAGATAGTCCTTCGGCTGATAACCTCCCTTGCCTTGGGTTTCAGCAACAGGCCGAATCAAGAAGTCTTAGAGCACGAAGCTAGTGCTGGACACTCTCTGGAAGAAACCACTTCCAGCAAACTCTCTCACCTGGAAAGAGTTTCTCACAGGCCTGACAACCTGCCTCTTCCAACAACAATCACCTCCCTCACCTAGAGAGAGGTTACACGCAAGCTCAACATGGACTTACACTGGCCAGTAAGCCACGCGCAGTCCCGCACTGTGTGGCCACAACAGCCAACTGGGAAAATAGACACGGGCTTCCCAAACAGGCTCCTCAATCACGGGATAGACTCACGGTTTTGGTTTCAGGATTGCACCAAGTGTACAAATATTCCATGCACAGTCTCAAACTGTTCAGACAGAGGTTGTACTGGCTATCTCTGAAATCAACACAGGCTTTTCGGATTTCAGGGTTGCACCAGGGTATTCTTGCAAAGGTCAGATGGGACTCACGTTCAGATGGTCGACGACAGAATGGAGGAGGAACCCCCATCACGGCTCAATTCAGTAGTGTTAACTGCATGCACTTGGGTTGACACTTGTCACCCATGAAATTGCATGCGTTCCATCAACATGCGTTCCTTCCCATTTGGAAGTCACTTGTCATTCCAAAAGAACTTAGGATAAAACATATATTTCACATGGTCTTTTTGGAATAATATTAAAATATTATTCCCAAGGACTTAAGCTCCTAGGCTCAACACTTAGCCCCTCTTCCCACCTTCCAGCCCCTAATCCCTTGCCCACTCTGTGGAAGCTTAGTCCCCCATCACTCATTCATCGTGGTCAGTCTGCATGCAGCGATGTTTATATTTTTATTAATGTTCGGCATGATTACATATACAAAAGTAGGCTCTTGGCCTTCAACACTTAGGCTCTTGGGCCTAACAATCACATAAGCCCACCAACTTATATAAACTTGGCTCACCAGCCTATAAAACATTTTTACAACTCATTTCGTAAACAATATTTACAACTGGGCTTGGCCTTGGGGACATTACAATCCCCCTCCCCTTATTTTTGCACCGTCTTCAGTGCAAATTTAGACAACTTCTGCAAGCTTTTCAAAATTTTCAAAAAGATGCGGGTACTCTGCCTGCATAACATCTGCATGCTCCCATGTTGTGTCCTCAGGACCGTACTAGGTCCACTGGACCTTTACAAGCTTTATAGCTTGATTCCAGAGCTGTTTTATTTTCCTGTCCAATATGTGCACAGGATGCACTTGCAGGACACCTTCTGGTTCCACCTGAATCACATTCCAGTCGATAACATGATTAGAATCAGGTATATATTTCTTAAGAAATGAAACATGAAACACATTATGTACAGTCATAGATGCAGGTAATGCAAGCATGTATGCAACTGGCCCAATCCTTTCCAGGATTTCAAATGGCCCACAAAATCTTGCTACTAACTTGGTGCAACTTTCCAGCTTCAGGGAACTCCTGTTAGTTTTCACTTTTAGGAAAACATGATCACCCACTTTGAATTCTCTGTGGGTTTTGTTCTTATCAGCATAACTTTTCTGCCTGTCCTGGGCAGCTTTCAAATTCTATTTAATTTTTATCATTTGGTCCTCCATCTCCTTAAGAAACTCTGGCCCAACTACTGCTCTGTCAGCTGGATTATCCCATCTCACTGGAGTGTTGCACTTTCTTCCATAAAGTGATTCAAATGGGCTCATCTTCAACGATGCATGATACCCATTATTGTAGGCAAATTCTACCCAATGCAGGTAGTCTTTCCATCTTGATGGTTTGTCCATCACGTACATTCTCAGCAATCCTCTATTACTCTGTTCACCCTCTCTGTCCGTCCATCAGACTCGGGATGATACGCTGTACTAAAATTCAGATCCGTTCTGAATCCTTTCCAGAAATTTGAGGTGAATTTCGGGTCCCTATCAGACACAATCATCTTAGGAATTCCGTGCAAGCGTGCCACTTCTTTTAAGAAGATACCAACAACATCTGCTGCCTTGTGAGTGGTTTTCAGTGGAATAAAATGGGCAACTTTTGTAAGCTTGTCCACCACAACCATGATCGAATCATGCTGCTTGCTTGTTCTGGGAAATCCTGTAATAAAATCCATGGTCACCACTTCCCACTTCCATTCATGAATGGGTAAAGACTGCAACAACCCTGCTGGGTGCCTATGCTCAGCCTTAACTTTTTGGCATTCCATACATCTGGCGATGTATTCAACGATCTCTCTCTTCATACCCGACCAAAAGTAATGGATTTTGACTACTGTCACAGTCTTCTGATATCCAGGGTGTCCAACATAAGTCACATTATGCATTTCTTTTAGAATCACAAGTTCCAATTCCTGGACATTGGGTATATACACTCTGTTTTTATACAGAAGTATTCCATCAGCTCCCAAGATGTAATTTCCCTCTTTCTGTGGTCTCTCACGCTACTGTAGCTTTGCTACTAAGTCTCTGTACTACAAATAAGCATTTGCAGCTTCCAAAATTCTACCCTTGATATCAGTCCTGTACATGCTAATGGTTGTAGCATGTAATTCATGCACTTTTCTGCTGAGTGCATCAACCACCTTGTTTTCCTTCCCCTTGATATGCTTGATATCAAAGTCGTATTCACACAGAAACTCTAGCCACCTACTTTGTCTAGCGTTTAAAGTTAGCTGATCAAACAAATATTTCAGACCATTGTGGTATGTTCTCAATTCAAATCTCCTTCCCATGAGGTGATGTCTCCATTTCCTTAGAGCGTGGACTATAGCTGCCAACTCCAAATCGTGAGTGGCATAATTATTTTCATGCTCTTTCAGCTTCCTGGACTCATAACAGATTACAAATCCATCTTGGCTGAGAACTCCTCCCAACCCTTCCTTACACGCATCTGTGCACACCACGAAATCCATATTTGGACCTGCAATCCTCAATATTGGAGCATTGGTTAACAGCTGCTTCAGTCACTGGAAACTGTTCTCACACTCTTCAGTCCACTGAAAATTTTTCTCCTTCCTTTGCAAGGAAGTGATAAGGTAAGCTATCTTTGAGAACCCTGCGATAAACCTTCTGTAATAGCCCGCCAGACCCATAAAGGATCTAACTTTCGCCACATTCCTAGGCGCTGACCATTCTTGGATGGCCTCAACCTTCTCAGGATCCACGACGATCCCTTCCTTTGAAATAATGTGCCCCAAGTAATGGATCTGCCTTTGATAAAATGAGCATTTGCTCAATTTGGCATACAGTTGGTGTTCTCTCAACACTTGCAGCACCATTCTCAGGTGTTGTTCATGCTCTTCCTCTGACTTGGAATACACCAAGATGTCATCCAGGAAGACTATGATAAACTTGTCTAAATAGTCCCTGAATACACCATTCATCAAGCACATAAAAACAATAGGTGCGTTTGACAGTCCAAACGGCACCCCTGTGAACTCGTAATGACCGTACCTTGTTCTAAAGGCGGTCTTGTTGATGTCCTCATCCTTTATTCTTACCTGGTGATATCTTTATCTGAGATCTATCTTCGAAAATATTTTTGCACCTTTCAATTGATCGAAAAGATAGTCGATCCTCGGCAGAGGATACTTGTTCTTGACAGTTACTTTGTTCAACTGTCTGAAATCAATGCACAGCCTCAACGTCCCATCCTTCTTCTTCATGAATAGGACCAGGGCACCCCAAGGTGACACGCTGGGGTGAATGTACACCTTCTTTAGAAGTTCTTCAAGCTGCAATTGCAACTTTTTCAGCTCCGGCGTATTCATTCTATAAGGAGATTTCGAAACTGGAGCTGCTCCATGCATCAAATTTATAGGAAAATCGAGGTCTCTCTTCGGAGGTAGTCTAGGTACCTCCTAAAATACGTCCTTGAACTCTGTGAGTACCTCATGGTATCCAATATTTGAGACTTCATCTCTGGATGCTTCCTCCACACCGGCTGCAAATAATTGACAGCCTTTTCTATAACACTTCTTCAGCTGCATGGCTAAGATTTCTCTAATAGCCACAACCCTGAGAATTCCTTGGACTATTTTCCGATTTCCCTCCTCATCCATGCATGTAAACCTCTTGTTACGACAGTCCAGAAGGGCATGGTGCTGGTCCAACCAGTCCATCCCAATTAAGCAGTGGTAAGAACCTAAAGGCAGAATATTCAATTCAACCTTCGTGCTCAATCCATTCATGTCTACAGAACATGACTTAATCAACTTAGTGACCTTCCTCTTGGTTCTTGTAGCCAACTGCACTAACCAAGACTTTTCATGTTTGATTCTTGATAAATGCAAACTTTCCACCACCCTAAGATCTACATAACTATGGCTAGCCCCTGAATCAATTAAAATAATAAATGGTTGGTTGTCAATCATACCTTCCACTTCAATCATGTGCGATTGAAATTCAGCTTGTTTGTTGTCCAGGGCTGCGTAGATCCTTGGCATTCTACTACCCATGTCCTCCACTGTTTCAACTTGTTGAACAGTATGGACAACTCTTGCTTTGCCATTTTTATGGGGACAATCCCTGTACTTGTGGTTCCCTTTACAACCCCAATACTGAATGGGCATCTGTCTCTGCCTTTGTTCCCCCACTTCAGCCATTCTCGACTCTCTAAATGATGGATGTCCTTGAGGATTATTTCTGAAAAAGGGAGGTTTGTTTCCCTTCTGCCTCTGTTCCTTCTTAAACTTTCTCTGGTCATCCCAAGCCTTATGAAAGGTAGGCTTTTCTCTTTGTTGTTCATATAAGCATTTATCCCTTCTTATTGTTTCTTCCATAGTCTTAGGATCATCATACTGAATCTTGTCACCAATGGCAGGTGGCAGTCCACTCAAATACCTCTGAATCTTGACAACCTCATCTTTGATGAATGGAACATACTTCAGTAGTTCCAAGAAACTTTATTCGTATTCATCAATGGTCATGTTGTCTAGCTTGAGTTCGAAGAACCCCTTCATCTTTCTGTCATAGTATCTTTTAGTCAGGTATTTCTTCTCGAAATACCTCTTGAACTCCTTCCAAGTGATATATTTCTGTCTAATGTGTTGCACCTGCACAAACTGATTCCACCACATGGATGCTTTTCCTTTTAGTTGATACATCGCAATTCTTCCTTCTGCATGAGAGGAATAATTTTGCAGTTTGAAATATTTCTTCATGCCAAGCAACCATGTTTCGGCATCTTCCTCCTTCTTATGTTCTCCATCAAATGTAGGAGGCTTAATCTTATTCATCTCCCCTTTCAATTCATCCATCCTAGATCTCCTGTTCTTTTTGGTAGGAGATGGGCTTGAACTACTATGTGCTTCCTTACCAGAATTCTTTGAGGAGCGACGATGATGTCTGCTACCACTCCTCGATCTTCTTTTTCTCTCAGGGGTCCTGACACTTCTTGATCTTCTTTTCCTCTCAGGGGTCCTATGACTCTCTGTCTTGCTTGAGTTGTTGGTTGTGGAGCCTGATTATCTTCCTGATTTATAGGTCTTTTACTTTCAGCTGTGTTTATACCCCATGAAGTATTTACACCCCAGAAGTATGTACACTCTTCCACGCGGGGGAGTGCAGAGGGGGGGTACCCCCTCTGC
>ML798762.1:112672-136349 GCA_009831015.1 Picea engelmannii | reverse complement strand
ATATATATATATATATATATATATATATATATATATATATATATATATATATATATATATTGATATATATATATATATATATATTGTTAGGGACCTAACCCCCTAACCTCTCATGTAGGTAGAATAATATATTTTCCATGTAATAAAGGCCAACATTAGTTAAGAAGGCCTATTTAATAAATATGAACAGGTCAATGTAAGAAGACCTAATATAAGTTTCCGCTTTTAGAAAGATCTTCCTCTAGAATGTTCTTTAGAAGATAGAATTAGTACAAATAAGAGTATGAGGTATGAGAGGTGTTGTATTGAGAATTATTGTAATAGAACGTTGCTCTGCTTGAGGTTTCCCCCTCAAAGAGGAAGTGAACATTGTTTCCTATCAATAAAGGTATTATTTTGGTGTTGTGGTTCCTTATATTTTATTATTCCGCTGTTATTCTCTGCAGTAATTCTGTTTTATGCTATTATAATAGATCCGGTACCTAACAAGTGGTATCAGAGTGCTTTCCTTGGCAGAAAATTGTGGGTTATTTATTTTTTATTTTTTTTATTTTCAGGGTAGAGACGTATTTCAACGTCTTAAAGCTACAACGATCTATCGTTCAACACATAAATCCATGGTCGGGGAAGCATACACATAGGAACTACAATTGGTACTTAAGCACACATTGTTGGCCACCCTTGTAACTGCTGTTGGTACCTCTTCAAGTGGTAGTGCATCAGATAACACCTATATACAAATTGACCTAGATATATTGAATCCCTTCATAGATAAATCGATCGACCACTTGACTGCTATAGTTCCATTGAGAACAACACTCGGGATGATACTCTCTAGTACCTGGGTAATCAGGTGGTATGGCTAAGGGTACAGTCTAGCCTCCTTAGTTGGTGTCGTGACATATTGGGTCAAGTACTATTGTTTGACCCTGCATGTATATTTGAGAGCTATAGCACAGGGAAAACCATTGTCTGTAGAAACCCTAAACACCCTAACCCTTGGGAAAAAAGCACAATAGAAAAGGAACATACAAGATCTATAGCCATGCAACATTGCCTCTTGCATCCGGGTTGCAAAATTACTACACATTTCTTCCTGTTAAGAATTTGGACATCCCACCACTACAATATTATTCAGATTGGAGTATAACTCCACAGGAGTAAAAAAAAAAAAGAGTTTGGGTCCTTCCCGCCCCATTATTTGAGACCTATCCCATTGCCTTCCTCTTCTCACCATGAAGACCGTCATATATATAATTTTTCAATCTTTTTCCATGGACCCACTCTCCATCCTCAATACCCCTCATTCCCCCATGTCCACCACTCACAACCAACAATTCCTTCACCTGCAAGAAGAATCTAAACAAAACAAGGCGGACATCTAGAGACCGACCTCTAAACTTGCTTCCACCAATACCCACTTGAAAACCTTCGAGGCCAAAGTTACATGTGACTTGGTCGATGTTAAGGGTGATTTGTCCTCCCTCACCCAATGATTAAAAAAGTCCCATGGTTCTCCCTCCCTCGAACAACCTTCACACTATGAAGGTGAGAACTCTTCCCATAATATGGCCTTTAATTCCGACTCCCTTCCTTGTGACCCTCGTCTTCCCAGAGATGAGGTGAAAAAATTTGATGGATCAGATCCCACAGGTTGGGTCACTTAAATGGAACATTATTTCTCATTGCATGGCATTACTGATGATTTGGCCAAACTTCCTTATGGTGTCCTTTATTTGGATCCAGAATTGTGGAAATGGTGACAATGGTGTAGAAAGACATTCCAAGGGTACGTTGCTTGGACATAGTTTGTTGCAGAGCTATATGAATGCTTTGACACCGACACCCACTATATTGATTTTTTGACCAAGTTGAAACAATATGGCATAGTGGAAGACTTTATCTCTGCCTTTGAACACTTGAATTTTAGAACGGAGGGCATGTCCGATGCCTTCTTCTTGGAATGTTTTATCGGTGGCCTCAAAGATGAAATTCACGCCCAGGTCCTCATGGTTCACCCTCAAAATTGGTTCGAAGTTACTCAACGTGCCAAGGAAGCACAACAGATTGTCTCTTCCCAGAGCCACAAACCTTCCTTTATTCCTCGCACTCGACCTAACAAACCTGGCCCTCCTCCTACTCATCTTAAGATCTAGAAATTAACTAGGGATGAAATGGTGGAACGCTAACTCAAGGGCCTTTGTTATAATTGTGATGAAAAATATATTTTGAGGCATAAGTGTAAGGAAAATAATTTGTTTATGGCCATCTCTGAGGATGTTGTTAAAGAAGAGGTCGAGACCCCTGTGGCAGAGTTACCCGAGCCAATGATATTAATCCACCCTCTGACCCCCCAAAAGTAGAACCGATCATTTCCCTAAAGGCTCTCATTGGATTCTCTGCTCTCTAAACCCTTAAGATAATTGGATACATTAAGAATGAGAAGGTCATCATCTTAATTAGCAGTGGAAACACTCATAATTTTATTCATCGTCACATTGCCCAAGAAACCAATTTCTATATCCATGTAGTCAACAAATTTCAAATCATGATTGCTAATGGAGGTTCTATGAAATGTGGGGGGCATTGTGAAAACATGTGTCTCCAAATTGGGCAGTACAACTTGAAATCTCATATGTTTTCTATCGACATGGGTGGTTGTGATATTGTACTAGGTGCGGAATGGTTACGCACTCTTGGTCCCATCCTTATGGATTTTAAGGAATTAACCATGCAATTCCAACAAGAGGGCCAACAATATAAGTTCCAAGGCATCACAACAGGCTCCCTTGAGATCACCAGTTCCCATCGAATGGAAAAGCTCCTAAAAAAAGGTCATTCGAGAATTATTTCCCAACTCCATTCTATTCAAGCAGTTGAGACACCCTCGATGCATCATGACCTCCAATATATCATCTCCAAATACCAAGCTGTTTTTTCCACCTCCTAGGGACTTCTTCCATCCAGTGGTGTTCATGATCATTCCATTTCTCTCGTCCCCGATGGTCTTCCTACCAATGTTCACCCTTATCATCATCTGTAATATCCCCGTTTCCCCCAATTTGTAATTAATCATAAAATAGGAATTACCATGCTAAGGAATGTGGACAATGTAAATGTATTATTGTTTGAGTTGCCAATAATGGACTGTGGGGGTGAAGCCTTGAAAGTACTGGCCATGATATCACTAGAAGAGGAATGTGAAAACTATATGAGAGGGTTCATTATATCAAATAACCCCAAATTTCCCTTGATGAGGATGATGAACCTCCTTCGGATTCCAAGGAGAGAAATTAGTTAATGAAGAAAGGAACAATGGTTGAATTATCAACCAACCCCATGAATGGGAGCATGGTCTAGCTGCAGAATGTCAGCCCGAAGTACCATAGAGACCTGCAGACCCGAGCTTCCTTCTGACAGAAGGAACGTGATGGATCGAGAACCTTCCAAAAGAAGGAAGGTAAGATAGATACACATGGACAACCAAAGAGGAGACAAGAGATGAGAGCACAAGTTCGTAAGGGAGATGCATAGAGCTCTCTAGTAGATAATGAATAGAAGGCCACGAGCTAGATGCGGGGAGAGCATCTGATAAGCCTCGCCGAGGCCATTACAGAGAGAAATCTCTGAAAGTTGCAGAGAACAGAACTTGAGCAAAAGCTGAACAAAGAAAGAATCCTTGAGAACTGCGAGAGTTCCTTGGTGATATCATGGCTTGGCACGGGGGTGGCTAGAGTGCTAAGAATGAATGCCTCTGATCCTATGGTAGGGTGGAAGGACGAACACCCACAGTTAGTTAGTTGGCTACCACCTATAATAGATAAGTAATCGCATATCTTGTATATTTAAGTGGTACTGTGAGTCAAAGTTGGATATCCTATTAATGTTGCAGGGACGATTATGTTTGCTTCATGATTTATATTGTATTTCCTTCTTTTGTATCTACTTGAATGTGAAATTAGGCAAGTTGGAAATCATATGGATAGGACATGTTTTATACTCGTAAATGCTTGTGTCATGTGGTGGTTTAAGCTAGAGTCACAAACTGTATGTCCATCGACCTTGGACATAGTTTCATGAATGCATGTTGACCCTCCTAGTCGTTCTGAGTCCCTTGAAGGACGGAGTCTATTATGCTCAGAAGAGGTAGTGTAGATATGCACAGGCTCTCTGCGAGGCAAGCGGAAACCGAGAACCACTTAAGTTCTAGACTTGATGAATGAGCGTAAGGGGTACACAGAAATTCTTCTAAGTGTTAAGTCCAGTAGAAAGAGTGTAATGCTCTTAGGTCCTTCATAATTGACGAAGCTCGGGAAGGATAACGAGATTCAAGTATTGGAAGTGAATATCCTTTTGATTAGAAGACGAACGAATGAGATCCATTCGGGAGAATCTAAGTTCTGTCAAGATCGTTAGATTTGAAGAAGGAGCACAGACGTTAACGCCTCAATTCCTTCAGTCTTCGCAAGTTCGATGAATGTTGGTAATCATTGTGAAGGGAACGGATTCTCTAAAATCTGAAACCCAAAGTCGCGATGCGATATGGACCATAGATCTAAGGATCTATTGGGACCCACCTTGACCGTTAGATCTATGAGTTCGAAGTTCATGCGACAGGAGAATCGTGCATTGGTGTGACCAAACCCCCCTGAAACCTAAAGTTGCGATGTCATCTGAACCATTGGATCAAGGAAAGTCATGGATTGTCGATCTGATGCGAGCAGATTAACGCAAGGAGTATGTGGGAACTCGAGATCCCCTAAGAACCAAGCTCAGAAGAGATAAGTGCTCCTCAAAAGCGCAGATGAGGTCCAAGAGGTGACTCGCGAGCTTGTTTCAAGTTCGTAAGCTCAGAAGGGATAACACTTATCATAAGTGTTGACGAGATCCAATAGTAGGACTCATAGGAGGAGAAAAGGTTTGAAACCTTTGAAGACTGATAAATCTTCCAAGCGAGAGAAATCAGAACCTCAGAAGGAGGAGCGACAGTGGTCGTTGGATCACAGTGAAAAGGATCGACATTCATCGGATCTGAGGAAGGTGCGCGATTCTTAACGTTCGCACGCATAGGAGAGAGAACGTGTCAAGGTTTGAGACTCAAAGTTTCCTAAGCCCGAAGAGCCGGAAACCCGAAGTAGAATCTCAATCATTCGATCGCAGGAATAGATCTGAGCTGTAAGATTATTCAGGGTAAACTTCAAGCGTCGGATCGCCAGAGTGGATCTGAGCCGTCAGACACCGTGAGTCCGGGAGGAGGGAAGTTTGAAACTTGATATTCCTGAAGCATGGAGAGCCGAAGGGACAGAGAAAATTTGGACCGTTGGATCTAGGAGGAAGGCGAAGGTTGAAATGTTGAAACACTCAAAGCCCGAAGAGCCAAAGAGCTGTGAGTCGTCAATTGGCAAGGGGACACTTGTCAACAGATCGAGAGCTCCGAGAAGATTGTAGTGGGGTTTCAATTTGAGAACTGAGATTGCCAAACCTCGAAGGCCCATAGACCGAAGTCAACTTGGACCAACAGATCTAAGGGAGATGTGGCGAGAATCCATGAACTCCAGGTAAAGTCCCAAAGTGATTCTTAGTCATTGGATTCAGAGGACACGTGGCACAAATATATGAGCTCCGGGTGAAGACCCGAAGTAATCCTTAATCGTTAGATCAGGAGGACACGCGTCAGAGGATTGTAGCCTTTGGATGAAATTCATTGGGGAAAAGGTTTGAGATTTGAGTTCTCAGAAGTCTGAAACCCGAAGGAGATATCGACCATCGATTGAGAAGAGGGTTGGAGGACCATTGATTTGGTTTGAATGGTCAAACAACCGAAGTGGAAGCAAGACTGTTGATCGAGCAGGACAACTGTTTGCAGATCATTAGCTCTGAAAGGTTGAAGTACGGAAGAAGCAGGGTTTGAGATTTCAAAATCTCGAAGTCCAGAATTGTGAAGAGATCACAGTCGTTGATCTAGGAGGGACAAAGCTAATCCATATATTTGAGAGGCAGAGATTTGAACCGTCGATTCAGACAGTATCGTCAAGATTGTGAGAACAACGATCCCATAGCATTGTGGGGACGAGAGTTGCGCGAAGTTTAAAATATCGAGGGCGGGTCGCAATCCAAACAGTGGTTTCGTCAGGAGGACACGTGGAGACTTGAGGAGGATTGTGGGCCCAAAAGTAGTTTGACTCCAAACCGCTTGTGGCCTCGCCCGCAATCGCGTGGTCATCACCAATGTCACATTTGAGGAGAGGCCAAGAGAAAGGGGGCTAATGCCAACTCCAAGACTTCGTTGAAGCACGAAGGAGAAGGTCATGGGTATCATAAGACCTGCACCAGAGGCCGAAAGGGCCTGTGTCTGATTTAGAGGTGAGACTATCATGGTATCAAAGTCTCGTTGGATTTAGAATCAAAGAATATTGACCGAAGGCTCAGGGTGAGTCCCGAACTTTCAAAATGAGAACCCGTAGAGAGAAAGACAATTTGTTCCTGTAAGGAGGATGCAATTTACTTTTATTTTTTTTGCCCCATCGTGGGTGTGTTACATCATCCCTTTGCCCAAAAAAATGAAATTGAGAAAATTGTTCAAGAATTGCTCGCCGCAGGTGTTATTTTCCCTAGTATGAACCCCTATTCTTCTCTTGTGGTCATGGTACTCAAGAAAGAAGGTACTTGGCACATGTGTCCAGACTTTCGAGCCCTCAAGAAATGCACCATCCAAGAAACATTTCCCATTCCTGTCATCAATTATATCTTGGATAATTGAGTGGTGCTCAATACTTTACTAAACTTGATCTGCATTTTGGCTACCACCAGGTACTTATGCAAGATGAAGACATTCCTAAGACCGCATTTTGAACTCACGAGGGCCATTGTGAGTTCTTGGTCATGCCCTTTGGCTTGTGTAATGCTCCCTCCACTTTCCAAAGTCTCATGAATCGTGTTTTCCCTCATTTTCTTTGTCATTTTTTCTTAGTTTTCTTTGATGATATTCTCATCTACAGTAAAACCTGGATGGAACACCTTACCCATGTGGAACAAGTTCTTGGTTTACTCTCTCAGCACCAACGTTTTCTCAGGAAATCTAAATGTGCCTTTGGAGCTTTGGGAGTGGAGTACTTGGGTCATATTGTTAGAAAGGACAGTGTATGGGTGGATCCTAATAAAATTGAAGCTATGCAGGATTGGCCTCTCCCCAAAACTCTCAAGAGATTGCGTGGTTTTCTGGGTTTAATGGGCTATTATCGCAAGTTTGTTAAGAATTATGGAAAAATTGCAGTGCCTCTTATTGTTGTCCTTAAAAAGAATGATTTCACTTGGAATCCAACAACTGATCACTCCTTCCAAGCATTGAAAGAGGTTGTGTACAAAACTCATGTCCTTTCCCTTCCTGGCTTCACCAAGACTTTTGTCCTGAAATGTGATGCTTCTGGGAAAGGAATTGGTGTAGTCCTCATGCAATATGGCAGGCCTTTGGCCTTCACTAGAAAACAACTTTTGGAGTGACATATTAGCCAATCAATCTATGAAAATGAAATGTTGGCTATTCTTCATGTTGTGGATCTCTGGCGACCTTATCTATTGGGGCAATGATTCCAAATTAAAATAGACCATCATAGCCTCAAGTATTTTTTGGAACAATGAATTTCATCCTCAAAGCAACAAAAATGGGTGACCAATCTATTTGGCTATTATTATGAGATCATTTATAAGAAGGGAAAAGAAAATGTGGTGGCTGATGCTCTTTCCAGGAAGTAAGAAGAAGGAGGGTCCCTTTTTTCCCTCTCCTTCATTGTACCAAATGGGCTCCAAGTTATTCACCAGGAATGGCTGCAAGACCCCAAAAATTCTCGACTGATCCAACAATTGAAAGATAATTCTTCAGTCTCTCCAACATACTTTTAGCACAATGAAGAGCTCCGCTACAAAGGTCATATGCATTTAAGCAACCAGTCACAACTTAAATCCACAATGCTTTCTGAGCTTCATGCTTCACCCACAACGGGGAATTCAGGGTTTACCAAAACTTATGACAGGGTTAAATGTTCCTTTTTTTTGGGATGGTATGAAACATGAAGTCTGCACCTTTGTGGTTGAATGTGATGTTTGTCAACACAACAAGAGAGAAATTTTCAAAGCTCTGGGCACACTACAACCATTTTCCGATTCCACCAACTATTTGGAGGGATATTTCTATGGATTTCGTTATGCACTTACCTAAATCAAGCAATAAATCAAGCATCATGGTGGTAGTTGATCATCTTTCCAAATATGCTCATTTCTGTGCTCTTCAACACCCATTCACTGCATCCACAGTGGCTCAAATTTTCATGGATCATATTTTCAAGCTTCATGGCATGCCTCATTCTATTGTCTCTGACAGAGATCCCACTTTCACTAGTAGTTTTTGGCAAGAATTATTCAGACTCTATGGAACACAATTTCATCTCAGCACTGCCTATCACCCCCAGACTGAAGTTGTCAACAAGTGTTTGGAAACATATTTGCGGTGTTTTTCATTTGAAGGGAAAAATCAGTGGGCTTAGTGGTTACCCCTAGTTGAATAGTGGTATAACACATCTTAACATACAACTACTCACATGACTCCTTTTGAAGCAGTCTATGAACAAAAACCACCATTAGTTCTTTCCTACATGCACGGTGTCTCGAAGGTTCAAGAGGTTGATAAAAATCGTACAGTCCATGCAACCATTCTTCGTGCCCTCAAAGAAAATTTGGCCATGGCTCAGAATCACATGAAACAATAAGAATATCAAGGTTGTTCAGTGTTGGAAGATTGGTTGTTGTCATTGATGTCAACTTTAGTCATTGGTTTTGGACCGCAAGATTGATGAAGGTATTTTGACATGAAGGATAATGTACATGTAGAAACAAAACCCATGGATGAATAATATACATTATGTTGTTTCTGGTGGTAGGTGGCACGTCACGTGGATCCTCATGGTTGAAGAGAAATGAATTTTTGAAGATGACAAAGTGAATTGAAGAAGGAAGTACATGTAGGCCCTGAAGATAATTAAAGAAAATAATTACAAAATAAGAAAGTGTCAGGTGGGCCCTAATGTTAAAAGGAAGTGACATAAATGGTATAAATAAATATAATTATACATTCATTTGATACACAAGTCGAATTTCAGGGGAAATCAGAAGTAAAGAAGGCCAAATTTCAAGGGAGGATGAAGTCTTTTGGTGATGTGTTCTAAGATATGTTATTTACATGCCATCTTACCATTTTCGCTATAAATTTTTTTCTAGAACGATTCAGATGGTGAAATTGCTATGGTATTGAGAAGACATATCAAGGTACCTGTGGTAAATGTTTCAGCTCTTTTTTTGCTATAATTATGGAGATAAACTCTATAGAAGATAGGGTTTTTGACCAGTCCTGAAGCTAGTCAATAAACATGTGTTCCGGGTAAAAAAGTCATAACTTATTCATAGAGAATCCAAATGAAGTGGGACCAATTTCATTGGAAATAGTACGGACTATTTTTTCTTGTGTGAGAGTTTCAAAATCTAATGTTAAATATTGAGCGTGGGGCATTCTGTACAAGTTCTCTCTCCTGAATAAACCAGAATTGAATAAAGTCTACCATTATTTCTATAACTTCTTTTTGGGGAGGATTCAAGGAGTGAAACTTGGAGGAGTTTTAGAGAATACATTGAGTAATATTATCTACAGGATCAAATTATTCCAAGAATTGAATAATTACAGAAGTTGAAGAAGTCTCAAGAAGCATTATCAGGCTCTATGTGATGGTTGGTGGATGGTGATGATTTAATGTAAAGTTTTATTATCTCTCATATATTCTTGGGTGGAAGGAAGGGGAAAGGATTGAGAGGTAAACCCTCTCTTGATATTGGAGGATTGTATCTTCTTCTTGGAGGTTTATCCCTCCCTTCATATTTGGAAGCTGTAGCTACATTTGGAAGTCATTACTTCCCTTGAACAATAACTATTGATTATTTTTCATATATTGTGCATGGTGTATTGTGGTGTATTGGTGTAACTCTTATACTATTGTTCATTGCTCATTGGATATAATTGAATGGTTTAAGTATAAGTTGAAAAGGTTTTTAAATTGTACTTGATACTGATTCACCCCCCTCTCAGTATCAACAGTTTAGAACACCAATTTGCTAAAGAGGACCACGTGTTTCTTCATTTACAACCTTACAAGTAGACTTCACTCAAATATGAAAACTATCAGAAGCTTGCTCCCAAATTTTATGGTCCTTATACAATTCTCAAGCGAGTGGGACTGGTGGCCTATCATTTAGCTCTGGTTAGTCATTCTAAGCTCCATCCTATTTTTCAAGTCTCCTACTTAAAGAAGGTGATTGGAACTAAGTGCCAAACTCAAACCAATCTTCCCGAGTTGGATACCAAAAGTTCCATATGGTTGCAACCACAGGTAGTCTTGGACCAACATGAATGTTGTCTTCGTCAGCACACCATCCATGAAGTGTTAGTGTAGTGGAAAGATACAACTCCAAAAGATGCCACCTGGGAGCTGACCACTATTCTCTAAGAATTTCCTCATCTCAAGCCTTGAGGACAAGGTCGTTCTTCAAGGGGGAGGGCATGTTAGGGACCTAACCACCTAACCTCTCATGTAGGTAGAATAATATATTTTCCATGTAATAAAGGCCAACATTAGTTAATAAGGCCTATTTAATAAGTATGAAGAAGTCAATGTAAGAAGACCTAATAGAAGCTTCCACTTTTAGAAAGATCTTCCTCTAGAATGCTCTTTAGAAGATAGAATTAGTATAAATAAGTGTAGGAGGTATGAGAGGTGTTGTCTTGAGAATTATTGCAATAAAGTGTTGTTGTTGGCCCTTGACCAAGTTTTGAGGATCCTTGGTCATGTTTGACCTACTTTTGGGACTTCAACAGGCTGTTGAAGGCAGAGTGCAAGATGAATCGGAGATAACGGGATCTCGGCCCCTTTTAGGACCCTTTTTGGGATTCAGGATTATGTAATGGGTATGGGATGTTGGCCCATGGGTTTACCCATGCTTAGGCCTATTTTGTATGTATAAATAGATAGCTAGGTGATGTAAGAAGATGCCAGTGCGCTAAGTGCTAAGTGTATGCTAAGTGCTAGAGTTGGATCTATGTGATTGAGAGTTGTAAGTGCTTTGTGCAAACTGTGTGAGGCTTGCAAGGCTAATGCAAGTAACTGTAAGAGACTGTGTGAAGGCTTGGTGCTATATCCTAGCGAGAAGAAGGAGGATCTGGTGGAGTGCGCACACATCTCCTGTCTTCTGTGGAGTATAAATTGGATGCTATGTGCCTGTAAGAAGCTTGACCAAAGATAATAAAGAGGAGAAGAATTGGTGGACGTAGCCCCAGGGTGGGGGTGAACCACGTACATGCTGTGTTGATCTTCTTTGTGCGATGTGTTGATGTGTTTATATGTTAATGTGCTTAGTGCTTCAATATAGATGACTGGTAGATAGATATGTTAATGCTATGTGATTAATAGTATGGATCTAACCTATGTGGATATGCTTAGTGCTTAAATACCTCATATCTGAATGAATATTGTGATACTCTGTAATTAAGGTTTAACTGCACTGTAACTAAGACTGGATATAGATGAATGTTAACTGTTGAGTACTCTATCAAGTGTTAGAATCACATATCTGTGTCCCAGCTAAGGTTGCAGACATCTAAGTCCTGCAACCACCCCTGTCTCTACCTCGGGTGCGACTTCATCTGCCTCGCAGGTGTTGCCGAAAGGGCCGGTAGTTAGGGTTTTGTTGGTGCGATGTTTTAGCGTTGAACCCCTGGTATGCCCCTGTGCCAAAAAACCGAGTCACGCATCAAGTAGATCAACTTACATAAGCTATCCAACAACTACAACAACGAATAGAAAACTTAGAGCTCCGCATAGTTCCCAACACCCCACAGGATGTGAGGGATCAAAGAGAAGCAATTGCTCGAAGCGTAGTTGAGCGAATCAAAGCCCTTGCCATGGAATGTAAGAAACTCACTGATTGGAGTGCCCAGACCTATGATAAACTCACTAAGAATCCATAAATGAAGGCACTGGAGTCGCAGCTCCAAGAGGCAAAGTATCAAGCAGAGACAATACGAGCACAATTGTAGCCCTTGTCAGCTGTGGAAAGAATGAAGTGATCCCAGGAGCAGCGCACTGCCCAACAATAGGTCCACACTATCCAGAGAAAAGTCATGGAAGTGACTCAGAGCATCCAACCTGTACAGTATAAGGCTTACCAACTGTTCACAGAGATCGAAGTTCAAGGAGCGAAACTGGAGAAAGTCATCATTGCAGCTGAACAATGCCTAGAGGGACCTGCCAACGAAGCAGTCATACAAGAGTTCGCTGAAAAGAAGACCGTGGCACAACAACAAGTCGAAGCAGCTCGAGCCAAGATCGAGGATTTTGAAGCATAACTAGTTAGATCAGAGTGACTCGGGACGAGTCAGAGGTGAGTGTTGGGGGCATGTTGGCCCTTGACCAAGTTTTGAGGATCCTTGGTCATGTTTGACCTAATTTTGGGACTTCAACAGGCTGTTGAAGGCAAAGCGCAAGACGAAGTGGAGATCGCGGGATATCGGTCCCTTTTAGGGCCCTTTCTGGGATTCAGGATTATGTAATTTGTATGGGATGTTGGCCCATGGGTTTACCCATGCATAGGTCTATTTTGTATGTATAAATAGATATATAGGTGATGTAAGAAGAGGCCAGTGTGATAAGTGATAAGTGTATGCTAAGTGATAGAGTTGGATCTATGTGATGAAGAGTTGTAAGTGCTTTGTGCATACCGTGTGAGGCTTGCAAGGCTAGTGCAAGTAACTGTAAGAGACTGTGTGAAGGCTTGGTGCTATATCCTTGCGAGAAGAAGGAGGATCTGGCAGAGTGCACGCAGATCTCCTATCTTCTGTAGAGTAGAACTTGGATGCTATGTGCCTGTAAGAAGCTTGACCAAAGATAATAAAGAAGATAAGAGTTGGTGGGCGTAGCCCCAGGGTGGGGGTGAACCACGTACATGTTGTGTTGCTCTGCTTTGTGCGATGTGTTGATGTGTTTATATGTTAATGTGCTTAGTGCTTCAATATAGATGACTGGTAGATAGATATGTTAATGTTATGTGCTTAATAGTATGGATCTGACCTATGTGGATATGCTTAGTGCTTAAATACCTCATATTTGAATGAATACTATGATACTCTGTAATTAGGGTTTAACTGCACTATAACTAAGACTAGATATAGATGAATGTTAACTGATGAGTACTCTGTCAAGTGTTAGAATCACAGATCTATGTCCCAACTAAGGTTGTAGACATCTGAGTCCTGCAACCACCCCTGCCTCTACCTCGGGTGCAAATTCATCTGCTTCGCAGGTGTTGCTGAAAGGGCCGATAGTTAGGGTTTTGTTGGTGTGTTGTTGTAGTGTTGAACCCTGGGTCTTCCCCTATGCCAATAGGCCGAGTCACGCATCAAGTAGATCATCTTACAGAAGCTATCCAGCAGCTACAACAATGAATAACAGACTTAGAGCTCCGCACAGTGCCCAACACCCCGCAGGATGTGAGGGATCAAAGAGAAGCAAATGCTCGAAGCACAGTTGAGCGAATCAAATCCCTCACCATGGAATGTAAGCAACTCACTGATCGCAGTGCCCAGACCTATGAGAAACTCACTGAGAATCCATAAATGAAGGCACTGGAGTCGCAACTCCAAGAGGCGAAGTATCAAGCAGAGACAATACAGGCGCAGTTGAAGCCCCTGTCAGCTGTGGAAAGAATGAAGCGATCCCAGGAGCAGCACACTGCCCAACAATAGTTCCACACTATCTAGAGAAAAGTCATGGAAGTGACTCAGAGGCTCCAACCTGTACAAGATAAGGCTTACCAATTGTTCACAGAGATCGAAGGTTGAGGAGCAGAACTGGAGAAAGTCATCACTGCAGTTGAACAATGACTAGAGGGACTTGCCAACGAAGTAGTCATACAAGAGTTCATTGAAAAGGAGGCCGTGGCACAACAAAAAGTCGAAGCAGCTCGAGCCAAGCTTGAGGCTTTTGGAGCAGAACTAGTCAGATCATAGTGACTCGAGATGAGTCACAGGTGAGTTTTGGGGGAATTTTAGCCCTTGACCAAGTTTTGAGGATCCTTGGTCATGTTTGACCTAATTTTGGGACTTCGACAGGCTGTTGAAGGCAGAGCGCAAGACGAAGCAGAGATCGTGGGATCTCGGCCCCTTTTAGGGCCCTTTTTGCGATTCAAGATTATGTAATATGTATGGGATGTTGGCCCATGGGTTTACCCATGCTTAGGCCTATTTTTTTATGTATAAATAGATAGCTAGGTGATGTAAGAAGAGGCCAGTGTGCTAAGTGATAAGTGCTAAGTGTATGCTAAGTGCTAGAGTTGGATCTATGTGATGAAGAGTTGTAAGTGCTTTGTGCATATTGTGTGAGGCTTGCAAGGCTAGTGCAAGTAATGGTAAGAGAGTGTGTGAAGGCTTGGTGCTATATCCTAGCGAGAAGAAGGAGGATCTGGCGGAGTGCACGCAGATCTCCTGTCTTATGCGGAGTAGAAATTAGATGCTATGTGTCTGTAAGAAGCTTGACCAAAGATAATAAAGAAGAGAAGAGTTGGTGGACGTAGCCCCAGGGTGGGGGTGAACCGCGTACATGTTGTGTTGCTCTTATTTGTGAAATGTGTTGATGTGTTTATATGTTAATGTTCTTAGTGATTCAATATAGATGACTGGTAGATAGATATGTTAATGCTATGTGCTTAATAGTATGGATCTAACCTATGTGGATATGCTTAGTGCTTAAATACCTCAGATCTGAATTAATATTGTGATACTCTGTAATTAGGGTTTAACTACGTTGTAACTAAGACTGGATATAGATGAATGTTAACTGCTGAGTGCTCTGTCAAGTGTTAGAATCACAGATCTGTGTCCCAGCTAAGGTTGCAAACATCTGAGTCCTACAACCACCCTTACCTCTACCTCGGGTGAGACTTCACCTGCTTCACATGTGTTGCTGAAAGGGCTGGTAGTTAGGGTTTTGTTGGTGCGTTGTTGTAGTGTTGAACCCTGGGTCTGCCCCTGTGCCAACAGTTTCTCTACTGGAGGTTTCCCCCTCGAAGAGGCAAGCGAACATTGTTTTCTATCAATAAAGGTATTATTTTGGTGTTGCGGTTCCTTATATTTTGTTGTTCCACTGTTATTCTCTGCAATATTTCTATGTTCTGCTATTATAATAGATTTGGTACCTAACACACACACACACACACATAATGTAGATCAAACCAAATGAGTGAGAGGGTAAATAATAAACATGTTTTCTTGGATTTTAATCGTGGCAATGGTTTCAGATTTGTCTCACTGTTTCATCTCTCTAAAATTTCAAAGAGATTGATACAATTCTTTTGGAATCTAGCTTGTCCTTGTTGTTATGACTATATTTGGATTCTTTTGGTGCAGTTCTCATCTTTTTTTCTTTTTGACTTTTTTCATTTGTTGTAGCTATATGAATAAATTTGGCCCCAATCAAGAATAATATCACTGATGTGGTAATGGCATGACCTCTGCATTGTTTTAATAATAGTCGATCAACACTCGAGTTTAGAAGGCTATGGTTTTTGCGGTGTCATGAAATGATACCACGTGGATCCCACAAGCTTATGAATGGTTTAATGCAATATTTGCAAGAAAATAAAACACTCCAATGATTTCTAGTTTGTCATCCTCATTTTTTTGTATTTTATGCTAGGATCTAATGAAAATTTTGGATTTCAAATTTTGATTTTGACCTATTGAAATTAATCCCATGTTCATTAAACACTCCCATCCCACATTCGAAACTAGCATGGAAATTCCACTATTTTCTCATTTATGTTGATGAAAGGGATGGTTAGTCACTAGTTGGCCTTTACCCTATTATTCAACATTCATGTTTCATATCACATGCATGTTATTATGAAAACATCTGATAACATTTTTATTGTATGTAACAACTCCCGTGTATGATGTTTTAGATTAAGGTATATATTTTTTCATCTTCACATAACATAATCATGACCTTATTTCCACTATAGGTTATAAATTGTATTTGTATTTTTTGTTTGCAAGAGGTGACTTGTACAGATTCCAATCATTGTTAAATAAAAGCATGACAATGGGTGATTAATATTTCCTTACTTCCATTCCTAGATGCTCCAAAAGCAAGATGCAATGGATAAAAATGATCTAGATATGAATGATCCATTCTTGTAGATAGAGTCTTCCGTTGAAAATTGTTTATCTCATCATGCTTGTAAAATGCCAATGAATAAAATTCAACAAATTTTTTATTTGCCAACTAGAAGTACTTACATAGATATAGAATTGAGTCCAAAGCTATCATAATGAATTTAAGAATAGGAATGAATGTAGATAAGTAATAAATAAATTTTTTTTATTACAAAGGTTAATTGGCTATGGGAGAGGCTTGGAACACTGACAGAGGCATGTCTCACTCTCTCCCCCCAGAAATTGGTGAAATAATTTAGAATGTACATTGTATAATGAAGAACAAAGAAAAACATGTGAAAGAATTCTCCCAACTTCCTAAGAGACATGAGCAGGTGATTATACAAAGCAATAGGGCAAAGCCTTTTGTCATATTGTTGAAATACTTGAATCTTCATGCAAAATATTTTAAGGTTGGAGTGTTTTTTATCCATAAATGGTGGGCCTATAGCCTATCCATTTCATGAACATGGATTCCTATCGTGGAATAAATTTGTTTCTCTATTTAGTTTTGGTTAAATTCTCTTTTATTCACTCATAGATTTAAAAGAACAATGAAAACACTCCTCTCCCAAATAGCACAAATATGATAACTCAACATTCACTCTTCTTTGCAACCAACACATACGTAAGAGAATCATAAATAAGGTAAGTCAACCAACTTGTAAAGGAGTTTGACCAACATGTGAATCATTCAAACACAAGAATGAGTCAACCAACAGGTGATTCGCTCAGAGTGGAGGGGTTTGCATCCTCGAGGTGAGTGTGAGAGAGGACGTTGAAGGAAAAAACTTCCTATGGGAAAGGGAAAAATTCCCAACAAGTAATAGAATAGTACTATGGATGAACCATGGGAAAAGGAAAAACACCCAACAATTAATAGAATGCTTTGACTAGCTTGTGGGCAAAGGAAAAACACCCATCAAGAAATAGAATGTCGTGGAACACCTGTGGGTAAAGGAAAAACACCCATCAAGAAATAGAATGTCGTGGACAATCTATGGGCAAAGGAAAAGCACCCATCAAGCAATAGATTGTTGAGTATGGACTATCATAAAACAAAAGATGCCCAACAATACCAATTTGACTTAGGGAGTGAGAGGGTGACCTTGAAAGAGAGAGAAATCCCCCAACATATCTGTGTATCAATTAAGTAACTCCCAAACTAATAACAATGGCTATGGAATGAGAACCATTGATTTTCCATCTCCAAAATCACTCAACGGTGGAGGATAGAAAGATGTTAGGATGGGTATCTACCATTAAATCATTGTAACATGAAGAAAAACTCCTGCACAATAGAAATACTAAGTTCTTAGCTCATTAACTACTTGTTAGGATATTTAGACACTTAGGAGTTCGTAAGATTTACTTGGTCTATTGTGTCGTTAGGTAAAAGTGTGTTTTCTAGTGTGTTTCTTTAGTATGCATTACTATGCATTTGTAGCTAGGAAATCTGACAGTCACGATATGTTCTTGACATAGAGTGATTCGATGGTTCATACTCTCCTCGATTTTAACTGCCATTGATCCATGGCTTAACACCTGATTGGTCCATGATATCTATTTAAAGAGCATGGAGGTTCATTTTCCAATGATCGATTGTGAGAAACTCTCTTGTAAAATCTCTCTGTAATCTTTTTCTTTGCATTAATAAATTGCTCCAAGTGGCCGTGTTGGCTGGGGCCGTGGATGTTTCCCCGTAGGGGTTTTACCATGTGAAAACATCGGTGTGTTGATATTTGATCTGGTTATGTGAGTGGTTACTGAAGGTTTTCTTCCTCTGTTGGAATACCTGTGTTTTCTAACAAGGTATCAGATCATGTTTGAAGACCCGCTCCTGTTGTAGATCGAGATCGTGAAGCCGAGTTTCCTCATATCCACTTTATGTAATTTATGTACATTTCTGGGCTGAGAGGACTATTCCATTGTGCTCGGAGTGCTCGTTTCAGTTAGGAACACTTTTTGTTTCACTCGAAAAGGTTTCTGTTTGCCCAAGATACGACCATTACAGTCAGATCCAGAGGTATAAAGCTTGAATACGCATTTTTTTAAATTTTTGCAGAGTAGTATTTTGGTTTTATTTCGGTTTTTATTTATTTATTTTCGGGTTGCTACTCTTTTAGATATGCATATGCTCTTTGCCCCGCACCCTGTGCGATCTTGGAAAATCAGAAACAGATAGGAAAATGTGCATCTTTCGGGTAAGCTAACCGAGATCTAACCCTTCTTGTCATCGATGAGCGAATTTTTTTTCCTTATGTGAAAATAGGTTTTTTATAGCACGCTCTCCAAGGCTGTCAACAACAACAACAACAACAACAACCCCAATCCTCCTTCTGAACATTACAATATGTTTTGCTAGATCATTTGGTTAAAATTTTCCTTATTAAGTAAGAGGTCTTGAGTTCAAGTCTCTCTTTTGTTACCTTTTTTTGAAAAAGTTCATGCTAAAATTGTAAAGTGTATTTCACTTCAAGTATAAAAGTGAATCACTATAAGTAGCTTTAATATTTTATTTTAGAGTTATTTATTTTGCATGCATCTTTTCTGTTATAAAATAACTTCATTGTAAAAGTGATCCCCACTTCTCTTTATAAAAGTATGTCACTTCATAAAGCAACTTACACAATCACATGGTCATTTGGTTACCGATTGTGCCTTTTTTTTTAAAAGGGCATAACTCTAACATCGGAAGTCCGTTTTCAGTGCCAGTTTTTTTTAAAAACACATAATTTTTCAAGCTCTTTCCATCCAGATCATCAGTTTTAGTTTTTAAATACAAATTATTTGCATATTTAATATGGCTTCTACAAGTACTGTCTTGCTTACCAGCAACAACTACTTCCAATGGAAATGTCATATGGAAGATTTATTAAGAAGTAAAGTCTTGTACCAGATTACCTTGGGAAAGGAAAAAGCACCCACTAATGCTGATAAGAAAGCCAAGTGGGATAATAGGAATGATGAAGCACGTGGACTAATCAGAATTTCCATCTCTCCTGATTTAAGGTACCACCTTCAAGATATTGATGACCCCAAAGAAGCTTGGGACATGATTGAATCTATGTTTGGTAAACTCAATATTATTCAAGCACAACAGTTAGAAAATCAAATACTGACCTTGAGTCTAAATGATTTTTCTTGCCTTGGAGACTATCTATCTAGGTTTAAAACACTCAGAATTTTATGTTAAGAATGTAAGATAAAGATGGAGGAAGAGCGTTGCGTCTATCTTATTATTTCCAAGCTAGGTAGTGCATATTCTGTGTTTGTATCTACCTTTTATGCCATGAGAGAGGCTCTAGGGGAAGAATCTTATGAAAAACCCACTCTTGAGTCCTTTTGTGCTTATTTGATTTGAGAGGAAGATAAGCTTGTACAATTTGGAGTGATCAACACTGTAGGTCCCTCCAACAAAGCCTTAGTTGCCCAGCAGAAAGATAAACCCAAGTATCCCAAGAAGCAACATCCTCGCTACAACAAAAAACAAAATAAGGGTCCCAAACCTTCTCAGACAACTTCAACTCCTACTGGTGACAAATGATCAAAATATAAAAGTAATAATATTAACAGACATTGCAACTTTTGTTATAGAGATGGTCATGATGAGTCCAAATGTTTCAAGAATATGGCAGCTTTATAAGCAACGATGAAGAAGCACAACATCAGTATTTATTCTACTTCTTCTTCTCATGAACATGCACTTTCTGCTTATAGTTTCTCCTTCAATTCAAATTCTACTACTACTTCTTCTTCTGATGAGTGGCTTATTGATTCAGGAGCATCTTATCATATGGCAAAGGATAAAGCCATATTTTCTGCTCTAAATGAATGTAACACCAAGAAAATATTTGTTGGTGATGATAGATCTCTTAGTGTTGTAGGATCTGGAACAGTTCAAGTAGATAATGGTCATTTCAATGATGTATTATGTGTTCCAAGTMTTTCTTGTAACCTTCTATCAGTATATCAAATCACTCATTCAGGTGAAGGTAAAACCGTCGAGTTTTCACCTCACCAAGTTGTAATCAAGGATCTAAAAGATCCTAAGCATGTTCTTGCAACTAGAATTGTTGATGATATTACCAAGTTGTACAAGTTTGACAACTTTGGGTCATCATCTTTTTCATCAGTTTTTGTTGCTCATAGTGATGACTTGAGCAAACTTTGGCATGAGCGGTTTGGTCATCTAAACTATTGCTCATTGCAACAACTATGTAATCAACAGATGGTGACTGGTCTTCCTCTTGTTTCATGCAGAGATGGTGTTTGTGCCGGTTGTGTTCTCGACAAACATCATCGGGACAATTTTGAAAAACGTGCCTCTTGGCACGCCTCAGGTCCTTTGCAGCTTGTTCACAGTGATTTGTGTGGTCCACTTTATTCTCCTTCTTTTTCTGGGTGCAAGTATTTCTTAACTTTCATTGATGAATTTTCCAGATGTACTTGGGTTTACTTCTTAAAACTAAGGAGTGAAGTTTTTGACAAGTTTTTGGCCTACAAGGCCCTTGTAGAAAAGCAATCTGGACATCAAATTCAAAGGTTAAGAACAGATAATTGATCCGTCAAGATCTTTTAATGACTGTGGCTGAGTTTTTAATTGCATGTGTTAATTAACCCTTTTAAGAAGCTTAATGAAAGAATGAGGAAAAGAGAGGAATTATGACAACCATATACACATATGCAGAACTAAAATGAAGTAATTAACAACAAACCATAACAAGAGAATTGATAACGGAGTTCGGCACAACGTTGCCTACGTCTCCCGGCCTTTGTCTCTGTGGGGGAGGCTTCTTTATTCCTGTTCAAAAGCTCAAAAGTACATCACAACAGTGCCAATTGGCTACAAGACTGATCTAGTCATGTTCTTCCAGATCTCTAGAACCCAGAAAAGAAAACATCATGCAAAACGGATGTCCGAAGCTCCCAGAAATGGCCTGCAAGCGTCTGCTCCTCAATAGCTTCCCTGCATAAAAATGGCTTTGGCTTGGATTCCCTTCAACATAACTCTGCTCTGACTGTCCTCCATGGCCTCAAATAGGCCTGTTTTTTATAGATCTGAAGTTGGTTATCCATCCCCAACTTCCTCCCAAAATTTGGGCTCCAAAAATGCTCAATATCTCCCAAAAATGGATAAAATCCTCCATTAACAGGCTTAATATCAATAAAAAATCCAAACTATAGCATAAAAAACCACTTTATATTTAATTTTGGGTACAACCCCCTTCGTGCTAGCTCCCTGGTCCTATGGGCACGCTCCATGTGCTCTGTGGCTATTCCCTGCGCGCTGGCTCTCATCCAGAATCCAGCTCTGGTCTTGTGGCGCGGGCATAGGACTGGGCCTAAAATAGCCCGAGCCCTAAGGAATAGGCCCCTCCGTTTCGCTGGTGGTTACATGGTGGACCTGAAGTCCAAGGGCTAGGCCCCTATCCAACTCCCGCGCATCTGGTGCCTGTGCCCTCAGGTGTATGGGTGTTACGACCATGGTTGAAACCATGGGCTGGGGCTAAGCCCCAACCCTTTCTGCCTCCAACTATTCTTTGCAACAAACTTAAATATATTGATTTCCATATGGCTATTAAGCACCACTAGTGGAGTGGGTGGTTAGCCTGGTCCTGCCAGTCCGTAGCTTGGAAGAGGTCGGGGGTTCGACTTCGGTGGAGTCCATAAAATTTTGCACTACGCCGGATAGCCAACCAGAGGGTGCCACGTGGCAGCCCATGACTAGGCCACGTGGCACCTCCACTACCAATAAAAAACTGCCACTTGTCGAGCGCTGATTCGTCCACCTGTCTGCTGAGGTGCCTACCCAGTCAGCAACCGTACCGCCACGTCACTGCCCTGTCAGCATATGCCACGTGTCTGCCACATCAGCATGTGCCATGTGTCACCCTTACAGTGGTGACACGTGTCACCCTCTGACTGGTCCAAATCACCTTCCGTACTCCCTGTCACCTGCCACATGTCTTCTCCAAGAGCTGTCATGTCATCTGTATGGCCGTACGGATTGTACAGTCAGCCTGCCACGTGGCACTGTATGGACTGTACAGACACCCATTTTTTTTGCCTGTTTGGGTTTTCGAATAGAATGCGATATCTTTCGCATACAGAGCCTGTTTGACGAAGTAAATATATGGATGGAATCAGGAAGACAAGACAGACACAATGGCGTTGGTTTCGTTGGATTTCGAGCACTTTCATTTTTGAGCCTTTTTGAGCCCTGTCAGGCTCCTGGATCCGATTCTGGATCAATAATGGAGGTGAATATGTGAACAATAATTTTACAAGCTACTGCACTACATAGGGAATCCAAATGCAACACACTGTTCCATATACACCACAACAAAATGGTGTTGCTGAGAGAAAGAACCGCACATTAACAGAAATGGCTAATTGTATGATCCAATCTAAGGGATTAAGTCTAAAGTATTGGGCGAAAGCCATCAACTGTGCAAATTACATAGTAAATCACACTCCTACAAAGGTTCTTAAAAATATAACACCGGAAGAAGATTGGACTAAAATTAAACCAGATGTAAGTCACTTCCGTGTATTTGGCAGTATAGCATGGGTTCACATTCTTGATGAGAAAAGGAAAGCATTGCAGCCTAAAAGTGAGAAGTGTATATTTGTTGGTTATTATGAAGATGTCAAAGGTTACAAACTTCTTCAATCACATTGTAATGAAATTATTATTAGAAGAGATGTTAAATTTGATGAAAATCTCTTAGCCTGCGAGCCTAATTCGACGATTGTGCCTTCTTCGGCCTGCGAGCCATCTTCGACGTTTGTGCCTTCTTATGATCTAGTTTCTTCTTCAGATGATGATGATGAAAATCCAACTTCGCCTGCTCACCCTCCTCTAGATGAGTCTTTTGAACCTGAACCAACACTAGCTCCAACGCTTCCTAGATGGGTCCGTTCAACATGAGAAGCAACTGGTGATCTTGTCGGTGATCCTTCTGATCAACGTCGGACACGTTCATAGTTCCAACGAGCCTCTTCTCTTTTGGCTCAAGTTTCAGAAATTCATGATCCAGAGACATTTGCAGAAGCTTCAGGTCATCCAGATTGGGATACAACAATGAATGAAGAGTATCGTTCTTTTATGGAAAACGATACTTGGGATCTTGTACCTCTTCCAAAAGGAATAAAAATTGTTAGATGAAAATGGGTCTACAGAACTAAGTATGCATCAGATGGAAGTGTTGAAAGACACAAGGCTCGATTAGTTGCCAAAGGATTTTCCCAAGTTGAAGGAATTGACTATAATGAAACCTTTTCCCCTGTAGCAAAAATGAATTCCATCCGCCTTGTTCTTTCCCTTGCTGCCTCACATAAATGGGAGGTCCATCAGATGGATGTTAAATC
>ML798762.1:89246-112523 GCA_009831015.1 Picea engelmannii | reverse complement strand
GTGAAAACCAACCTTAAGAAGAAATTTGAAATGACAGACTTAGGCTTTTTGCACTATTTCCTTGGCCTCCAAGTTTTGCAAACCAATGAAGGAATTTTTCTTTCCCAGTCTAAGTATGCTTGTGACCTTCTTCGTCGCTTTCATATGAACGATTGTAAACCAACTGCTTCTCCCTTCCAGTCTAGAGTCAATATTTCTGCCACCTGTACTTCTCCTGAAGTTGATGCCACCCTCTACCATCAGTTAGTTGGTAGCCTCTTATACTTGACTCATACCCATCCTAATCTTTCCTTTGCTATTGGTCTTGTTGCCCGATATATGCAAACACCCCATGAAATCCATTGGAAAGCAGCTAAAAGGATACTTCGCTATGTTCGTGGTATAGTTCAGTTCGAGATACATTACAGTTCAGGGGGGACTCCTTTATTGGTTGGTTTCACTGATTCAGATTGGGCCGGCGACCCTAATGATCGGAAGTCTACTGTAGGTTATGTTTTCAGCCTTGGTTCAGGACCTGTCACTTCGGCCTGTAAGAAACAACAGGCTATTGCACTTTCTTCAGCAGAAGTAGAGTACCGAGCAACGATAAATGCAAGTCATGAAGCCCTATGGCTTCGATAGATCCTTTCAGAGTTTGGATTCTAGCACCATCATCCGACCAGCCTTTGGTGTGACAATTAGAGTGTCATCAAGCTCGCCAAAAAACCAGTTCAACATCAGCATAGCAAACACATCGAGCTACACATGCACTTCATTAGAAAGCTCCTTCATGATCAAGTTATTGAAGTGCTCTTTTTCCCTACAGAAGATCAAGTTGCAGACATTTTCACAAAGTCTCTTACATAAGCGAAGTTTTCCAAACTTCGATCTATGTTAGGAGTTCAGGAAGTTGTCATTAAGGGGGGATAGGCTCTAATGCCTCCTTCCTTCTCCTATTGTTTCTATTGTAAATCCTTCAATCCTATCCCAAGTTGTTCTTAAGGGGGGATTTTAGGATATTTAGACACTTAGGAGTTAGTAAGATCTACTTGGACTATTGTGTCATTAGGTAAAAGTGTGTTTTCTAGTGTGTTTCTTTAGTATGCATTAGTATGCATTTGTAGTTATGAAATCCGACGGTCATGATATGTTCCCGACATAGAGTGATCCGACGGTTCATACTCTCCTCGATCTTAACGGCCATTGATCCATGGCTTAACACCCGATTGGTCCATGATGTCTATTTAAAGAGCATGGAGGGTCATTTGCCAATGATCGATTGTGAGAAACTCTCTTGTAAAATCTCTCTGTAATCTTTGATCTGGTTATGTGAGTGGTTATTGAAGGTGTTCGTCCTTTGTTGGAATACCTGTGTTGTCGAACACTACTCAACAGATACTAACAATCTACACAATATACAATAAAATACAACCATTAACTTCAATAAACCAAAAAATGAGTTAACACAACAACATAGTCCCATAGATTTGAACATTTAATGGGGATTTGATTCGGCTCCAGAGAAAATTATAGAGGGGTGATCTATACAAATATTTTGCATATTGAAACTCACTAATAATACAAAATTGTAGATGGCCATGGCTAAGAGACACCTTCCCTCATCGTGGATAGGATCCTTGACTCCTTCATCCACCAATCTTCAAGCAAGTTTCCCTCTTCAAGGTCTCATTTATGCTACTATCCTCCCCCAAGTTCTCCTTGCATCTCCCTTGTTTTTATTCACTACAACCTTCATTTTCTTTAATGGGTTTCCTTTGGAGGGCCAACCATCACAATGGTTCATTTCCAACTCTAGTTTTGCCAAAAGGAAGAAATAAAATAAAATAAAATAAAATAAAACAATTACATGCTTATTACAAATTTAGAAGAGGATCCAATTCAAATCACACCTCCCCATTTGTAGGATTTTAGTTCTTAAAATATTCAACTCCCTTTAATCTTATTTTTCTCTACATTTGTGTGCCTAACTTCTCTCCTTCCATCAAGCAATCTCTTACAAATTTGCAAGAAAGGGTGCCTCAGTTGTAGGATGGGAGATAAGAGATAAATAAGGGATGCCTTTAACATAATCTTGTTGTCTATCTCATGTTTATATATGACATTCACTATTGCAATAGGTCATTGGATAACCACTGCTCGGGTTGCAAGTGTAAGCAACTCGTCTTTACCCTTGATCTTAACTCTTCGAGCTTTCTTCTTGTTTATTTGGTTCTTGGGATGGAATTTTAGGTGAAGCCTCTAACATTTGTCCTCCAAATGTCCAATCAATCTATAGTACTAGAATTAGTTCCTGCATGGGATTCTTGACCTTCTAGAGTGCCAACAATTGTTAGCCTCATGATCCATTTTCTTTCAATAGAAACAAACTATGCTATACCTTTTCAGTTTATGATGATGCTTGTCGGCTTGGTTTCTTGGTCCCCCAAGAGTTGGAGCAGATCTAGATGGTGGAATCATCTCTTTATTTCTCTCTTCTAAGTCTCTACAAGAATATTTGAGTGGCTTGCTATGCACTCCTTTCCCAACTACCTTTCCCCCCATGGGAATGGATTCTTTTCTAATTCCTCTTGCCTTGAGGAAGGTGTTTTGAATTGAACTTGTGTTGGATTAGTTTCCACTGAATCTTAGGCCTTCGGTCATACTTCTATTGAGATACAATGGGGATCATAATCCCTTGGAATTCCTTTCCTATCCCTTGGCCATCATATCCCATTTGTCTCATGTTCTTGGAACTGATGTCTCTAGTGTGATTTTCAAAGTCACCAAAGGTCTCTTGAGGAAGGATCTTGGAAGGTGAGTTTACTAGGCTTGACTCCATCATGGTGTTGGATTCCATGGTGAAAATAAAAGGGGATTTCTTGGTCTCTTGGATAGCTACTTGTAGCCTTTTAAAGGCCTCTTTCTTCACTACCAAATCCTGATATCACTAAGTAGTCACTTTGGTGAACCTCTCTTCCCACCAATTATCTAGCTAAGTGAATTTATCCTCCAATTGCAAGAGCTGCAATATACTCTGGTCTAATTATACCCTATGGTGGTGAAGGAGTCTTGGAATTTGGAAAATTATTTTTCTATCTCATGTTCTTTTTGCCTCTAATACTAGCTTTCGTCTTGGATCCATCGATTGAATTCTCCCAACTCTTATAGCTTCTCCCTCTTCAAGGATTTTCCCATGGCAACTGATTCAAGGTCTTTGAAAAACCTACTCTAATACCAGATGGTCCATAAATGGTGGGCCTATGGGCTATCTATTTTTTCAACAAAGACACCTATTGCAGAACAAATTTAGTTGTTTTTTTAGTTTTGGTTCAATGCTCTTCTATTCACTCACATATTTAAAATAATAATGAAAAAACTTATCTACCAACTAGCACAAATATGATAAGTCAACACTCACTCTTCTTTGCAACCAACACATAGGTAAGAGACTCAGACAGAAGGTAGGTCAACTAGTTTGTAAAGGCATTTATCCAACATGTGAGTCACTGAAACACAAGAATGAGTTGACTGGCAAGTGAGTTGCTCAAACAAAATAATGAGTCAATCAACAAGTGAGTCTCTTAGAGTGGAGAGGTGTGCAACCTCTAGGAGAGTGTGAGAGATGATGTGGAAGGAAAATACTATCTACGAGCAAGGGAAAAACAATGAACAATTAATAAATGTTGTGGACAACCTGTGGGAAAAGGAAAAATTCCCAACAATTAATAAAATGTTGTGTATGGCCTATATGCAAAGGAAAAATTCCCAACAAACAATAGAATGTTGTGGACAACTTATGGGAGAAGGAAAAACACCCAACAAGAAATATATGGTTTTGTATGACATGTGGGCAAAGGAAAGATTCCCAACAATACCAATTCGACTCAAGGAGTGAGAGAGTGACCGCAGAAGGGAGAGAAATGTTAAAATAATAGGCATGCTTGTTTTCACCATAGACAATTATTGTCACCCAACCATAGGCATAAGGCCACCCTCGAGCACCTTAACCTTGATAGATAGAATAATTCTAGAAGCAATCACTAGAACCAATAGCCAACTGAGGTAGCGTACCTCTCTCCAAAGCTAGCGCACCAAGTAGAGAAGCCAAATGATAAGCCAAAGACCAAGTCACCACTGCAACAACTGAAACTGTCTTCCAGTTGTGCACACCACTAGTCCTTATGAGGCTATGAGTGAGAGTGTGACCAAATGAGCTCAAGCACCCTCTATTTATAGTGCTCCAAGTCAACTAACTGGGTCGTCTTCTCTTCCTGGAGGATAATTCTTTAACATAAATTATTCTATTGAGTCGACTTGTCTTCTAGGTTTCTTATTCATCCATTAGGGGTTTTCTAGCTTCCCATAATATTCTAATCTTGTCAAGGGTTACACGTGGAGGTTAATACCTCCCGCAGCTACCGTAGCATCAACAAGAAATTCCCTATAGCTCTATATACCAATTTAACAACAACTATGGAATGGGAACCATTTCTTTACTATCTTCAAAATCACTCTATGGTGGAGGATAGAGAGCTATTAGGATGTGTATCTTCCATTAAACCACTGTAACATGAAGAAAAAATCCCACACAATAGAAATCCTAAGTTCTTATCTCTTTAACTTCTCAACATATACTAACAATATAAAGAGAAACCATTAGAATGCAACCAATAAATTCAATAAACCACAAAATGAGCTAACACAACAACATACTCTCACATATTTCAACATTTAATGGGGAGTTTATTAGGCTCTAGAGATAATTACAAAGGGGTGAGCCATAAGATATTTTGTATATTGTTACTCACCGACAATACAAAATTGCAAATGGCCATTTCTCATAGACACCTTCATTCATCATGGACAAACTCCTTGACTCCTTCATCCACTGATCTTCAAGCATGTTCCCCTCTTCTTCGAGCTCTCATTTATACTACTATCCTCCCCCAAGTTCTCCTTGCATCTCCCTTATTTTTCTTCAATATAGCCTTCATTTTCTTTAATGGGCTGCCTTTGGAAGGCCAACCATTACAATGGTTCATTTCCACTTCCAATTTAGCCAAAAAGATGAAATAAAATAAAATAAAACAATTTGAATCGGTTTTACTTTCTTCTTATGGTCCTTGCATATTTCCTATAATGTGACAAGATGAAACAGATGGTCACTAAGCACCATCTCTTTAATTAAGACACGTGTTTTTTGACAAATTTAGAGCACTCATTATGAGGTTGCTCAATGTCATAATGGTGTCACCACCAAAGAATGATGGTTCATAACATTTATAGAAATAAATATCAAAGAATATTTTAGTATCCCAAGGAAGGGTCGATTAACCCTTCCCGTAAACTAGTATTTTCATCAAGGGGGCACCCGAGGAAGGGTCAATTAACCCTTCCTCTATGTTGGTATTCTTCTCGAAGGGGGCCCCAGGGAAGGGTCAATGAACCCTTCCTCCAACATAATATTCCAATTGAGTATGAGACAAGGGAAGGGTTGGACGAACCTTCTTCCAGCATAGGTGTTATGAACCAAATACTAAAGATAACACAATAAACCAAAGTACACACCATGTACAACAAATGTGAGCATGGAGTGTAGATCCAAGATTGATAATAGAGATTACACAATAACTTCTTAAATAACAAAAAAACCTCCCCAAATACATTCGTACATCCCAATCATATGTCCTCAATAATGACTACATGATATCTATATATAACTATTCACACATTGCACATGTGGCCCCTTTATTATTAGGATCACCACCATTGCATATACATTTACCCATTAGATGTACATTTAATCCCATATATTCCCCCTTTGGGGTCATATCATACATAATTAACTCCATATATGCCCCCCTTGGGGTCATACCATTAGGTTTCTCATCAAGGGGGGGCTAGGGAAGAATCAATCAGCCCTTCCTCCAACATTGTATTTTCATCAAGGGGGGCTCAATGAAGAACTAGATAACACTTCCTCTAGTAATATATTCTTGTCAAGGGTGATACTAGGGAAGGGTCGATTCACCCTTCCACTAGATTAATATTCTCATTGAAAGGGGGCTTGGGGAAGGGTTGGTTGACCCTTACTTAACCTTAATATTCCTGTCGTGGGTGAACCAAGAGAAGGGTTAGCCGACCCTTCCTCCAATATAGTATTCCTGTTGAGAGAGAGAAATGGGAAAGGGAAACTAACCCTTCCTCTAGCATGAGATTATAATCAAGGGGGAGTTCAAAGAAGGGTCAACCAACCCTTCCTCCTGTATACAATTATTATTGAGGGGAATCCTGGGAAAGGGTTGACTGACACTTCTTCCAACATAATATTATTGTTGAGGGAAATACAAGGGAAGGGTCGATTGACCTTTCTTCTAGCATGATATTATAATCAAGGGGGAATTAGGAAAGGGTTGATCAACCCTTCCTCCAACATATTATTTTCATTGAGGGGAGGTTTGGGGAGGGATCCATTGACCCTTCCTTTAGTATTATATTCCGACCAAGGGTGATCCCACGGAAGGGTTGGTTGATCATTCCTCCAAATTAATATTCTTGTCGAAAGGGGGCTTTGACAAGGGTCAATTTACCCTTTGTATGACATAATATTTTATTCATGGGTAAACTAGGAGAAGGGTCAACCGAACCCCCCTTCAATATATTATTCTCATGAAGGGAGATCTAGAGGAAGGGTAAGATAACCCTTCTTCTAGAATAAAATTATTATCAAAGGGGAGTTTGGGGAAGGTTAAACTAACCTTTTCTTTGGCATAGTAATCTCATTGAGGGGGAGTCTAAGGAAGGTTTGACTGAAATGGTGCTTGGGGAAGGGTTGTGTGACCCTTCCTCCAACATTGTATTCCTTTTAAGGGTGATCCCAAGGAAGGGTCATCCAAACCTTCTTCCAACATAGGGTTCTCATTGAGGGGAGTTTGGAAAGGGTCAATCAACCCTTCAACATAGTATTCACGTTGAGGACAAACTAAGTGAAGGGTTAGTCGATCCATCCTTTAGCATAGTATTCTCATCAAGGGTAAGCTAGGGAAAGGGTCAACTAATCCTTCCTATAGAATAGGATTCATGTCAAGGGGGAGCCAAGGAAGGGTTGATTGAAATTTCCTCTATCATAGTATTTTAATTAAAGGGGAGGTTAAGGAAAGTTTTATTGAACCTTCCTCTAATATTATATTCCCATTAAGGGAAATTCTAGGGAAGTGTTGGTCAACCCTTCCTATAGATTAGTATTCTTGTCAAAAGGGGGTCCAAGGAATGTTCGATAAACCCTTCCTTAAACATAGTATTATAGTCAAGGGAGAACTATGGGAAGGGTTGGCCAACCATTCCTCTAGAATATTATCACCATTGAGGGTGAGCTGGGGGAAGGGTCACCTAACCCTTCATCCAACAAATATTTCTTATCTAGGGGGAGTTTGGGTAAGGGTCATCTGACCCTTCCTCTAACATATAATTATCATCGAGGGGGATACCTAGGAAGGGTCAATCAACCCTTCCTCCAACATATTGTTCCTATTAAGGGAGAGCTAGGGAGAAGGGTCAAATGATCCTTCCTCTAACATATAATTCTCATTGAGAGGGATCCAAAGGAATGGTCAACTAACCCTTATTTGAGAATATTATTATAATTAAGGGGATCCCAAGGAAGGATTGGTTGACCCTTCATCCAACATAATAATTTCATCAAGGGGGTCTAGGGAAGAGTAGGCCAACCCTTCCTCCAACATAGTATTCATGTCAATAGTGAGAGAAGGGAAGGGTTAGGTGAGTTTAGTGTTCCCATTGAGGGAGAGCTAGGGGAAGGGTCACTCAACTCTTCTTATAGCAGAGTAATATTATCAAGGGTGATCTAGGGTAAGGGTTATATGATCCTTCCTCCACCATAGAATTCTCCTCGAGCGGGATTCCATGGAAGGGTCAATTGAACCTTTCTCAAGTACAATATTCTCATGGATGGAATCCTAGGAAAGGGTTGGTTGAACCTCGAGCATAGTATTATTATCAAGGGGGAACCCAATGAAGGGTTGGTTGATGCTTCCTATATACATATTTTTTATTGAGGGGAGCTAAGGGAAGGGTGTGTTGATCCTTACTTAAGAATGGTGTTCATGCCAATAGGGATCCTAGGGAAGGGTTAGTTGATCCTTACTCAAGCATAATATTATTGTCAAGGGATAAGGGTCATCATACTCTTGTTTTAGCAGAGTAATCCCATTGGAGGTGAGCTAGGGAAAGGGTTGGATAACCTTTAGTAGAGTATAGACTTCTCATTGAGGGGGATTTTGGGGTAGGATCAAATGACCCTTCCTTGAGAATAGTATTCCCATTGACAAAATCCCAAAGAGGGGTTGGTCAACCATTCCTCAAGCATAATATTATTTTCAAGAGAGAAATTGGGGAAGGGTTGGTTGACACTTGCTCTATAATATTTTTTCATTAGGAGAGCCCAGGGAAGGGTTGGATAACCCTTACTTTAGAATAATGTTCACACTAGTGGGAATACAAGGGAAGGATCAATTAACCCTAACTTTACCATAGTATTATTGTTAAGGGGTTTCCTAAGAAAGGGTTAACCGATCCTTCCTCTAGATTGGATTTCCCATCAAGGGTGAGCCCATGGAAGGGATGGTAAACCGTTCATTGAGAATATTATTCATGTTGGTGGGGATCCCAGGGAAGGGCAGTCAACCCTTACTCAAGAATAATATTATTATCGAAGGGGATCCCAGGAAAATGTTGTTAAACCTTTCCTCTAATTAACTTTCCCATTGAGGGGGAGTATGTGGAAATGTTAACTTACCCTTTCTCAAGAAGAGTATTCATGTCAGTGGGGATGCCAAGGAAGGGTAGATTAACCCTTCCTCAAGCATTATATTCTTGTTAAGGGAGAGACCAAGAAAGGGTTGGTTAACTCTTCTTCTTGATTAGCTTTCCTATCTAGGTGAACCTATAGAAGGGCTAGGGCATAAGCCCATGGAGCCTATGGTTCCATGTTGGTCCATAATTTTGATGATGCTCATGCCCTTGCCTTGATGATTGTTGTTTTTTTAGGTGATATACAACAACCTTAGGTAGTGTTTATTATTACCAAGACTCTTCAACATGGGGTTATTTTGAGTCATTGAGCTGCATAACTTTTTCTTCCTTTTTATGCCCTTCCTGGTGTTTTTCTTCATGTTCATATATTACTTCTTCTTCTTATTCAAACTTGGAATTTTTATGTAAGGTACCATATCTATATAATTTGGTGTTGTGGTTTCATAAAGGATTTTTTATGTAAGACACCAATGCATGAAGAATAACCACTTTGACTGTAAGATTTTTGTCAACCTCCTGAAACTTCGAAACACCTGGCATGTATGAGAGAACCGATGGTGGATTTTGGTCATATACTGCTTCAAAAGGAGTAATGCGAGTAGCTATATGGTAATATGTGTTTTACCACCATTCAACTAGGGGTAACCACCGAGCCCACCAATTTTTCATCTCAGATGCAAAACACCTCAAATATGTTTCCAAACACTTGTTAACAACTTCAGTTTGGCCATCCGTCTGTAGATGATAGGTTGTGCTGAGATGAAATTGGGTGCCCTATAGCTTGAACAATTCTTACTAAAATATGCTGTTGAAAGTGGGATCTCTGTCACATACAATAGAATGAGGCATGCCATGAAGATTGAAGATATTATCCATGAATATTTGAGCCAATGTGGATGTGGTGAATGGGTGTTGAAGAGCACAAAAATGAGCATATTTGGAAAGACGATCGATGACCACCATGATGACTGACTTATTTCCCAATTTAGGTAAGCCAACAATGAAATACATAGAAATATCTCTCCAAATAGTAGGGGGGGTTAGAAGCGGTTGGAGTGTGCCCAGAGATTTGATTGTTTCTCCCTTGTTACATTGATAAACCTCACATTTAGCCACAAAGGTGCATGTTATAGCAGTATTTTCCTCACCCTATGCAATCTTGCACACAAGACCTTTTTCCATTTCCCCATGCAGACTTATCATCCCCGTTTGTAAAATCCAGAGCCAAAAATACATATTTTTCCACAATTACACATCTTGCATACTATACAACATGTGTATATGCAAGTTGCTCCACTACAACCCACGTACATCAGGATTTGTGCTATAAAATGAAAATTGATGTCAGGTTTCCATGTCACGACAGGAGATCTATGATCCTTGGCTTTCCATATACTGGAAACATTCTGAATCGGCCCTTCAGTTCCATTTTTAAGGCAATAAATGGGCCAATTCCGAGCTTTGGAAAGAGGAGAAAGAATTCAACTTTGAGAGAAAAGTTACTCTGGAGAAATTATTTACTTCATATTGAGTCTGCATCCCTTTGTCCTTTAAGTCTGAACACAATGTTCATCCCCCAAGCTCTTCCCTTTTTGATTGAGAATCTCATTGTTTCTCTCTTATGAGCTTGCCTTTGGTGGAGGATTGAAGTGGTGGAGGCCCAGCTGGAAGGAAATTAGTTTCTCGGTTTTGAACCATGATGACACGGAAGTCTGTAATATTTTCACTTATGCTGATCATTTATTAATAGAAATACTTCTTTCTCGTCCAATTGATATCTTTCAAATATATGAATTATTATCCATGGGCATATTTGTTATGTATATTAATGGATTATGCTATCTAATGTGCTAACCTTTTTATATTATCACCATATGCTTGCTTTTCTTGTTTGTTGAGAACTAGTTGCAGGTATATAGCTTTGGGTCCAAGTTCTCAACGATGGACTACATTGAACATCTGGATGAGGTAGGCCTCTTTTTTATCTCGCTTGCATATTGGTTTATATAGCATGTTTTTGGGATAGAGTTGATTTCTGTAGTCGTTTCCGTCTGTTGTGGTTTACCCTAGCCATAGAGAGATTTTCCTCGTAACAGAATTGGTGACCATACTGGGGATTGAATCTTCTTTCTTAGGGTTTGGAGTACTTTTCTCCTTAGATTTCTCTCTTTCTTATGGTGTTTCTTGTCGTATCATTGCTTGACAACCTTTGTTCACTCTAGGTCTAAGTTTTCATCCTTCTCCCTTGCCTGGCCTTGTTTTTGAAACATATACACGTTTTTTTCTCTGACAGTCGCGTATATACACAGGTTGTCGCTCTACAAGTTGCGTACATACACTATGTTTGCCTAAACAGTCATGTACATCAACTTTCCTTGCCTGTTTTCTTGGTCTGGTGGTTGCTGGGTGGGATTTGATGTTTGCTGAGCCTTCTTGGGTCTTTGTAGTGCCTGTTAAGTGCTCGTGGGATGACAGGAAACCTATCTTTGGTTGAATTTATGGAAGGAGTCTTTCTCATCATATTTTGATTTTTTATTGTCCTTGTACATTGGGCTGGGTGCTTTGTTGCTTGGTATCCTGCTTGAGTTATTTCTTTCTATACATAGTAGGGTTATATATCAAGTTACTTTTTAGTCCATGCATTTTCATTTTTATTATATTGAAAATACAAAAAAAAATAGGCATTTTGCATTGCTTGGCATTTTTGTCTTGTGAGTCCTTGTCATTAGCTCAATGCGTATACTGAAAGATTGCATTTTTACTTCGGAATTGCAAAGTTGAAATTGAAAATTGCATTGGTTTTTAGAAACATATAATTCATTGAAAGTTGAAGTTAGGACTTTGCATTACTTTCATATTTACTTTTCTTACAGAGTCATAACACCATGAGTTTCACTACCATACCTTTTTGAGTAATCATGGCCACTAAAATTAACGCTATAATTTAAAATTGATTCGTCACGATTTTATTTTCTAGGGTGCACAAACTAGCTTAGGATTTAGTGCCTTGGAATAGGATTTTGTGAGTAAACTTCTCCAAGGCAATTAAATCAACATATGTGTCTGAGAAAAGGAGTGGGGAAATCCATTGTATAATTGGTAAGATCGGGAGGCTCTGCTCACATCAGAGTTAATCACAAGGTCGTGCGAAGTCGGTTGAAGGGATATCCCCCTGATACCTTCTTAGCGTCATATATATTTCTGGGGATCTATTTGTATTTGGGGATCGTGCTAGTGCCTTTACCTCCGTGAGAGGCGGTACTTTCAAGGTTTAGGGATTTTCTGCCCTGCCCATACGATGGACCTGACTTACGACTTCTCGCCTGTGCATTGGTTATACAGTGGTTTATTAGTTTCTTGACTTAGGTGTCTCATAGGTTACTTGCAGGGGTTATTTTGCAGGTACCCTGGGTCAGATAAGGGTAAAACAACACACAAACTTTATGGAGGATTACATCTCTGGGGGGATCTAACCAACTGGCTGTTAAGCCCATGAGGGCCCTTATAAATGATTTTGTTACCTCCGATGTTTACCAGGGAGTCCCAAGACCCTATTGGGTGAGACATACCTTCTTTAGGGAGGGAGGCCACTCTCAGCCACTTTACCCTGTTTGTATGCATATTGGCTGTTTGACTTTTGGTGTGCTCTTGGATCACTAGTTGGCCTTAGGAGATTTTACTGTGACTTCGATATCATGGATAGTGGATTTATTTTAGCTCCCTCATTCACTACTACCCCCCCATGAAGTTTACTCATTTCATGGGGACAGATCCTTTCGCTTTTCATAATGGTATGCATAACTATGACGATTAGTTCATGCCTTGGGTTCCTAGTCATTCTCCTATTGATATGCCTTCACCCTTGTAATCCCCCCCTGGTCCACTTATATGAATCCTAACATTGGATCTGGGGGCACCATGGACCCGATGCCTACTTCTTCGTTCGATATGAGTCATGTCCCTCAACCAACTCTCACTGTGGGAGGTTGGAACCTCCCCTCTTACATAACCAATCCTAGTTATGCTCTTTCAAGAGCAAGTGCTCAAATGAGTGCTTATTCTACTTACTACACCCCATATTTGTATCCTTTGTTCGCCATGTTGGTTCCTTCGTACACCTTTCCCATGGCGGGTCCACACATATGCCTGGGTATTTCATACGGGGAGAATCAGTTTTACGGTTTAGGATTCCCTCTTTATGGAACCCCTTCACAAGGGGGCAACATATATCCTCACTCGAATAATCCTTATCATACTTCTGTTTCTTCGCAAAATTCAGAAATGATGCCTGTACACACCTCTTCGAATCAATTAGGTGGAGGATACTACATTTCTAGACAGGGACAGGGGGTAAACCGGGACCCTTCCTGGCCTGCAATGTTCCAAAGTCAATCTTCCCCTGGACCTTGGTATCAAATGCCACAACTTACCGCTAGTCTAGTCACTACCAGTTATACTGGAGCTCCATCGCCAACCTCTGCCAGTCATGTTGGAAGTGGTTTGACGACCTATGCAAGTCATGTTGACGACCTGCACCCAGTCGTTGCTAATCATGTTGGGGGCATCCCTCTAGTCACCACGATTCATATCAATGCTGCATCTTCAACCTCTATACATCATGTGGGAGATGACTCTCTCACCTATACCAGTCTTGTTGAGAGAATGTCACCAGCTGTTGTGGACAACGCTGGGGGCATCGAGAAGCCTAGACGCCTCAGACGTAAGCCTAAATTACTTTGCAGGACTTGCGAAGGAGATCACCTTACTTGTTTTTGTCCAGTCACTGCTGGGATACCAAAAGCATGGGGATCACCTAAGGGCCCTTTCTATTTTGAGGCATCTGTGGTTTCCCCACACCTTGTTCCTCCATTGATTAACATGACAGTAATACCACTGCAATCTTTTCTTGACCACACCCCCGTTGTCAAGGGTGATGTATCCCCTATCCTTGTTATCCTGCATCCCCTTCAACCTAGAATTGAAGAAGTGGCCATACTAGTGCAATCTCTATTCAGTCCTACTCTCCTTGTGGAGGGTGATACGTCCTTCAACCATGTCATCAACATCCTCGATATTTCACCTTCTGAATGAGAGAGAGTTCTACTTTCCCTGAGTCCTCTCCCTCCAGGTTTTGAGGAGATCACCTTTGATTGGGACGGTCTTGTGGGGTATCCAATGCCCCAGCCTATGTCCTTTCTAGTAAGGGACATTATCCGATATATCATTGAGACTATATCCTCCACTGGTACTTTATCCTCCTCGACTTGGAGAGCTTTAGGTTTTCCCAAGCTTATGTTAGCTATTTGTAAAATACCGACGTTCCACAGAAGTTCTACACGGGAGCCTTGGCACCCCCGTGACTTGCTGCCTAGACTCTCCCAAGCGAGCCCGAGTTAAGATCTTTTACGACTCGTTCAAAAAGCGAAAATATTTTCGAGTGATTTGTCCCTTTCACACTCGTTAAATTGGACTTGAAAGGTCATGATTCTTAGTTAAGCTCTTTTCTGACTCGTTCTCAAAAAGTGAAAATATTGCTGAGTGAACTTTTCTCTTTCACACTCGTAAATTGGATTTGAAAGGACGTCTATTTGGAACAATTTTATCCCTTTTTCACACCAAGTAGACTAAAAGTCATAAAAAAGGACATTTTTTGGCATTAAGTTGTGATTGCATCTCATGCCCTTGCTTGCAGTGTTGAGCCTATAGTTGGTTCTCACTTTGTGTTATAAACCGTTTTCCTCAGCTGTTTTTGCATCCTCAACCAAGTAGAGCCTTGTTTATATCCTTCACAATTTGACACCCTATACCCAGGAGGGAACATTCCCCCGAGTGTCCATATCCCGCATGCATCTCCTTACATTGAGCATAGGTATGTTCCACTGTTGGAACTAATTTTTCTTACTTGCGACACTTGTTTCCTCCTCTGTGTCATAGCATTCATTTGTCTATGAAAAAACAAAAAAAGACAGGCGGGAAGTGAATCTTGTATTGGCAACAGTCGTGTCGCCTTTCAACAGACACAAAGTTATTCAGTCCATTTTTCATCATAATTTTGGGATTAGCATGGCCTTAAGAAGCTGAGCTCGTTACAGAGTCTTCTCTATCGACTGGTTACTCTTCTAGTCCCTATAGATATTTTTATTGATGCCTCCTGCATCTTATGTTTTCATCATCGGGTCTATGCTGCCAGAGTCCTCCATATGTCTCATGCTCTTGTTCAAAGGAAGTCTATCAACTTGTGTCGGCCACTTCTCAGAAATCTTGACTTTGCATGTCGGCCATACCCTCAGTTTGTCTCAAAGTCACATAATACTATAGTCCTATCATGCACCCTGGTCCTACTTGCATCATCGATAGGTAACCTTGAACCCAACAGTCGAAACTTCATCATTGGTCGTTGACTGGGTGGTTTCCCTTGTGTTCGATGATAAGACATCTATTCACACATTGGGATTTGTGCAGTGTCTTGGATGCCATTATCCTTATTGGTGGTTTCCTCACCTTTGTCAGCAGTTTTCATCATTGGCTGCTATTCAGAGGGTCTTTTTCGTCTACCGCTTTCACTTGGCACACACAAAAGACACATAGGGTCATTGGTTCGTGAACACGTTCTTCGTCTGATTTCCACCAAATTATGAAGCTCCTGATTTGTACCTCATGTTGACTGATGAGAGATGCCTTAATGCTCTCCTTTCAGTGAGTCTCTTTCCATCAAATTCGACTCATCTTTTCTGGAAACAAGACTTAGATTATTATGAGTACCTTGAGGCTTGCAGTCATTAGTGGCAGGTTCTCTCGCCATCGACAGTTGGGAATACATCAATGTCTCTTGATTGATGGATTCTTTAGGTGTTCAACACAGACTCCTCTATTCACACTTGTAAGAATGTACTCGGTTCCTTGATACCTACTTTCATTATTGGTAGGTTGTCTCGCATTTGTTAACGGTATACCTCAATGACCAGTAATCAAATGATGTCTCATTGTGTTCGACCTCAATACATTTATTCACATAATGTAGACTTTCACCCTTGGTAGATTGTGTAGAAGACTTGAAGACATCACTATGTGGCCGCAACTTTCCTGAGCTGCTGCTTCCTTTTCATTGGACCAATACCTATATGACTTCAGTGATCATGGGAGATCAGATTGTACTCCATTGTATACATATATCTTCAAATTGGTTTTGAGATTGGTTCTTCTGGGCCTTGTTCGTGACTATGACAACTATTGGCATGTAACCGCATTTGTATTTGCCTATTCATGGCCACAGACACTTGTTTGGTACATTTTTGCATGGATCTGCAATGTAATTCTATTTGGCATCCATGTATGCAAAGTCAGTACAGAATGTAATGAGCAACTAGTTCTTCCAGCTGGTTCCCCATCACTCCTCTTCTGGGTTGTTTATAATGTATTTCGACCATTTCATATACTCCTATGACCTCACATATTAGGGGGAATTTGTTATAGCAGGATTTTCCTCACCCTATGCAATCTTGCACATAAGGCCCTTTTCCATTTCCCCATGCAGACTTATCATCCTTGTTTGTAAAATCCAGATCCAAAAATACATATTTTTACACATGTACGCATATTGCATACTATACAACATGCATATACGCATATTGCATACTATACAACATGCATATACACATATTGCATACTATACAACATGAGTATATGCATATTGCATACTATACAACATGCGTATACGCAGGCTGCTCCACTACAACCCGCGTACATAGGGATTTGTGCTAGAAAATGAAAATTAATGTCGGGTTTCCATGCCACTACAAAATATCTATGATCCTTGGCCTTTCATATACTGGAAACGTTCTGACTTGGCCCTTCAGTTCCGTTTTGAAGGCTATAAATGGGCCAATTTCAAGCTTTGGAAAGAGGAGAAAGAATTCAACTTTGAGAGCAAAGTTACTCTGGAGAAATTATTTACTTCATATTGAGTTTGCATCCCTTTGTCCTTTAAGTTTGAACATAGTGTTCAACCCCCAAGCTCTTCCCTTATTGATTGAGAATCTCATTGTTTCTCTCTTATGAGCTTGCCTTTGGTGGAGGCCCAGCTGGAAGGAACTTAGTTTCTCGGTTCGGAACTGTGCCGACACAGAAGTCTGTAATATTTTCACTTCTGCTGATCATTTATTAATAGAAACACTCCTTTCCCATCCAATTGATATCTTGCAAATATATTAATTATTATACATGGACGTATTTTTTATGTATATTAATGGATTATGCTGTCTAATGTGCTAACCTTTTTATATTATCACCATATGCTTGCTTTTCTTTCTTTTTGAGAACTAGTTGCAGGTATATAGCTTTGGGTCCAAGTGCTCAACAATGGACTACATCAAACATTTGGACGAGGTAGGCCTCTTTCTTATATCAATTGCATATTGGTTTATATAGCGTGTTTTTGGGATAAAATTGATTTCTGCAGTAGTTTCCATCTGTTGTGGTTTACCTTATCCATAGAGAGATTTTCCTTGTAACAGTGCAGACATCCTTTTTTATACCATCCCCCCCCTAAAAAAAAAAAAAAAAAACGTTTGACCTGTTCATAGGTTTTGGTAAACCCTGAATGCCCAGCTATGGGTGAAGCATGAAGCTCAGAAAGCACATTGGATTTAAGTTGCGATTGTTTTCTTAAATACAAATGACCTTTGTAGCGAAGCTCTTCATTGTGCCAAGAGTACCATGGAAAATATGGAGAATTGTGTTGCAATTGGTGGGTCAAGCTAGAAATTTTGGTGTCTTGCAGCCATTCGTGACGAACAACTTGGAGCCAATATGGTACAATGAAGGAGAGGGAGAAAAGGGACCCTTATTCTTCATACTTCCTGGAAAGAGCATCAACAACTACATTTTCCTTTCCCTTATTGTAAATTATCTCATAATCATAGCCAAATAGCTTGGTCACCCATTATTGTTTCTCCGGGGATGAAATTAGTTGTTCCAGAAAATACTTTAGAGTATGATGATTAATTTCAATTTGGAAGCATTGTCCCAATAGATAAGGATTCTAGAGATCCACAACATGCATAATAGATAACATTTCCTTTTCATAAATGGATTGGCCCAAATGTCTCTTTGAAATTTGTTTTCTAGTGAAGGCCAAAGGCCTACCATCTTGCATGAGGATGGCCCCAATTCCTTTCATGGAAGCATCACATTCCAGTACGAAATTATTTGTAAAGTCTGGAAGTGATAGGATAGGGGTCGAGCACACAACATATTTCAAGGCTTGGAAGGAGTGATCAACAATGAGAGTCCAAGTGAAAGCATTCTTTTTAAGGAGATCAGTGAGAGGAGCTGCAATTTTTCCATAATTCCAAACAAACTTCCAATAATATCCTATTAAACCTAGAAAACCACACAATCTCTTAAGAGTTTTAGGATGAGGCCAATCTTACATAGCTTCAATTTTCTTAGGATCCACCCGTACACCGTCATTGCTGACAATATGACCCAGGTACTCCACTTCTTAGGCTCCAAAGGCACATTTAGATTGTTTGAGGAAAAGTTGGTGCTTAGAGAGTATATTGAGAACTTGATCCATATGGGAGAGATGGGATGTCCAAGTTTTACTATAGATGAGAATATCATCAAAGAAAACTAAGATAAAATGATGGAGAAAAGGACATAAGACATGATTCATAAGACTTTGGGAAGTGGAGGGAGCATTACACAAGCCAAAGGGAATTACCAAGAACTCATAGTGACCCTCATGAGTTCAAAAGTTAGTCTTGGGAATGTCTTCTTCTTTCATACAGATCTAGTGGTAGCCATACCGTAGATCAATTTTGGTGAAGTACTAAGCACCACTAAATTCATCCAAGAGGTCATCAATGACATGAATGGGGAATTTGTCTTTGATTGTGAGTTTGTTGAGGGCACAAAAATCAAGACACATTCGCCAAGTACCTTCTTTCTTGAGTACCATGACCACAGAGGAATAATATGGGCTGGTACTAGGATGGATAACACCCGTTTCTAGCAATTCATGAACAATTTTCTCAATTTCATTCTTCTGAGTAAAAGGGCAACGATAAGGGAAAACATTGGGAGGAAGCCTTCCTGGGATGAGAGGAATGGGATGATCATGAATGCCACGGGAAGGGGGAAGTTCCTTGGGAGTGGTAAAAACAACTTGGTGTCGAGAGAGGATAGATTAGAGGCCATGATGCATAGAGGGTGTCTCAACGACTTGAATGGAGTGGAGTTGGGAGTCAGAATGACCATTTTTGAGGAGATTTTCCATTCGATGGGAATTGATGATATCAGGTGAGCCTACGGTGATGCCTCATGACTTATAATGTTGTCCCTCTTGTTGGAATTTCATGGTTAATTCCTTAAAATCCATGGGAATGGGAACGAGAGTGCGTAACCATTCAACTCTGAGCACAATGTCATTTCCAACCATGTCTATAGAAAACATATGGGATTTGAGGTGATAATGACCAATTTGGAGCTACGCATTTTCACAACGTCCCCCACATTTCATGGAACCTCCATTGGAAATCATGATTTGAAAATTATCGACGACACATATGTAACAATTGACTTCTTGGGAAATGCGGTGATGAATAAAATTATGGGTGCTACCACTATCCACAAGGATGATGACTTTTCGATTCTTAATGTAACCAATTAACTTGAGGGTTTGGGGAGCAGAGAATCCAGTGAGGGCATTAAGTGAAATCACTGGTTCAACTTCTAGTGGATCAGAGGGTGGGTTCAAATTATATGGTGGTGGTAGCTCATCCAAAGGTGAAACAACTGCCTCTTCATCAAAATCATCCTCAATCATGGCCATAAAAAAAATGTTCCTTACACTTACTCTCGGGAAAATATTTGTCATCAAAATTATAACAAAGACCCTTGAGTTGATGTTCATCCATTTCAACCAAGGTTAATTTATGGATCTTGAGGGGAGTTGCAAGAGGGGTGGGATTGGTGGGTTTTGGGGCGAGTAAGAAAGGATGGTTTTTGAATCTGGGAGGAGATAATCTATTGCACTTCCTTGGCTCATTAAGTATCTTCTAACCAAGTATGGGGGCATGCCATGAGAACATGGGCACAAATTTTATATTTTAGGTCATTGATAAAGCATTCCTTGAAGAAGGCATCTGACATGCCCTGTGTTCTGAAAGCCAAGTAATAAAATGTTGCAATAAATTATTCCACTGTCCCAAACTACTTCAACTTGGTCAAATGACCTAAATGGTGGGTTTCAGAGTCAAAGCGATCATAAAGCTCTGCAACAAACTTTTTCCAAGAAACATACTTTTGGCATGCCTTTCTAAGCCATTTCCACCATTGCCAACGTTTTGGATCTAGATGTAGGATACCATGACGAAGCTTGGTAAAATCATCAGTAATTCCATGAAAAGAGAAATAATGTTCCATTTGAGTGACCCAGCCTGTGGGATCCGAGCCATCAAATTTGTTCACCTCAATTCTGGGAAGGCATAGGTCTCGAGGAAGTTGGGTGGAACGAGGACCTTGGTATTGGGGAGAGTCATGGTCTTCCTGATGGGATGGTTTTTCAGAAGAGGAAGGGTTCAAGGAACGACCCATTAATTGGTCAAGTGTGTCTTTTATGTGGGCACATTGGTCCTAGAGGGTTTGAACAGAGGAATTGAGCATGCTAATGTTGGCATTGATATTCTTGACGTCCTCCTTGTTATCAAGGTTTTCAATAATAAATGTATTGATTTCTTGGGTGTGGGAGGTGTCCATTTGGATAGAGGTAAAAAATGGTCAGGAAAATGGGATAGGTGGTGAATAAGGGTGCCAAGAAAGGTGGGTGGGACCACTAAGAATAATGGTGACAAGTGATAGGTACCACGGTGATCAGGGAAAAAAGGGGTATCCAATGAGATAGGGTCCAAATAACGATGCCGAGAAAGGGGTCGGGTCCACTAAAAAAATTGGATTAAAAATGATAGGTACCATGGTAATCAGGGCGAAGAGAGGAATCCAAAGGTATATGTCCCAAATAAGTGTGTCAGCAGGACCAATATATATTTTTTATTCCTGCGGAGTTATACTCCGATCTGAATAATATTGGAGTGTTGGAATGCCAAAATTATTAATAGGAAAAAAACAATGTTAAAATGCCCAAATTCTGGATAGGAGAAATCTTGTCTGTTCCCTTTCTGTGTTGTTTATGTCTCATGGGTTAGGGCTTTTTAGGGTTTCTGTAGACAAGGGTTTTTCCTGTGCTATATCTCTTTGATATACATGTGGGGTCAAACATTCGTACTCATCCCAATATCTCAGGGAACAACCTAAGGAGGGTAGACCATACCCTTAGTCGTACTACTTGATTACCTAGGTACTAGAGAGTATCTTCTTGAGTGTTGTTCTCATGGCACTATAACATTTAGGCAGCCGATCAATTGATCTACAAAGGGCTTCAAGATATCTAGGCCAATCCCTATATAGGTGTTTTCTGATGTGCTACCACTCAAAGGGGTACCAACAGGGGTTACAAGGGTGGCCAACAATGTGCACTTAAGTACCACTTGTATTTCCTACATGTATGCTTCCCCGACCGTATATTTATGCACTTAACGACATATGTCTGTAGCTTTAAGACACCAGAATACGTCTTTACCCTGAAAAAAATAACCCACAATTTTCTGCCAAGGAAAGTGCTCAGATACCACTTGTAAGGCACTAGATCTATTATAATAGCCGAAAACATAAATACTACAGAGAATAACAATGGAATAACACAATATATGAAACCACAACACCAAAATAATACCTTTATTGATAGGAACCAATGTTCACTTGCCTCTTCGAGGGGGCAACCTCCAGTAGAGAAACACTCTATTACAATAATTCTCAAGACAAAACTTTTCATACCCTAAAATCCTATTTATACTAAATCTATCTAGCCAAAAGAGAAATCTAGAGGAAGATCCTTCTAGAAGCGGAAGCTTCTATTAGGTCTTTTTACATTTGACTTATTCTTCCTTATTACTATCACCCTTTATTACATGGAAAATATATTATTCTACCTATGTGAGGGGTTAGGGAGGTTAGGTCCCTAACATTTTATCTGATGCACTAGTAAATATTGCAATTAGTTTCTTTGTATGGAATTATTCATGTGGTCCCTTGGACCTATTAGAAAAACAGGACCGCGGAGCAATAAAATAAAACAAATGTGGAAACAAAACACAGAAGATACACAATACAATAGAGACACAGATTTACGTGGTTCACCCAGTGTGGGCTATGTCCACCAGAGAAATTGCGAGGTCCTTCCTTTATTATTATCCAACAAATGAAGGGATACAACCTACAGCAAAACCTGCTGTAAATTCCTCTTCTTTCTCACACAGTCTCCTCTATCAGAATACAATACTCGCCATAATGCATAGCCGCAATACATTTCCCTCATAACCGAGGGTTTCCTTTTAGGGCAAAAAACCCTAACATAATTTCTACTGTTAGATCTGCGACCTTATAATGAACGGTTCAGATTTACAATGAAATTACAATATACATTTATAAGGCAATTTTTCCTTTGGGGGCTTCGCCCCCAAACCCCTACCGAGGGACTGCTTGCCCCCAAACCTCCCAGCTGAGGGGATAAGCCCCCTGAACCCCACAGAGGGGGTACCCCCCCTCTGCACTCCCCCACGTGGAAGAGTGTACATACTTCTGGGGTGTAAAGTCTTCATGGGGTATAAACATAATTTAAAGCACGGACCTCTGAATCAGGAACATAATCAGGCTCCACAACTAACAATCTCCCACTTGGAGACTGATCTCAACAACTCCATTGCTACTGTATATGCTGGACTCTGAACCTTCTTGGACCTGGAAAATTTCTCATCTTCATCTTCATTCTTGAAGACCAACTGAAACTGAGCAGGAACTCAGTTTCTCTCTGGTTACTCCCTTTGTTAACATATCTGCAGGATTCTGGCTAGTGTGTATCTTTTCCAACTTCAAATGTCCATCTTCCAAGGCAGATCATATGAAGTGGTACCTCAATTGTATATTCTTAGTCTTCGAATGGAAGGCTGATTTCTTTGCAAGATGAATTGCACTCTCACTGTCACAGTACAACCTGCTATTCTCCTGCTTATTTCCCAATTCCTCCATAAACCTTTGTAACCAAATCATCTCTTTACTAGCCTATGTAGCAACAATATACTCTGCCTCTATTGTTGAAAGTGAAACAACCTTTTGCAGTTTCGAAATCCAACTTATTGCTGTTCCACCTATAGTAAAAACATACCCTATGGTGCTCCTCCTGCTGTCTTTATCACCTGCCATATCCGAATCAACATATCCCTGTAGAAAAGTGTCTGAACCTCCAAAACATAATGCATGAGTAGCAGTACCTCTCAAATACCTGAGAATCCACTTTACTACCTCCCAATGTTCTTTACCTGGATTGTTCATATACCTGCTCACAACTCC